>JASFAT010000701.1:0-338570 GCA_031353405.1 Baronia brevicornis
AGTGGTTTTATATTACACATTACAAATCAGAATAACTTAAAAAAATTTGAATTCGAAAAAAAACTACTTTAATATTTCCAGTCTTCCTTTGCGGCAATTAACCTAGTTGTACAGCGATAGCAGTCTAACAATAGCCTCAATGTAAAGCTTAGCGTGACTTTAGGAGCATGAAGGTACATGAGCTACACGCCAAAATCACAAGTGATTAACGTTGCTTATTTTAATAAACGCTGTGAACATCAAAGCGAGGTATTTCATAATTGCAAAACTCAGCTTGGTTGATCATATTAAGTTGTGTATAGTGGTTGGTGGGTGGAGAATTGATGGCCGATTTTCGGTAAGTTTTTGGTTTTAAGTTCCAAATAAATCCACTTAACCCAACGGAAAAACACACATTATTAATTTTCTGTTATTGTTTTGCTTGTCGCGGATCTTAGCTAATTAAAACTTTTGACTGTCCATATATTCAATATTAATGTTATACGAGGAAAAGTAATTTACAAATAATAGTTAGTATAGAGTGCAAATTCATATTATTTAATGGTTTTTGTTTTCCCCGTCACAAAAAAATCTCACCCTGTAAAATTGTTTTTTAATCTCAATTACTGGAGAAAATATGCGCCAATCTCAAATTTTTGCCCCGGTTCGAAAAATAGAGATTGGTTATTATAGCGACATCCCTCAATTTTGTAGGAGGTCAATGTCAAACCATTGACTGTTAGGGGTATATAAATAGATGAAAGCAAATATAATATCTGCTATTGGCGAAGTTTAAGTATAATGTAATTAGGTACTTGTGGATTTTATGCTTTTTTATCGTAACAATAATAATGTTTTTGTGTAGGAATCTTATCAGCTCTGTTTAATCCTATACAAATTTATATTCATTAAAATGTCTTTGAATAACCTAATGTAAACATAAAAAAGTAAATAAAAACCTTATTTCGTTCATCGTGTCTTTTATCAGAGGAATGTCAATAAAAATCGTTAGTAGATTATTATTTGTATAATCTGACATTAGACAAATCTGATGTTCATTTCATAAATCAAAGACTAAGATACATTTTTTTTAACAGGAAGTTTGAACGTTAAGAGTTTTTAGATACAGACGGGTGGGGAATTGGCGATGGGTTGAAGTAAAGATAAGAACATGGTCATGTCTAGAGATGATGTGAAGTTATGCAAGGATGCCAAATTTACACACTTCAAGTAGCAGCTGCTAATGACTGGGGACGTTGTTTCTCGAATAGAAGTCCAGGCAATAAGGATTGTCACCGAGGCCTGATTCTTGTATAAGAGTCCCCTGTACATTCGTTGTAAATATCTTATTTAATAACTTAAAGTCCTTTTAACCTTCATTTAGTTAACCTTGACTCAATAGTAACATTATAAAAAGAAAACTTTATTTAAAATAGTTTATTTAACTATATTTTCTCTATATGTATTTGTTTCTTGTAAACCTCGCTGTGGGGTGGCGGGAGACAGGCGACACCGGAAGCGTGTCCTCTGTAACTCATACGTAGTTCCGGCGTAAAAACGACACTACCGGACAGTTGCATTTGTGTATACAGACGAAGCGATAAATGGACAAAAAATGGTTTATTTTTACTACCTACCTTTTACATTTAGCCTTTAATATTTTATGTTATCCGTAATAAGAGTTTTCATTAATTTCATTAAACTTAGTCTATTTAAATACCTCGCTCTAGCGGGTGTAGAATTTTAATTTTCTTCTATCCAACCTTCTATTAAGCTAGCTCTAAATTTCAGTTTGGGTTTTCACCTTTTTTTATACCTTTGTAAACTTTCTTCATGGTCTTCCTCTTTATCTTTTCCTTGAAATTTTATTTACTGTATCAAAGTATTAAAGTTGATTTTTTATTTTGCGAGTGAAAAACGTAAAAGCTAAAAATGTTGCCAAAAACAATACTCGTATATGTCGAAAGAAATGCTATCTTAGTATCTGTTCCAATATGCATAAAGATGGAAGGAAGGAACGGGTAATTTATTTTTTTGTGCAAACAGAGTAATCTCATAAAGAACAAAGGCGATTACTGAAGTCTCCAATGTCTTACCTTCGCAATACGCTAAAAACGAAAGCAAATATTCAGAGGTAAGTGTACCAATTCAGTATTGCGTAAGGAGGAAATTATATTTGTTAGTGAGTGGTTTCCTGGGATATTTATTCCAAGCTGACTATTTGCCAATTTAAAAATAATTAAGAAATTATTATGGCCTTAACAGTCGAATGTTCTGGATTCGGGGCCTTCTTTAAAAATAAAGAGTTTTGCTATAATCATAATGCTGGATGGACAAATTGGGGATCGCAGATTTGTTTTTATTATTCAGAGAGGTGCTACTGTCTGTCTACTAGAAATAGTTCTCACAGGCGCCTCGTATGAAACCCAAGGTAAGAAATGAATTGGTACTATTATATTTCGGGAACAAAACAGCACATTCCTTTCATAACATACTTAAAGCAAGTGATGTGATGTAGGTCAATATTTCCGAAATAAAAATATCTGTACCCTTTGTTCAAAATTCTAAATATCGATTTTATTATGTTTATAAATTATCATTGGGATATTATTATTTTTTAAACAAGTGTGATGAAACTAATAGAATAAATGGTGAAACAAATATTGACTCACTTTACGCTCAATTATTCTGCTAAAGCGTTCAAATATTGTCATTTCAGAGTTCGCTGATATTAACACATTTTCACGTAGAGTTTATTGAATTCTACCTGTCTGGCCATAAATAATGAATACATTTAAATATGAATTACTTTGTGAATTTGTACTTACTCGTATTTTTGACCGCTTCATTTTATAACAGGTTTCTAGTCTTGATCTTGGACAATACTTTCTGCGTTTTGTAAGGTTCTATGGGGCTCGTTGATGGAGTTATCGCTTTCACAGTAAGGGTTCGATTTGTGCATTGGGACCAATGATATTCGGTTTTCGGGTATTTATTTCGAGTTAAGGTTTCTCGCCAATCCACCTTGGATAAGCGTGGTGGTTTAATGTCCATTCCTTTATTAATGAGGGGAGGGGGCATCTCAGCATATATGTATATGAGCTGTATAAAAAACTTAAAAGTCATTTATATATTATCATAGCCGCTTTGGTTGCGGCGATTTTTTCAACAGTAAGACATATATTTTAATTGCGACCGCAATTGGAACCTACAACACTTGACTCAGCTATCAAGTCCTCTGACCAACGAGGCAAGCGGTCGTTATAAAAATTAAATGTCAATTGTAAAATGTCATGGAGATTGCCTTTTTTAGTTTTATACATACATATATTTAATAAAATAATTTTATTGGTATTCAATTTTCTAATTATTTTACATTATTCTCACATATTGATGTAGCAGACAAATAAGCGAATTTTCTCTACAGTTTTAATTCACATCCCTCAAAATTATAAGTTTATTTTAAGTGTGGCGAAGTTAAAAGTGCTTTTCATAACGACTACACAAATATTTTAATAATTACGCTTAACAATGGAAACACTAGATATATTCACTTAAAAAATATATTCACGGTTGAAATTTTTCACGCTCGAGTGAACTTTATTTTCGATCAACACCGCTACTTTCATTCAATAGTGGTTGGATGATGATTTTCTAGGCTAAGGCTTAGCGCACACTAAGATTTTTTTTGACACAATCTTAGAGCATTTCGAAAACGAGTAGGCGTAGGTAATAAGTACCGCTTATTATTGCAGTGAACTCGACGTCCTACAAATCCGATTGATTTACTTTTACGTCTATTAGGTTTCAAACAAACACGACAAATATGAGGAATGCATTAATATGAATGCCACATTTTTATTACATATACACATGTTGTTATATGAATCTATATATTGTTTTACTGCGGCAGAATAACTGCATAATTAAAAGTTATAGTGTGTGCTAGTCCTAAGTTATGATATAATTCATATTTTCACCCTATGAACCTTTAGCTTAAATAATATTATATATTACGCACACTTGTAATTCGTTACTTGTATTTGCCTTGAGGCCAAATCCACAAAGCCATTGAAAGCTAAAAACGGTAAATTGATACTTATGACTAGTTTTCCTATCTTTGCTTTCTGTGGTTCCAAATTTATTGCTATATTAGTATATAATTTTACTAACAGGTAACAACTGTCTACATTGTTGTACCCAACGTTAAAAAACAATACGAACAGGTAACAATTTATGCGGATGGATCACAAATGTTCTCCTGAAAATAAGTTGAAGTAAAAGCCCTTTTTGTTCTTGTTAAACCGCCGGGGGGAGAAAATCTTTTAAGTCAAGGAAGTGCAAAACTTAAAAAGAAATAATGGTGAACACCTTCATATATTTCAACAGAAAATGTTATTTAATTTCAAATGACTGGTCAACGAAATAACTATGAATGCAAAGTTACACTGCCATTGGCCGGTCGTTGAGAACCTTGAACTGAACTTTGAAAATTAGCAGAATGCACGATGCATTTAGGTATGATTGACAGTTGAGATGTTAAGATGTGATAGCTTCATATGCTAAAGCCAACCATCAATTGAAGCTAAAATAACAATAACTTAGTTAGGACCGGCTTATGTTCTATACGTTGTTAGATCGTATCCTCTATTGGATTGATTGGGGAAGAATCCTGATACAAGTGATAACATTATTAGTCTTCACACCCAAATCACGAACCAAAGTGTTTCTTAGCCTCTGATACGAGAACTCGCCATTAGTCACAATGTTAACCTGCCTATCGCCAACTGCCGGCCCAATACTTGCTCAGGACAACGATTACTGTGTCGCTCCATCTATACTTAGGGCAACCGAAACGATGGATTTGCTACCTATGCCCTTTTAGCCGATCCTCTCCCCTTCTCTCCAAGTACCGAGAGCCAACGGAATCTATGTACCTTTGCCTCTCCGATTATATTGGAATGGAATACATGCTAGTGTAGGGTTCTTTAATAAAAATTGCCACTGAAAGATAATGGAGAAACAGTTGTCCGATAGAGAAGCACTAATACTTTCTGTCAATGATGATAGTAAATGAACTTCACACACACTTCTTCATCAGCAGCCTGCGGCACTGCTGGACATAGGCCTGGAGCGTCACCTAGCTCGATCTTTGGCAACGCGCATCCAGTTTCTGCCAGCCGCCCTGCGCAGATCGTCGCACCATCTAGCCGGGGGGCGTCCCACACTACGTTTACTGAGACGCGGTCTCTACTCCAGCACTCGTTTGCTCCAACGGTTGTCGGATCTCCGACAAACACACACACACACACACACACACACACTTTAGTTTACACACTTCTTAGATATACCAAAAATTGATTACCAACTACTACTACATATATATGCTACATCGTCTTATATTTTTAACCTAGTAAACCTTTTGAACATTGAACTAGCCATTTACAGTGATATAACAGAGGGAAAGGAGCAAGCAATTCACAATTGAAGTTATTTGACGAGAACCCGTTGCCAACGTCGCAATCCCCTCTGTGATATCACTTTAGGTGACGATATCGACGTCGTATAAAATCTCTTTGTAGCTAGGTTCGCTGAACTAGCACTCACAGTTTGTCGGCTTTTCTAAGCAATCATTTGTTAAAATGTTAAAGAATCGAACTGAATATTCAGTTAAAAGTTAATTTTTTTATAAGCTAAATACAAGATTATATATATATATATATATATATATATATATATATATATATATATATATATATATATATATATATATATATATATATATAATATTCGTCTCGGCAATTCTTCCTGTGAATTAAAGATGGCAAATTGGTTTTTATTACTTACACTGCTGTACTGCTATGTTTTTACTGGTATTTGTTTTCTAAGGCGCATTGTACAACACTTGCGTCAGAAAATGGGTTGACCCTATTTTAAACATTAATTAAAAAGAAAACATTAAAGAACCGTAAACAAACCACAAAGTATGGTGAAGGAAACAATTGTTATATTGATTGATGTAAAAAATTGAAATTGAAATTCTGTAAAAAACTTGACAGCAATTCATCTTTTTATAATTTAAGTGTTGTCATCTAGTAAGCAGTTTCACTTATAATTTCATTGTTTAGCACTTGTCGATGCTGCGATTCCCATTTTCGATCTAAAGCTAGTTTCTTAAATTCTCTATACGTTTCCTTTCATCACCTTTGTATACTTTTTGTTTCTTTTTTTCTAAATCTCTAATACACACTATTTTCTCTACGTATAATCAATTATCCGTAACATTTAGGGTAACAAATGAAAGGTTAACCGCAGAGGGGATGAAAATTCTAAAGTTTTGTTAGTTTGAACTGAAAGGTTTGGGAATAAGTTTTTGGTGTTCAACTGAGAATAATGAAACGAAATCTGACATCATTCCCACGGAAAACTATGTAAATTAATACTAATATGCTACCATAAATACATTAGAACGCATATTACAATGTTTGGCGTTTCTAACACTAAGCTGTTCAATATAAATATTAATACTCGAAAAGACAATCAATAACTATAGGTATCAACTCAAGAGCAATTGGTATATGATATAATACAGCATTATTTTATACCATCATTGTATAAGTGTTAAGACTGGGCATTATTTACGCGAAATATATTTATTTTTCATGAGATACGAAGGCAAACGACTAGGCGTGTCACCTGATGGAAAGCAATCAACGCTGCCTGTAGTCATCCGCAACGCCATAGGCAGTGCGGTAGCGTTGCCGACCTTTAAGCTACCACTCAGACACCGGTTTTCTGCGGTAGTGTGGTACTTCCCCGGGAGAGTCGGCTCATTCAAGCTACATACAAATATTATGCCATTCTTGATAAATTATTCATCTGCAGCGTGGCTCTACTATTATCAACAAAATGAATGTCAAATGTCACTATTTGGAAACTAAAACACTGGTTTTATTTTGGAAAATAAAAGGAGGTTTATACAACTCTCGTCACCATATAAAATGTCACGGTCTGGTTTTCTCTAAATTGACGAGTGTTGCCATAATCGCCACACTCGGTCAGTGGATTGGTGATCCTAGGATACTCAGGTAGACATTTTTGTCCATCTACTAATATTTGTTTGGTGACGAATGCAGCTCTTGAATCTTCAAACTCGCGGAAACTATGAAAAATGCGTCACGATAGCATAAAAGGGCTAGTGGCTAATTCAACAATCCTATTCCTACTATAATAGCGTTCAGTAATGTGGTATGATGTTAACTGTAATACACAGTGAACCACATCCAAAATATAAAATTAACACAGCTACTCATTGCGTAAATGTATTTAAGCAAATTAATAGAATATTATTATTTATCTCACGTTCGTCGAAGATCCCCAAAGGGTCAAGCTCTACAAACTTCATTACTTAATTATTATACAAACATTTTGACCTCGTAGTAATAAATTATTTTATTAGAGTCTAAGTCTGCATAAACTGCTTAAGCCATATTTAAAAATATGATGTGAAATTCAATGTTATCAGTTAGGGCTTGTTTACTTTTGGACACAAGGAATCCTTGTATCGCTAGTACCTTCTGATCTGCTTCTCTGATATCTCAGTGTAAAAATGCTCAGCATTGTGGTGCAGATTCTATGAAAGCATCTACTATGTGATATTAACCTCTTATTCTGCAACTTCGATTTTAAATAGCAGATCGTAGGGTAGTGAAAGTTGTCGTGTCTTGTCGTGTCATGTCGTGTCGTGTAATGTCGTGTCGTGTAATGTCGTGTCGTGTAATGTCATGTCGTGTCGTGTCATGTCGTGTCGTGTCATGTCGTGTTGTGTCATGTCGTGTCGTGTCATGTCGTGTTGTGTCATTTCGTGTCGTGTTTAGCTAAAAGTTTATTTCTAATATTCTATATGTAATACGTATATATAGCTATGTTTGGGTAGTATATATATTTATTTAATGTTTTTCTTAAACACACCATGTGGAATGGCACGTTTTATTGAGAATTGGATTTGGTGGAAAATACTAAAATAGGTATTTAAAGTAAATACAAATGCACAAGTTCTAAGAGGGAGTAAGGGACTTAAATTGAATTTGAATACTTGTCTGAATTGAACATCGACTTTTGCGGCGATGAACATAAGAGTAGCCATTATAAGGAAATAGAAACGTATTCTGACGGATATTACGAAAGCGACTTCATTTCGACTAGGAAATATTGTAGACTGCCTTTAAGATGGCTTAGTTTTGTTTGAACGTTTCGAGTTAAAACAATTTCATGTTAGTAGCAATTCTATGACGTTTTTTTACTTTAACATTCTAATTATGAAGTGCTTGTATACACTTTATCAATCGATATTTATTTTTTGTCTTGATCTTATTTTATTTTTGTGCTTTCTCTTTTTATATATCTTCGCCCTACGCAGATCATCGCTCTTGACCTAATGCTCCGATCGGCGGGTGGCGTTGGTAGGTATACTTTACTTTTTGCTAGAATACACCGATACTATTAGTATTATATGTACCATATATATTTCTATCAACTATAAAAGCTTTGTATATTTTTAGTGGTGAAACTAGAGTGCAAAAAGTACATTTTATTTTCGCGAATATTCCATTTACAGCAATATTCAATGTTTATTTACGAGCAATAAGCACTGGGTATACAATTTGAGAGTGGCTACTCTTGTAATCCGCACTAGACTTTCAATTCCTAAACTACATATTATTAAATATAAACTTTTGCAACAATATAGAGATGTACTCTCTCTCGTGTATTCTTGTTTAGGCAAAATATAGATATATGGAGTCATTAAATTCTCTACTACATTATTTTCTAAACTTATTCATTTTTGCTGTTATAAAACTTTTGATGTAAACTTAACCGAAAAGGCAAAGGCACAGGCGTACATCGTTAAACATGGTATGATAACTTTTAACGAATTTTTATTCTCATGATCCTCGACCTAAAGCAGAAACTAGGAGAGGAAGACTAGAATTCTTTTAAAGAATATAGAAATAACTAGCGCCAACAGAATTGGAGACACAAAGGCACATAGACTTCATCGGCTCAGGTGATTAGAGAGGACGGGAAAAGATTACTCTGCCAAAAAAGTATATATGGGACTATAATCTGATCAACGTTCTGTCAGACCCCCCATGTATCGTTGAAGCAATGCGATGTTTGTTGATTTAAATGATTTAAATGAGAACCAATCGACTAGCAAGAAATCACATAAAACAGGGACCAGAGGCGTGTTTTTTTATCCTTTACCCTTCCTCTCCGCCAATTCACGGTCTGCCGTGCCAAAGAATGCATGGTTAGGGGCGAGCTTAGTCACAAGCGTGCCGATCATCCCGGGATCGGGCTTCCCGGGTACTATAGTGCCTTACCTCAGCATGTAGGGCTCTGCCTGGGCTCACTTCCATCCTCCATCCTCCGCGTGGGATTCACTATAATGAATCTTAATATACCTAATTCGTTAAAAAATGACGGTGACATGGTTCGCCACCCGTCACGTCCTGATTCCTACGAGTGCGAGAAGCGACGAACGGAGAGCCGTTTCGCTACGATCCATGTGAGAGGATGAATGGATGAGTGTGAAGGAAGCAAGGAAGGTATGTCGAGATGGTAGCGGATCTAGATTTGTGGTAGCTGCCTAACCCTACATGGAGACAGGCGTGACTATAGGTATGTAGGAACTGATATCAAAAGTAATTTAATAACCATTTAACCATTCCCTATAAATGGAGATTTAGATTGCTTTATAGGTATCACATATATACGATGATTACCCTACACTTATGACAAACAATTAGCTATATGACAATAAAGCTTAAATATTTAAGATAATTTAATGTCAAAACATAAAAGGCTGAAATAATTCGACCTAAAACCTATAAATGAAGATTTTAATATAGTTTTCAATACTTATGGTCACACCCAATAAATGATTTAACTTAATAAATAAGACATACAAGTGTAAAACTTAATAAATTAACGGAAGGTAATATTTTCAATTTGTACACGAGTGCCGGCGTCAGCTGGTGTTAGTTGCTAAGTCCTTACATTTATTTTGTATTAAACGACTCCGAGGCACGTGTTACTGTATTTTTTCTTCGTTTCGGGGGTCAATTTAGAGGTTTAAAATCTTTAACTTTATGTGGATGTTTTCAGCCTTTCAGTTCCCGTAGGTACGTTACGTTTTACGTTTTGATTATCATTTTCCATGAATTAAATGTCAATAGGCAATTACTACTCAAATGACGCAGTATGTGCATGCAGTGCCGAAGTATTCACTTTCTAAGTCAACGGTCATGGGTTCCATTCTCAGAAGAAAGTCCGAGAATAATTTAACGCATAACCAAAATGTATACATAACTCCAACATTACAATTAGTTGATAACGATTGTATTTGTCGTTATCAATCCGTAAGTAATTAGCTTGTTTAGAACAGTTCCATTTAAAGTATAATTGTGTACCATTTATGGTACATGAGGTTCGGAACGAGTTAATGGAAGAGGTAGGCAAATGATTAAGCAGATTACTTGACGGTATGTAATTACTACGTCCATGAATACCTGCAACAGTGAAAGTAATACAGATGTGTTACGGTTCGTACTCTAAGGTAAGGATGTAAATAATGGGAGGGGAAGAAAGAAATAATGAATGGCTTACCCATTCATTATTTCTTTATTCCCCTCCCCCAAGTAAAGTTGGATCTCCGAATCCCTGTACTCACTTTACGAATCGCGTTAACACAAAAAATGCTATCGTCAATACCGATATTCTTTGGAAGTTGTCGATATTCATATATGTACTTTGCACGCCATGCCACATTGTATGGCTTTACCCCTGTTACATTTTAGGCAAATAAGCGTTCGAAATAATACGTTTCCATGAAGTGAGATGCTTGCTCATATGTCTTCCTATCCTATAAAAATAAAATACAATATATAAAATATATTCTACACAAATGTTTTCCTTCGCTGTGTTAAAGCGATAAAATATAAAAATATTAATATGGAGACTTAATAAATTAACCAGACAATTTTATACCGAAGCTACTCCTGGGTACACGGACACAGGGATCGCTTATCAAGGACCTTTGTCGTCTTATATAGAACCGCATTGCGTATACTGCAGAGGAATCAAGTTGTGGCTTTGGTTTGAATTAATTTTGATCCGGAACGTGACTTAACGTTTATTAAAACAAAAGAATCTCAACACTCACACGTATTTTTTTATGGAATGTGTAGGCAAAAAATCACATGGATTACATGGCGAGCATTCAGTGCTGGGAATAAACATCTGCCATACTAAAGTACTGCAAATGCGTTGTCTACCTTAGAGTAAGGATATGAATAACGTTAGTGAAAAAAAAGAAGTAATGGGAGAGGAAGAAAGAAATAAAGGGAACACAAGAACGCAATAAAATGCTATCATATAACACTATGAGAGTGGGATACTTACCCGGTCGAGCGGGCGGCCCATTCGTGCTACATAGTTTTTGATTATTGTATAATTCCAAATTTAAGTTAAAGCTAGTGAAATTTTAAAAGGGAAGTACAGTTTCTTGACAGGTTCTTAATCATGACGGAAAATCTTGCTATTAAATAACTCAGGCTGTTTAGTTGCAGTTTAAATATTCAAAAGCGAAAACCATAGCAAAATTGACTATTTCACATAGGTATTCACCATTTCTTATTCGGTTAGATACTATTATAGTATATTGTAAGGATATCTACATCCAGGAGTAGCATATAAATTCTGCCAAATTTGTTTGGATTTCGAGGCAGTCAAACTTGATCCTCCTTAAAAGCCACCTGATCTTTGGCTTCACGTATACAATTAGGCACGTACACAATATGCTTCAGGGCTTTTTTCCAAAATTCCAAGAGTATTGTATTTACCAGTGGAATACCTGTAATGTTTATTATTAAAACTTGGTATTTGAAATATAAATTTAAATAAATATCTTCATATAATTTTTTGTACGGATAACAGTACAAAAGTCAATTTAATGCTAGAAGGCATTTTTATCAGTCAAGCTTTAGGTTAATTAGAAGAAAACTATAGACATATGTATGTGAATGTATAAAAACAAATAATAATTAATTTTTAACAATAAATACATTCATAACATCAAAAACACACGATATAACACATAGTTGTTTTTCGTCTCATTTATTTTTCTGATACAAAGTTTTTGTATGCTTATAATTACATATATTTATAAACAAAGCACTTTTCCATGTAAAAATGGCTAACGTCCTCTTTTCAATAATGAGTCATTGAGTGAGTTGTTCGTCTGAGTATAAATTCGCAAAGAATGATTAGACATAATAAAACTCTTTGTAGGATTTTTGCGTCTTTTTAAAGACAATAAAGTCTTTGTTTGTATTACGTCAAAACAAATGGAATGAAGCACATTTATATTGTATTAATGGAGACTAGAGCATTTTAGTTAATTGACTAGTTTTTTTGGGTATTGAAATAACAGATGGACATATTTATTATTTTTTTATGGGATAAATGAGCAAGCGTGTCGCCTAATGAAAAGTAATAAATGCAGGTCATGGACATCTCCGAAAGCACAGGAATCACGGAAGCATTGCCGATATATGTAGGCTTGTTTTGAAGGTGCCAATGTAGTATCGTTTTGGAAATACTGCTGAATATAGTTGGTTTCATAATTTCATCTATCAATATAGTCGTAATTTAGCGAAAAATTTCTGCCTACGGTTATGGTCTTTTGCTGGATATTGGCCTCTCTCAAAATTGAGGGTTATTGCTATCATCATCATGCTTGGCCTGTGAATTGGTAATGGTGCTGTCCATCTTGGGACATCTGATTCAATTGTCTCTCTACGTAAGACAGAAAAACTTGTCGGCCTTTTTCAAAGCCTAAAAAGATATATAGCAGTTTGGGGTGTAAGGTTATGATTTAGTTATATTAATTGGAAGAATAGATTATATTTAAGATGTCAAAAAGTTTGAGCCTTTGGTGTTGTAAAACATTTTTTATTTTGACTTCTACATATTTTGCATAACTCAAAAATTTAAATGAACATAAATTTCCCTAAGGCGTCTCGCCTTGCCCGATCTCCGGCTTCACACACTCAGTTTCTGTCAGTCAATACAAAGATTGTCGCTCCATCTGGCCATGAAATAACATAATCGTTATGAGTTTATGGTATAATTAGGATTGCCTCGTAAAGCTATTTTATAGTGTACATTTTTACATTAAGCTGAGCTTAGCACTGTTCTTACTTCATTTATTTCTTATACTGAAGACTAGTATTTAGTATGCATATCTTGTACCAAAAGATATTCCAATAGATAAGCAAACAAGAAAGGCAATCGGATGATGTTTATTTCCTTTAGTACGTGGCGATTAATTGGTACACAGGGCACGTCCAATTGTTGACTTGTGACGGCACCATTAGGGCAGGGAAACATTGGGCCCAATTTCTCTCTACTTGCTCCTTTTGTCCACTGATTTAAATATGGCGATACTAATTTAGTTAAATGTCTCAGAATGGTCGCATTTAAAAGGCACGTGAACTTATTGTATTTTATTTGGGAAGCATTACATATTTACATAAATACATATGTATATATGATCACACCTATTTCCCATAGGGGTAGGCAGAAACCACATACTTCCATCTACTATGATCCCGGCACACTTTCTTTTCTTCATCCACACTCATCACTCTCCTCATACAAGCTCATCGCTTTCTTGAGAGCTTCAGCAATTTGGTCAAGGTATGTTCTTCCTGGTCTTCCCCTACCGACCCTTCCATCCACATCCGTAACGTAAATTTCTTTTATTACTCGTCTTTGAGCCATCCTACCCAAACCATCTAAGCAGGAAGGTCTTTTTTTCATTAACTATGCCTACGCCGAATCCTGAGGACCTTCTGAAGTCTAGAACTCTTTTCTCAATAAAGATAAATAGTAGTCTTAAAAGAGTGTTACTAAGATCCTATTGGTTTGTAAATATGGCGTTGCAGATGGAACTGAGTCATCAAAAAAAATACTCTGCGTAAAGTTCTTAACTAGGGTAACATAACATTTGGATACCTAGAAGGCAAGCATAGGTATGGCTGCCTTATGCAAACCTGGCGCCCTCTATTATTGCAGAGGAATGCATCGGCTCAACTTGAAGTAAAGCTAGGCGAAATACTCAAAATAGAGAAGAATGGTGTGACTATGTGTCTGCCCTTTGTGTCTATGTATATTCTTTTGCCCCAACGTGGAGACTTAGGATGAGACGAGAGAGAGGGAGAGTGAGGGAGTACGAGTGACTCGACAACGCAGATCCAGCGCGTATCGACATCTTGAACCCCTCCTCAAACGTCACGATGTGAGAATAGCAAATCTAAGATTGAGCCTAAATTAAGCTAAAGGCACGGGCATGAGCCATTAGATTACGATCGGTCTTTCAATTTTTATAATTGTACAAAGAATACTCTTAGATCTTGTTTCTCAGTCAATATCGTGACTAATTTAAATTGAATTTTATAATGTAAATAAAAATATTATTTCTTTTACTAATACGCAAAATAACAAATTTTTCACACCCTACTGATTTTCAATGATTACTGAAACATTTTTACAAAAAAATAATAGATACTTCGAATTTTCACGACTATAAAATGAAATATCCACAGTAGAAAGATAAATCTCTATGGGTTGTAAGTTTAGATGAAAGAATTGTAACATTGTCAGAATGGCGAAAATGTTTTATTTATTCCCCAATCGTCAATCTTAAACTTTCTAGCGGGAGCGGTTCTTTTGCAAGTTATGAGAGCAACGAGCAAAATACTGGAATTTATTTTTATGAACCCAAAGCTCCAGTTCGGTTAATCTGTTTATATTGAAGTTATTACGTGTAACAAGTTCCAGAAAAGGAAGAAAACAATTGTAATTTATGGTTTGTAATAATTTAATGTGGCTGCTTGTTCTATTATTTATCATTTCTTTATATAATAATTATAAAGGTATATTCGTAGAGATCAAATCTTAATTAAAAAAAATACGTTTTAAAAAATTGAATGACTGAAAAATTATTACGTTTGAACTGGCTTGGTGTAAGGCGTGCGTATGATGTGTGTTTTGTGTTTCTGTCTGTGGGTGTTTATGAGAGAGATAGAATGCATGGAGTCATAAGGTGTGTATTTGTTTATGTCTATGAATGTTAATAGTTTTATTAAATTATTTTTACATATACTTATTGTAATATAAATATTAAAAGTATATAATGTAGCAATAGTCTAATTGGTTAGTTTATTATCTAAATTCATGGGTAAGATGCACTTACCATTAGTAAAGCAATTTTTTAATTTACCCATAATCAATATGAAGCTTAGTTATATAAATTAGTACATACATATGTATATTTTCTGCATGAGAATAAAAGTTAACAATAGTGTAATCTTTTAAGTACACACTGTATCATAGTTCACATAACATAAGAACTGAAGTGTTCCGCTCAAAGCGTTTCCACACAATTAATTATGTAAATGGTAAAACTTTGGAATCGCAAAGTATAATAGTTTTCCGTTCACTGAACGCTTACATTGACACTTTTAAATTGCTGAAGTCGAGGTACGAGTTTATAGCCACTTTATAAATATAACTAAGATTAAACAAATGATTAATGGAGTTATGCGTTACTTTTCATATATTATTAAATCGTAAAGTCAAAACTTATTTTGCGAACTCTTAGACTTATTTTGTGAACTCGTAGAAGTTATTGATTGTGGCTGAGACGGGAGAGTAAGAAAAATATGTGTTTCCATAAATTTAGTAGTACAGAATAACGGCGTTAAGTGGTAGCACTTACTGTGTTACCGCTTTTCATATAGTAAGTACAGGAATTAAGAGGACCAATTCATTTCCCCATCCTTTATATCCCTTACTCCTCCCTTCACCTCCTTCTTCCTTCACATTATTATATCTTTAACCTAAGGTAGGTAGAGCATTTGTATTGCTCTTAATCTTCTGGATGTCTATGAGCGCCTGTGGATGTTTACCGTCTGGTGACCCGCTTACTTTTTTGCCTATCGCTTCCATAAAAAGAAAATACTATGTTATACTTTGTCGTGCCTTACCTCAGTATGCGGGGCTCTGCTGGGGCTGACCTTCACCCTTCCTTACTGCTCGTGGCATTTACTATGACAAATTTTAATAAACCTAATTTGTTAAAAAATGACGGCGACATGGTTCGCCAACCATCACGTCCTGATTTCCACGAGGGCGAGAAGCGACTATCGGAAAGCCGTTTCGCTACGATGAATGTGAGAGGAAGAATGGATTAAAAGATGGATGAGTGTGGAGGAAGCAAGGAACGTGTGCCGGGGTTGTAGCGGATGGAGATCTGTGGTTATGCCACCCCTACGAGAGACAGGTGTGACGAAATGTATGTATGTATGAACTTACGTACATTTACGTCGTAACTATTAAAAAAATATAAAATTTAATAAAAAAAATATTTAAAAAGTTCATTAAAAGGAAAAATCTGAAAGTGAAGTTACATTATTGATGTATCTGAAGAGCTTTAACCTAATTTTTAGTTACTCTGAAATCAGTGTAGGCTAGACATAATTTGCAAATACGCTTCATCATTGCTGGTTCAATGATTACGTACTGGATAGATTCAATCTGATACAAATAAAGTTTTTACCTAGTAGTAAATAGTCTTATTTTTTAATACGATCGTGATACATTGTGTGAAATATTTTTAGTTACTCTTAAACCAATGTAGACTAGGCATAATTTGCAAATACGCCTCATCATTGCTGCTTCAATGATTGCGTACTGGATAGATTCAATCTGATTCAAATAAGGTTTTTACCTAGTAGTAAATAGTCTTATTTTTTAATACGATTGTGATACATTGTGTGAAAGATTTTTTAGTTACTCTTAAACTAATGTAGACTAGGCATAATTTGCAAATACGCCTTATCATTGCCGCTTCAATGATTGCGTACTGGATAGAGTCAATCTGATACAAATAAGGGATTTACCTAGTAGTAAATAGTCTTATTTTTTATACGATCATGATACATTGTGTGAAATATTTTTTAGTTACTCTTAATCTTAAACCAATGTAGACTAGACATAATTTGCAAATACGCCTCATCATTGCTGCTTCAATGATTGCGTACTGGATAGATTCAATCTGATACAAATAAGGTTTTTACCTAGTAGTAAATAGTCTTATTTTTTAATGCGATCGTGATACATTGTGTGAAATATTTTTTGGTTACTTAGTGTAATAAGATAAGAGAAATCTAATATTACAACTCAGAACCAACGTAACATTTTTTTCTTTTTCCTCTAAATGGACATATATTACGCTGTTTCAATATTTTCTGCTTATAGTTTTAAGTATAATATATTTTTTAAAGTAGTGCGAATTCTCGATATTAAATTAAATTAATATAAAATTAGTTTTATTTTCACCTACAAAAGTTAGATTTAAATTAGATTAAATGAAATTTTAGTTATATTCTTTTACAAAAAATATTATATAAAAAAGCCATTATAAAACACCAGACCATTTGATCTACATATATAATCAATATTGATGGCACCGAAATATTTAGTTACAATATAGATATAGAAATCCAATAGGCTGTCGCCTACGGAGCCAATGGTCGCGGCTTCGATCCCCGCATCGGAATGAATATATGTATAGCCTACAGATATTTATTTAGAATCTGAATACCACCCGAATTCAAGTTGAATAAGCAAGGTAGGTTAATATCTGTTCCTCTTGAAACGTGGAGGCCTGTGCCCAGCAGTGAAACATATGAGCTGTAAAATATAGATATAGTATGAATCAAAAAATTTCATGAATCAAGACTTTAAATAACGCTATAAAAACAACACTATCGAAGGCGATAACGTATCGTCTGTTAACCGGGTTAATAGTTCCTCGGGGAGTGTAGTATACAAATTTGCACGCAAATAATAATTAATTTTTGCGCTACTGTAGGTTGGTTGCTATTTAATAACACTTTATGTGAAATAGGTTTTTAAATGTTTCGTTGTTATCGTGTTAAATTGGTTTTAAAATGTCATAAATGTTACGTTATTATGAAACTTATTACTTTTTAGTGGACTTTAGTGAATAATTTTTTACAAAATCTATCTTTGAAAATTGAAAATATTAGGTTATATTTAATTTATTATATTCTTATAACAAGTATAAGACAAAAAGTAAAAATCATATAAAATGCAAAGCAGCCCCGGGCAGACCAGCCTCCTCAAGCACACAAGTCGTTTCTGATAACCATTTATTATAATTCTCATAATTTTCTTAAAAAAATTCGAATCAACATTTTATTATTCAGCGAAGATAATCTCAAAATTTTTTGTCCATTTTCCTTTTTATTGGTGGGAAAACAAATAAATCGTGTTTATTCATTTTAAAACAAAATCTGAAGTATAAAATGTTAGCACTTTTAAAGCTGACGATCAAGGTAGAGCAAAATATTAAGTTGCTGTAAAATCACGAAAAGTCTGATCCGATTTTCATTCCTCAATCGTCCGTCTTTAAGCCTTTGAGTGAGAGCATTTTCAAAGTTATGAGAGCGTCGAACAGAATATTGAGTTTCTTTTTCATATAATCTTAAAAATATATTTTCATCCGGGTAAAAGATGGGTCAACATTTCTTACATTTATTGTTGTTGTTTATGTTTTCTATAAAGATGAAGAGGTTGATTTTGTACTATATTTTAAACATAACATTTATCGGGCAAAGAATTGAATTAAACTAATATGCAAGTATCGTTATAATTAAATATAAATCGTAATGCTTTTAAACAAACTTTATTTTATTGAAGGGGAAGGCACGGAACAAAGGTTTCCCATTTCGATTTTAGAGACTTATACTATATTCTTATTATCTACTATATACTTATATCTCTGTATCAAATTATATTATTGTCTAAGGACAAAAAGTTATATTTGTTACTTATAAAAAAATAATAAATTTATGATTATAATTATGATTGAGCACTCTTTATAACAATATTAGTGCATTTGTTTCAATGAATTCTTAACTCCAGATTGCATCTGCAACATACTATTATGAAAACCCTTTTCTTTATTACATTAAATTGAAACCAAAATTCAACAAGCTACCAGTAAATTGCGAACAATGGACAGTATCAGAAAATTAATTGTTATTGACGAGAAAATTACGTTCTGTGCCCCCTGCGGAATTATATCCCGGTTAACTGAAGATAAATTACCATATTTAGAGTTTTATGCTTTTAATAAATTTAAATTATTTTAATTTATCTTGCGAATAACAGTAAACTTCTCTGTTAATGTTGAAATAACCGCATTCTGGGATTTGAATATAAAAAATTAAATAGTAATAAGTACAAATCATTCAATTGTTTATAAAGGTATTTTAATCATAACTGTACAGTTATAATTAAAAAAATACTTGCGACTGTGATATGTGTAACTTACATATAACTGTCAACAGGTACGCCATCAAGTCACAATTAAGAGTCAGTCATCGCTGGGACTTTATTACTTTCCCCTGAAATACTAGTTACACATTATTTGTAGTTAATACAAAAGTCAACTATAGTTAGGTGGATACCATAGCTGATTCACAACAATAGTTTCAATAATTATTAAGCTTAATATGAAAATTGCTATAAAATTTCAATAAAACGGCATTTCGTTGTTGTACGAAGTGGGTTCTTTTGTTGCTGAAAAACAAGATCTTTAAAAAACTTTTTACATGATTTTCATTTTATGAGAGTAATGGAGGATGCTTGTCAGTAAAGTATATCTGATATTATTCATAAGAGTCTATTTTAATTTTGTGAGTATTTTCAATATAGTTTCTAGCCTTTAAATTGTTGAAAAATTACTAAAAATGTTTTTTTAACTTGCTAATCGTTGTTTCGATAATACGATCAAAATTAAGCGATCTTTATAAAAATGTGCATATTCTAAATGTCTCATATAAAACATGAAATTTTATTCATAACTCTTGAACGTCTGTTATATTTTTTTTATTAAAAAAATATCTAATATATGGGACGAAGAAACATGCACATTGTTGTAAATTAAAGGCTATTAAAAAAGGAGAATAAAAAAATATTCTTCTATTTTCTACCCTTTCTTTATTTCCCTTTTACTTTCTTTTTCTTTTCGTCTTCCGTTCGTCTTCCCATTATTTAAATCGTATTTTAAGCTGGATAACACATCTGCTGTGTCCTGCTTCAGATGTTTATGGGTGGCGGGGATTAATTATCAAAAAAAAAAAACGGTTTTCAACTCTTTGAATGCATGATTAGCTAATTCATTATCATTTTCAAATTGAATTAAAATTAGCATACTATGTGTTCGTGTATAGAGACATGCTTGGAGTACTGGTAACTTCTTGTAAAGAGAGTGAGTACAGGGGTGTACTCGAATTAATGTAAATGATCGAAGTTTGCGGTTTAAAACGACCATCACGTGTAAGCTTTGCTCTTGATGGATATTTCAAACGAAAAGTTGTATGAATGGAACTTCGACAGCTTATAAAGGTAATGCTTAGTTAATTTCCTGTCCTTTGCTTAAAATGTCCATTTAATGGGAGTGTTAAAAAATTAATTTAATTTTCGCTAGAAATAAAATAAATTATTGATAGTTAGCTGATAAATAAAATTTAATGTGTTTGCTGGCGTGAAAAAAGCCAATTAAATCACATTTATATTACATATTGCATAGGTAGGCTAAGCTTGATTTTTTTAAACCTAGTCTCCTTTAAAAACAACATTTGTAAATTCTAACTATTTATTTTTACATTTTATAGGATAGGAAGGTAAACGAGAAAGCAATCAACGCCGCCCATAAACATCTACAACGCGTTAGTCATTTCAGGACTTTACAGGAGTTTTCAGGACGTTAGCCTTTGACGGGATTGTTTTTCGAAGGATTCAATGTTGCATCGGTACGAAAATACTGCTACATGGAACTGGTTCCACAAACCGGTGGTGTGCAGAAAATAGTTTTGGGAAAAACTTTTATCTGTGCACTACAAGAGAATGAAACTTTTTTCTGGCGACTTATACGGTAGTGGGATTCAGCGGCACGCGAAATATTCATTGGAGCACTCCTCAATCTTTGAATTGGGTACATGGAGTCAATGGTAACGGACTTGGTGCCTACATTGGGCTATATACATATGTATATGTATGATGGCCTACGGACATTTATAGCGAGTCTGGTTACCCCACTAAGGATTAGCGGATTGGACTATTCTTTCAGAAATGGAGAGGCCCATACCAGCTCGGTATGGGCCTCTGTGGTGGGACATATTTATATGGGCTGTGAAAAATACATACGAGTAAATATAAATTCTCGAATATATTATTTTTAACTGAACAGATATAAACGTTACTTTAGTTTCTTTGTGTTGCTTTTAAACCCTCCAGAATATAAAAAAAATTAAAAGTAGGAGGAAAATTATTTGACATTGAACTGAAATCATTGTTATTTTTTTATTTCCTACTTTAATTTTTTGGAAAACAGTAATATTCAAAAAATATATACTTGCAATTATGGTTGCTTTGTGTAATTTTATTCTTCATAAAAAGATTCTGTAATTTCGGTTATGAATGATGCGAAATATTACAAAGGTTTAGGGAGAAGGCTATTATCACATTTTTTTCACAATAGCAGTTTAATAGGGTCTATCGACCACGGAATCTCAATTTCAACTTTAAGTAACCTTTAAAGAAAAATCCTTGTCATACCCAAATGAGAATAAAAACCCAAATAAGAAGAAATAGATCAAATTAAACGCTTCGAATAATTATATTCAAAAACTAATCATTAACAAATTTTCTTTTTTATTTTAAATGATATTATTTACATAAGGGAAATTTATTATGATCAAACTCAATTTTCTTTTGTGCCAATATAAACAAGAAAAATATACAGAATAATAAATATACAAATGTTTGACAACAAAAAAGAAAAGATAATTAAATAAGATATATAAGCTGATATAAATTCTTTCACTATAAGAGCAAGCAAACAAGTTGTCGTCTTTTCTGTTAGGTAAACGATAACAAATAATCACAAAACTACATTAAGAAAAATTGCCGTATATTTATATATGAATAGTTTTTGCTACTTATTTATATAAATATATATATATATATATATATATATATATATATATATATATATATATATATATATATATATATATATATATATTTATATATATATATACATACACATACATACATACTTACATATCATCCTGTTTCCCGAAGGGGCAAAGACCGCAGATCTCCATCCGCTACGATCCCGTCACACCTTTCTCCACACTCATCCATCTTTTCATTCAACCTTCCTCTCACATTTATTGTAACGAAATGGCCTTCCGTCAGTCGCTTCTCGCCCTTGTGGGGATGGATCAGAACGAGAAATTCCACGAGCCGCAAGGGAGGATGGAGGTCAGCCCCAACAGAGCCCCGCGTGCTGAGGTAAAGCACTATATATGTACCCAGGAGTGCTCGATCCCGGGACAGTTGGCACGCTTGCGACTAAGTTCGCCCTTAAGCACGCATCCATTGGCAAGACAGACCGTGGATTGGCGGAGAGGAAGGGAAAAGGATACAGAAGAATGGAAAGGGCAGAGAAAAGAAAGGATGGATTTAAATAGGATGATAGAGGGATATGATACTACCGCAACGGAAGACAAGGAAGTGATGCGGTAGTAGCTCGGGAGGCCGGGGTCGCGTGGCCGTGTAGTAATACCATAACTACCGGACAGGCGTAATAAATACAAATATTTTTTTAGTGTAAACACATATCCTTTGTTTCTTTACGTCTTAATAATAAAATGCATTAAATTATAATAAATTTATAATTTTTTTATAAATATTGCAGTTTCCTATTTCATTTGTGTTTTTATGTGAATAGTGTTTTTATCGAGTATTCTTCACGTCTGTTCTTTATATACGACAGATATCATTTAAAATAAACCAATTATTTCAATCTTGTTTAGATTTGTATTTATGTTTTTTACTAGCTCTGTTGTTTGTCAAACGAAAGGATGACATCTAGAATTAAACATCCATCGACTGAACAATGAAACTCAGGCGACGCTGACTAAGGTCGGCTGAATCATGTTAAAGCGATGGTGACAAATAGCGGCAGTTTTTGACCGACCAATTGGCTCAGTGGCAGGGACCTCCGCCCACGGAGTCAATGTTTGCGGGTTTGATCTCCGCATCGGAATAAACGTATGTATGGATTACAAATATTTATGCCGAGTCTGGTAATTCCGCCAATCCGCATTGGATAAGCGTGGTGAGTTAACGTCCGTTCCTCCAGAAATGGAGAGTCCCTTTCTCATTAGTGGGACATGCTGGGCGGTTTAAAAAAAGCGGCATTTAAGGAGGTTCAGTAAAGTTAATCGAATCACATTAGAACAGCATTGAAGCAGATGTCGTTTCAAATCACGTTTGGCGACAAAGCGGGGTCTAAGTTAAGTAAAGTCGCCCGAATTGGATTAGAGTGACGTTTAACTAAGCTCATCTAGGTCCTGGGTTGACTTTCGGTAAACTCTACAGAATAACACCCAGGTTTCGTGGACTAAGCTTAAACAAATCGTGGGCCAATGCAAACGTATTGTAAAGGAGTAGAAAGAGCGTATTTTTTCCTCGTGACATTTATAACCGCTTTCCGCTTTCTAATATAAAATTACTTATATAGAGTATATCTTCTTATACTCTATATGTATTTGTTCTTTACTCTATTTTATTTATCCCTTGTTACTCCTCTAATCTCAAGACTCACTTTGTATTTCTCAATAACTCACATTCGAGGTGTTTGAGAACATCTGAAAACTTAATATTAAAAATGCTTGTTCATCATACCGAATCTTTCACAGTATAGGCTGTTCGGTTATGGAATTTTTTGCCATTGGAAGTGAAATAAGCGAAATCTCTCCTAATTTCCAAAAAACTTGTCAAAAATCACTATCTTTATAAATATCTATGTATCTTTTCATTTATTCCTTTATTATTTACGGTTGACTGAAATATATGTGTGTATATGTTTATGTGTGAGTAAATGTATGTATATATTTATATTTTTGCTTATGGCTATTATCTTTGTTTATTAACATTTTTTCTTTCCTTTCTATCATAGTAATGATAATGTACCACCAACTTACATCAAATTATCTTTTTAACATTATGTCCTTCCCCCGGTTGTCTGGAGGATATCGCTATTAGTGATAAGACCGTCATTTGTATATAAGTATTATTATAAATAATTGTACAACTTTCGTTTTTGGTGTACAATTAAGAATATATCTAAACAAATCTAATCTAAAATTATTTACACAATCTAAAATTATATTACTTTTTTCGATATTAAAATTGTTTTTTAATGTTTTCTTTTATTTTTATCAGTCATTTATTGTATAACAGAGTATACACAGTTTAACTGTTCACGATGATTCGTTACCAATAAGCCAAAGATAAGTACTGTAAGCTGGAGCTTGGTGTCCACCGAGTAATAATACCTGGATTAATGATGTGTGTAGTGGATTAGTTTCCACGCTATGCTGATTAGTTTAATACTTTTTGAGAAATTACTGTACCACATATCAAAATCATAAATTATATTTGTATTTATTAACTACTATAACAATAATTTATAATATAATAAGAATAATATTTAGAAGTCAACATTTTGAATCTAAATTAGCTTAGGTAAGTGGGTTAAAATAACAAAACTCAAAAAGCACTAAATTATGCACTTATTTATATTGAAGTAGAATTGTTAGAAGGGATTCCTTGGATGTCCTCTTGTTGGCCTGGTATATCCTGCCATAAAGCATTGGACCTACTGCACTCTACCGCTCACCGGACGAAGTGCGGTAGCTAAGGTACCACTCAGACGTCGGTTTTCTGCTAGGATGTGGTACTTCCCCCGGCAAGCCGGCCCATTCATGTTACAGACAAATAATATGCCATTCTTGACAATGTATTCGTCTGCAGCGTGGCTCTACAACTACTAAACTATGAAGAACTATGAAGAAATACACAAAAAATATGAGAATAAACGTAATAGTTTTTTAACATAACATTAATTGCCTCAAAACACATGAAACAAAAAACCAGATACAAAAACAAAGTACTAATTAATAAATTAGGGAAAAGGAGAAGGCAAAAATTTGTGTTCCTAAAGCTCATAATAATAATACCTTGAGCTGTGCGTTGTCTGTCAGTGTTAAGAATTTTTTTAATAACACTGAACAAACCACTGGGCAGGTAACCACCGT
Source organism: Baronia brevicornis (assembly GCA_031353405.1). Lineage (NCBI taxonomy): Eukaryota > Metazoa > Arthropoda > Insecta > Lepidoptera > Papilionidae > Baronia > Baronia brevicornis. The sequence goes on from JASFAT010000701.1 coordinate 25,314, forward strand.
ATTTCTGAAAGAATGGTTACGGACTTCGCGACGAGAGCCAATTAGATTGTCATAAAATGTACGTATTTATTTATCTCTTATAAAAAGAAAAAAGTGACTAAGAGTGTAATAAACAGTTAATCTGAAAACAAGAGGCATCTAAAAAGAGAAGTATTAGTGGAAAAACTAATTGAGATGAGGTTTTCTCGGAAACTGCCATTAATCGTCACTAATGCCGGAGTGTCGCGTTCGCTACTACTCCAGTACTTAGTGGGAGATAAAACGCTGTATAAACAATTTGTATATTTTATTCAATATACGTAATATCTTACTAATATTATAAATGCGAAAGTTGGTGAGTATAAATGTATGTTTGTTACTCTTTCCCGAAAAATTACTGGACAAATTTAGATGAAATTTACAGTAATATAGGTTATACAACAGAATAACATATAGGCTACAATTTGTAATGATTTTATGTAATTTTGGTCGTAATACAATACATGTTAATTAAGTCGGAAAAAATCTGGCCTCTGAGAGCCATCTTGGCGTACGCTGCGTAAACCATTGGAGTTACACATGATACAGATGATGTACCGTAAGATTGTTTGTCTGGAATAATTCTAAATAAAAGTCTGCGACAGTATATATCTACCTTTTATGTGGAAGCCACTATGACCAAAATTGTGAACCATAAATTAAGTAAAAAAAATATATTTATTTAAAATGATCTGTCACGAAATTTAATGTGGCAAACCAAATTCCACGCGAGCAAAGCCGCGGGCAAAAGCTAGTTATGATATAATGTAACGTTTTATTTTCATGACTATATTATATTGTGATATAATACTTTACGCCTTGGGAAGCATAGTCAATCAAAGAATGAATAAAATATAAATATTCTTAAATGTAGTCTGTCGTAGAGTCTATTATACCTGTAGATGACTTCTGTTGAGACGAATTACGTGTCGTTGAAAAGAAGTAGTATATTTTGCTGTTGTTGGTGTAAGTAACAATAGTAAAGAGGTGGAGAATTTTGCTGACAGCCGTTTTTTGTTAAGAATTAGATTAGTTATTATGTAGCACTTCTCTTTTTTCGTAAACACAATATTCATTTTCTGTCTTGTTTATTTTAGCGGATTTGAGCTAAGGAAAATCAACTTGTCCGTCTTAATAATGGATTTCCTTAAAGTAACGCATGGCTCAATTAATCATTAGTCAAGTGGAAAACGAATTATCGTATCGACTAAAGTTGTATTCGTATTCATATGCGGATGTAAATGAACATTTATGCTGCTTTTTCGTTAACACTTAATTAATGACTGTGAAATAAACTTTAAAGAGGTAAAAAGGATTATAGACAGAGACAGATAGAGAAAGATCGAATGAGGCATATGTCAATTTTATTTACTATTCATTTACTGGACGTCCGTTATTTTTTTTATGCTTTCGTTAGAACTTTATCTTAGGGATTTAGAAACGGGACCTCTGGAAGTTGCGAATTAAAATCAATGTCGACGACAAAGATTCGGTGGCTAAAATTGTTTTTCAATGATCAATACTGCTGAAACGATAGAAGAGACACGACAACAGCGGAGAAGAAACTAGTTTTGCTTCAAGGGTCTCAGCTCGATATCAGAGGTCGATATCAGAGAAGGAAATGGCGAAATTGCTAAAATATGAACTGTAGTAAAAGGCGAAACAGTTAAGTCCCCAAAACTAAAAGAACTTTGAAAGCCTGAAAAATATTTTTGGGAGAACTTCAATCTTACTGTAAACTTCAGTAGACCTAATAATATATTTAAGTTCAATTATTTTTTAAAAATAAATATAATACTTTTATAAGCATTTATCTATATGTTTATATATGTGTCTTGATTATTCATATATCATGTATTATTTGTATGTACACCGTTTTTTGTTTTGTTCGTAGTAATGAAATAGAAACATAATATGATTTACTTAATACTATTTAATAATGTTTTCAAATTTCGTGCACCAGAATTCGAATACGTCTCTTGCGTCACATAAAAGTTGAAGTCGCTTAAAATAAGGAGTAAAAGGTTATATTTTGAATTATTTAAAACCCAATATCCTAAAGTATTATAATACCTATAAATAATACAGCGTGCTATATGACGACTCCTTCTTTATACAACAAGAAATGTGCGCTACTTCATCACGCGTCAACATAAAATGGCTCGTATTGAGTACAATATCACATTGCCATTCAACATACATTTTCCTCAATTGCTGCAATTTTAATAGAGTCTTATCTATATAATCTTTTTTCCAATATAAAATGAGATTATTCGGCTGATATTATTTAATTTTACAAACATTTTAACGTTTTTTATATTTTGTTTCTTGCTAGGTTTAAGGGTCTTTTAAATATTAAGTTACATCTATATTTAAAGATCATTTAAATATAACAATATACGATTTCGAAAATATACTTAATACGATTTGTTATGACACCCTGAACGTTAGATTTCTAATGAAATACTTTTTGCGTATTTTAGATCATTCGGTAAACTATCTGTTAGATTAAGATTGTTATACGATTTCATATAATTCGATAACCTTGTTTCTCTGGCGGATTTAGTCGTTCTAAATTATATCCACGAGATTATTGTCCGAGTATAGTATTACTAATTTGAAGAATAAATTAGAAATTTGAATACTTTGAATTTTGGATCCTATCACTCAAAAAATATTCTTAAAACAATAGACTGTGCCACATAGTAAAACTAATAAGAAAATATTTGCCTTCATAAATCGTTTTCATTTCATTCGCCTTTATTATTTAAGCAAGACAACAATATTAAGATAAATTCCGGTTATATTTTCTTACATTATACAAGCCTATACTTCGCTATCTCTTTGTTTTTGTGGAGTGTATTAAGTTTTGTCATTACTATTTATTATTGTTTCTAGAAATTTTGTGCCGTAGATATTGAGCGGCATTTCTATATGCGAAATATAGCATGATAACTGTTCAGCATTTAATTGAGATGTCTAATAGATGTCTCTATCGGATAATTTTTCTTCAAAAGATTCTCGACCCAAAGCAGAGACCAGATGGAAGCTGGATACTTTAAGATGGAAGGTAACTGATCCCAACATAATTGGAGAGACAAATGCACATAGACTCTATTGGTTCGAGTACCTAGGGAAGATGGATGGGGGTGAAAGCGTTTACAAAAGGGCATACCTGGAACCATTGCCCTAATAACATCCGGTCGTCGCTTTCACGGGTGTGTGCATGTGCGTTTGGGTGCGGTTCGCATGCCGATGTGTGTGTGATACACTTGTGAGTGCTTCTTTTATTAACTTTAATAATGTTAGTGATGATTTGTCCTCTTTTACTATTAGGTAAGGGTATAAGGCAATGTTTTATTATTGTATGCATTGAAGAATTTTCGTGTATTTAGTTAAAACTCCGATATTTGTCACGTTATCCAAAATTTAACATTACATGTGGTGATGTTTACATTTCAGTGTAAGGATTATGCACTTATCACTTATGCATGTCGTGTCATGAGAGGATCGTGTCAGCTTAGTGATAAAGCAGAGCAATGATTTGTGTTATGTCATAGGATAAACATTCGGCATTAGTATATGGACAGTCAAAAGTTTTACTTAGCTAAGATCCGCGACAAGCAAAACAATAACAGAAAATTAATAATGTGTGTTTTTCCGTTGGGTTTAGTGGATTTATGTGGAACTTAAACCAAAAACTTACCGAAAATCAGCCATCAACTCTCCACCCACCAACCACTATACACAACACCAAACACACACCATCACTTTTCCATCTTGTAAACGACACGCGTTTCGCCCCAACACGAGGCATCCTCAGGCATAGTAGACTCTACGGTAGATAACCGAAAAGAAGACTTTTCGGTTGTCTTTTGTATAGTGGTTGGCGGGTGGAAAGTTGATGGCCGATTTTCGGTAAGTTTTTGGTTTAAGTTCCAAATAAATCCACTAAACCCAACGGAAAAACACACAATATTAATTTTCTATTATTGTTTTGCTTGTCGCGGATCTTAGCTAAGTAAAACTTTTGACTGTCCATATAGTGATGGATTTCCGCAAAGTAACGCCTGACTCCATTAATAATTCGGCATTAGTTTTTCGAGCTTATTTTATTTGTTTTTTTGATTACATCAAAGTTAAAAATCAAAGTCAAAATCAAATCAAAACTATTACCTTTTTATATGTCCACCAGCAGGATATGTAAGACGTTAATAGATTTGACTTGTCAAATTTTTAACAATAGTCATTAACCCAATACGTTTGTCTAAGGCAAATTTAGTGTGCGCCCAAATTCGGAGTAAATATTTAATGACTATACATATATTTATTTCGATAAGAGATACAATTTACCGACGCTTAAAAAGTATAAGCTGCCATAATAAAAATATGCTATCTAGTAACTTTACACAGTACCTTACAATATTCCACAAACCCTGGACGCATTCTATTTAATGGTTCTCTGGTGCTTTTATTTAATAATATAGTAAGCATTTGTGTGAAGTAGGAAAAAGGCCTTTAATGTAAAATATGTACATTTAATAAATGTTTGCTCTAAATGTGAGATCTTAGCCAAATACTTGTCCTAAAACATTAATTGCAAGAACACCAGTATGTAGCCAAGTGGTGAAAATATTAGAGACCCATTAAAACAGTTACGTCACAATCTGGACACTAAGAATATTTATTTGCAAATAGAAGCTGGTTTGTAACCCAAAAATGTACGTCATTTGTCCGTGTCTACAAGCGCTAGCAGACACTGTGTGGAATATTAAATGGACTCAAATCAATATCGACTTTAGATATTCCGGCTACATATTACATTGCCGACATACGTATCATTTTCTTAACATTAACCTTCTTATTATACATCAAAGGTATGTTACGTTTTCCCTTAACATTTTGGATAACACAATATCATATAAATGTAATTATTGACGGGAAAGTTCTATCTTTGAATAATGGGGTCAGGCGTTACTTTGTGGATATTCATTATTCGGATGGACAGTCAATAACTTGCTACGGTCCACAAAAACAATTCGCAAAATAATATTATGTAAATACGAATCAGTAAACACACAACACCACTATATATACACTATACGTATTTCGCCTGAACATGAGACACTCTCAGGCATAGGAGACTCTATGGAAGACAACCGTTGGGTCAACGGTTATCTGCAGCATATTGTAATACCTACTTAGGCTAGCTCTACTGAATAAACGTCTGTACCGGATTTTTTTTATATATTCACGCCTATCCCCCGCAGGGGTTGACAGAGACCACAAAGCTCCTTCCGCTACCATTCATCGCAGCGAAACGGCTCTCCATTAGTCGCTTTTCGCCCTCGTGAGAATCAGGACGTGACGGGTGGTGAACCACGTCGCCGTCCTTTTCAACAAATTATATGTTGAATTCGTCTTAGTGAATCCCACGAGCCGCAAGGGAGGATGGAGATCAGCCCCAGCAGAACCCTGCATGCTGAGGTAAGACACCATAGTACCCGGAGGAGTTGTACCGGATGATTAGCCGGTTTTAAATTCTGTGCCTTCCCGCTGACTTTGTAACACGGCGAATATTTTTTAATAAAATAACTCTTTCTTTGATAAACAAATGACAGTTTGAGTCTTAATTGGTGATTTCATCACGCTTCTTTCGTCCTTCATTCTCCCGAATGGAATTTATTTATCTTTATTGAATAGGTATTCAGTTCGGTCAACTTTAACGACGCTCGTTACATTTTAATTCTAAATCAAAAGCTGAAACGGTAATTCCATTGAAGTGTTAAATTCGTTACTTCATTCAAATAAATTGAAATTAAAGTTATACAGATAATGTTTTTTTTTTCAACAGCCTTTGTATGTCCCACTGCTGAGCACGGGCCTCTCCATTTCTGGAGAAACGGACGTTAACCCACCACGCTTGTCCAATGCGGATTGGTGGGGTTACCAGACTCTAGATTTGTAATCCATACGTATATTTATTCCGATGCGGGGATCGAACCCGCGACCATTGACTCCACGAGCGGAGGGCCCCATAACCAATTGGTCGTAAAAAGTAATATTGCAGCTTAAAATATAATACAAATTCTTTCATTTTAATTGCATCATTAAATTACTTCAGGGTAGATATGTGAATAATGGGAGAAGAAGAGGAAAGTATTGAAAGTAGAAGACAAAGAAAAAGGAAGGGAATAGCATGCAGTTACCACTTACACTTACCGTACAAAACGCAGAATCATAGTAAAATATAACATAAAAAACAATTAATATTAAAATAAGTACAAGCAAACCTATTTCTGTTATAGTATTATTTTTAACTACACTAGTAAATTTCGTAACATTTTGACATGTTTGACATATTATTTGTAAAATTAATGTAAGCACCATAAAACTAAACAATGACGGAAAATCGGTAAAAATATTGTTAGTGCCATATTTAAAAACTAAACAGTTTATATCGATGAATGTAATGTAATAAAGATTTAAAATACATGCATTTACAACATAGATAAAATAAAATGATTGTAATGATCCAATAATTTTAATCTTGACTGTATCGTTTGGTGCCAATAATGTTAAGTTTAAGTAATTAAGTCTGTTATTTATGCGAGAGTCGAGAAAGACAACTTTTCTCAGCCGCAATCAATCGCAGCGAAATTTGTTTTCAAAACTTTTCCGCAGTAGAACTTCACGCACCAATCAATTTTACAGCGAATCATACCCTCTTTTCTCGTACAGCGGCAATCAATCGCGGAGAAATTTGTTTTGAAAACTTGTGGACTCAAGCCATCAATCAATTTTACAGCGAATTGCACGAAGATATAACCGTGTATAAAAGTTAGGCAAATAAACACGCGTATAACTTGGTGACATGGTTACACGCATATAACATGGTTGCTCACTGACATCTGAAACACCAAGGGTTGTCCTAAATACGCCATTTACTTTAGGGTAAGGTTTTGAGTCAGTCATCTACTTAACCTTTAACCTTGTTCTCCAGAAGGAGCCACTGCTTATGAAAATAGCAAAATTACTTTCTATTCTATTCTATTAATTAAAAGCTTAACGTGTATATATAATATATCCTTGTATATTGAATATTAAACATTTCAACAAATTTAAAAATACTTGTGCTAGGAAATACTATTGGGTTTGTATACTATTAGGATAGTATACAAACTCACACCCTCAAATCGTTAGCCGAATCCTTTATTACTATAAGCTACTGTTGCTACGAAACTATTTAAAAACACGTCCTCTTAAATGGGCAATTTATAAAATAAAACAGCTGGTTATCAAGACACGTAGTTCATAAAAGTTGAGAAAGGAATTTACACTCTCAGAGAACTTCATACAAACGTGTAACAATGGATTATATGCAAGGACATAATGTTCCTAATGGTTCTGGATAACCAAGGGGACGATCATAATTTCAGAGCACAATACCTTGTTGGCAGCGACACGTAGCATCCTCTAAGAAACAATGAGATAATGACTCGTGAGATCGTAAAGCTCCTGATTATTGTCTCGTCTTAGATACGTAGCGTATAAATAACCTTATTTATATTGTGATGGTTTTGTAGAAGGATATTTTTTTTCACGTACATATCCTAATAGTGTGCACGGATTTCCCCATTTCCGGAGGAATGGACTTTAACACTCCACGTTTTTTCATGACGGATAAGCCAAAGCCATGACGGATAAGGTAATATATACCAAATACCTACACGGGAATCGAACTTGCGAGCATCGTCTCTGTAAGCGATGACTTTGCTCGTGAGCGCATTGAGTCATCATTTACATTCATAATAGGTGAGTGGCTTAGAGGCTCCGTGTTAAAGTTACCAATTTCAAAAGACAGATTGTTGATTCAATTCATGCATAAGATTAAATACCTATATGTTTGTCCTAAAGTTATTGTGTCTAGATCTCCCGGTAAGCTGTCTTTGATAAACGTGATGGGTGAATGTCCATTCTCTAGAAGTCGAGAGGCCCCGTGCCCGTAGTAATCCCTACCCAATTAATACTTATTATTATGGGATGTAATATTGTATAATAACTATGGATTCCAAACCGTATTTTTGTGGTTGGGATACATTGTGTTTTTTCTATTTGCCATATCCCTAATTTGAAATTATTGATATGAGATATAAAAACCTGTTATCGGCTTAACACATAATCATGTTATGACTCAATTATAAATTATCTGTAAGTTTTTTTAAATAACAGTAATGAATTACCTAAATTTTGTAACGATTGAGGTTAGAAATCGTTTTGTTTGTGTAAAGACTAGAAGCTTAGAACAAAGCAATTTGTAAAATATTTTTGTACGGCTTTGGGCACAGTTATAACAATATAAATAAATCAAATGAAAAATAAATTTCAGACATCAAGCAAAGCTTCTGTTGAAAGCAGAAAGAGCGCAGCTGGATAAATACAATCGCGGCAATGTGTACCACTTTATTTAGCTTTCTTACAAACTAGCTTTGACTTGATGTAAAATATTATTTTTTCATACTCCAATTATATATTAGAATATATAAAATATCAATTCAGCCTTCGAAGTCCATAGTTGTCCGTAGTTGAAGAATATATGTCACATTGTAAATCTCTCAACTGTTGGGCGCTAGGAACTTTTTCGTCATTTATTATATACATATCCATTATATAGACCCTGATAACTATTTTCCATTTTATTTTGAAAATTTCTCATTTTATAAGATTCAGTGCTGAATCGTGTCACAAATACATATGAGACCAGAATTATAACAAGTCAATAGTTTGATAAGGATACAGCCCATTCCTAATCAAATAAACGCAACTTCTCAAAACACCTACCTGATTTTACAAATGGTTTTTAACACCACCCACGTACACGTTCTAAAAAACGGAAATCCAAAAATGAACGTTAAACCCGCAAACGCCTTATTTAAATATCTCGGTTTATAGATTAGTTAGACACGTTCAGAGTCAGGTATTTCTTTGCGGCAATTCATTATTCAGATGGATTCAATAATAATTTTGCTAAGATCTGCAAAATCAACTCGAATAATTAATAAATATTGCGTTTACAAACTATAAAAGCGCAAGATACTTTTTTAAATTCCTTCTAGAAAACAGCTGGCACAAAATAAAATGGTAGTTGTTACTTAATCCTAAAAAAGAAACTAATAACCAAAATAACGGGGAGTCAAACTAAAACCTCCCTATACTGTTAACACATAAAAGGTAAATTACATAACACCACTTTTCCACAATTTATATGGCACGTGTTTTGCTCTAACAGGAGGCATGCTCAGCTATATTGAAATATAATTCTACGAAGCTTACCAATGAGTTATAATACCTGAATTTCTTTTTGTTTTTCTGAATTTTTTGTCTTTACCAGAGTTTTTTTATGTTATTATACTGGTTTGTGAACACTTAACCCTATCTACATACATTTAGGTATATTTCAGTTCAGTTTTATAATATTGACAGCCTCTTGTTCGATATTCTCACATAAGCTACACGATGTGAGAATTATTAAGGTTTAGCGATCGCATACAGCTGACGCCGGAGTGCGTGATTCTTGATAAAAATATTGCTTTCAGCGCCCTTCTTAGAATTTCAAAGTGACATTTGAATTGGAATTATAGTACCTTATTGACATATATTACGTTGAAAATATTATATTGTTATAAAATTTTAACTATTCTTAAATATTCTTTTTCAAATCCTATATATTTTCCACTGCTGCTCTAAATTTCCTTTGTAGCGTGTTGATATTGAATTATTAGTGCACAAATTAAATATAAAAATGTAGTACATAAAATATATGATAACATAAATAAGTATTTGTGGTTTGAAATAACGTTTTTATCTTAATTATTTTAAATATAAAATAATATAATTTTTAAACTGAATTAGTAGCGAAGCTATCGTTTTCGTAGCTAATGATTTTAGGTTCAATTCCGGCATTGGGTGCCGCTAATCCGCTTTGGCCAAGTATGCAGGGTAAATGTCCATTCTTCTGGAAATGTTGAGAGTTTATGCCCAGCAGTGGGATATATATGAGCAAGAAATACCAACGAAAAAGTGACACTTTAATATAAACCAGTAAACTAAGAACTGGCGTTATGAATATTGCCACCCCTTTACGTATTTGATGAACTTATACAAACATTTTATCGAGCCGACATAGACAAGTTGGTTGAGAGAAGAGCACGTAGCAAATCCATAAATTAACTTTAAGGATACTTTCGCAACAATAAACAAAAACGTATCAAAACAAGCAACTAGAGCCGGGGAAATCTCTTTTGGCCAAGGAGGGTCAGGTATTGTGAAAAAGCGGTATCCATATCACAACAAACCCCGAGGTGCTCGGCTCGTTCCCGTTGTTTCCCGCACGTGACTCGAATACACACGATCCAAATGTTCAGGGATACTTCAGAAATGTTTCCGTTACGAGATGCGGTCTTTTTCTAACCGAATGCGCTCCACGAACGTAAAAAGCCATACGATCACCTTTATTACACATTATGAGAATACACGGATTTGAACTCACAGGTTTGTACATTTTTATTTTATATATTTTTTATACAATATCTAAAGTGTTTTCTACATACATACATACATATCGTCACGCCTGTCTCCCGTAGGCAGAGACTACAGATCTCCATCTGCTACGATCCCGGCACACCTTCCTTGCGTCCTCAATACTGATCCATCTTTCATCCATCCTGTCTCTTACATTCATTGTAGCGAAACGGCTCTCCGTTAGTCGCTTCTTGTCCTCGTGGGAATCAAGACTTAATGTGTAACGAACCACGTTGCCGTCATTTGTTAACAAATTAGGTTTATTAAAATTCGTCATAGTGAATCCCACGAGCCGCGAGGGAGGATGGAGATCAGCCCCAGCAGAGCCCGTATGCTGAGGTAAAGCACTATATTACTCGGGGGAGCCCGATCCCTGGACGGTCGGCACGCTTGCGACCAAGCTCGCCCGTATCCACGCAACCATTGGCACGGCAAACCGTGGATTGGCGGAGAGGAAGGAAAAAGGATAGAGAAGAAAGAAAGGGGAAAGGAAATATGGATTTAGACAGGATGAAAGCGTTATGATATTACCGCAACGGAAGGCATGGAGTGATACGGTAGTAGCTCGGGAGGCCGGGGTTACGCACCCGTGTAACAATACCATAACTACCAGCTAGGCAAAAATACTTCCTGTGTTTTCTACTTCGCGTATATGTTTGTTATTCCATAAATTTTATAACTGAGCCTTTGAATGTTATCTTAATTTATCAGTATCATTAGACATTCTAATTCTGGACATAGATTTTCCACCGACTTTTCCGTCTTGCGTCATCTATACCCCAACCAAATTCCAAAAGGAATGTATAACAACAAAATGTTTTGTAACAACTAAAATGTAAATTTGATGAAAATTGATTTAATAAAATGTCTGATGATTAATCAAAATTAAAATCAATAATTTGAGATAACAACTAACTTCAAACAAAACTGTACAAATTAATGTGTATATATTTCAAAACTTTACATAAATCACACGTAACGAAGAACTGTGAGATAACTAAATACAAAAGCTAATAAATATTACAGAATAGTCAACTGGAACGGCTTTTTGCTAGAGGAATTATTTTTATAAAAGGACAACGGGTATTGGTCGGGCAGACTAGAGATATTGCTTGTAGCTGTCGTCGACAGAGACCTTAACTGGCTTGTTGGTTGTTTCGTATTGTACCTACTCGTTCGAGCGAGTGTTAAAAATATAAGCCAGAACTGAGATTCAATTTTATACTGCACTCGTTTCATTACTTTTCTGCAATAACTCTTTGTTTATTTCTTTAATCAGTTTTTTATATACTTGTTAATTTAGGGGGTTTTCTATTTTTAATTGTAATTTATCTGTCTCATTATCTTAACACATTGAAGACGGGAGACGGGAATTCCCATCTTTTATTTTTCAACTGTTGGCGACGGATGACGGAAATTCACGTTTTTTGGAATATGATGCAATATTGTGTAATTGCAAGTAACGACAACATAAAGACGTGAAAAAAATGATAGATGTAGTGACAATAATAAAAAATGTGCGTGAACTGAGGCTAGACACTTTTCAGCGCATACCGTCTTCAATGTATTTAATTATCATTCGAATTAACTACTATTTTTGTATAGATGTATTATGGCTTCAAAATTGCATATTTTTATTCATTTGTTTAAAGTATAAGGCTTATAATGTAATAACATGCCTACACGATAAATTATCTTGTACCAGGCCGTTTTTGGCTAATTGACCTATAAAACAATTCCGATAGTGGACCAAGCTAAGGTCTTCACCCCGCCAGGACTGCCATTACTCGCTACTAGTCCTTTTACAGATTTTGTGATGCAACTTTAATTGTTTTACCCGGATTTACCTGCCTGAGTAGCAGTCTTCGTCACCGATATATGATCATCCTCAACTTTTTTTCCAGCCTGTAATTTGCCGGTCCCCTATTCGCGTGTTGTTCTGATGAACACACCTATACATAGACTCACAACTAGAAATGTGAACACGATAGCTTAGCTATGAACACATCAATTATACTTGAAAAATGCAAAAAAAAGTTAATAGAAGCAAATAAGTAAGAGATTTAAGGATGCTGCTGCATCGATAGCGGCATGAAGCTAGAGCTTCTGCGTTCAAATTTTGGTCGAAAAATATTTTGCGAAAATTTCTGTAAAGTACAAAAATTTCGGCCTTCTAGGTGAGTTTTATGTATTATACGAGTATATCTATTGTCTCAAGGTGTTCTTCTCCAATTGTATAGAAAAATAATAATTACATTTGGTAAAGTAAGACTCGGACGAGAGAGTGCCTTTTGTCTTTGTGTACACATTAAGACACTAAATTTATATATCCTAAGCAGTTGATACTGCTGGGGTTACACAGAAAAAATCGAAGGTATAATATAAAATCGATAAAAATGATTATGGTGTTTCTTCTATTGATACGTAATTAAAAGAATATAATAGAAATATGATTATAATATGAAAAAATGTAAAGTTGGCAATAATGTCCTATGTTAGCGGCTTCGTATTCAAATGGAGAGAGGTTCTAGAGATATTTCCACAAATTCTTGCAACTAGCGTTAACCCTCCTCGTGACGTGTCCGGTGAGTCAACGAGCATCGCGCCGCTCGCTCGGGCAAAAACGGAAAACCATTTTACGGTCCATTGTGAAAGGGGATTGCCAATTTCGCTCCGAGCTTACTCGACCGTCGGGTGGACAACTTTTACAACGTCTCTGATGTACCACAAATTTTCCTCATGCAGTTTAGTTTAATGATCCATCAGCTTTGTATTGTATATATTGTAAATAAGAGATACAGAGAGATTTTATAATTTATTCGTTTGTGAACAGTAGTTTTATTATTTAACTTAACTATCATCATTATCGCAAAAGTTAAGCTTAGAGTGTTAAGCTCAAGATATTCCGGTCTAACGTTCTATCCGTTCTGCTTTACGAGTGTGAGAGGTGGAAGGTGACTAAGAAAATCACTTACGATATTTAAAGAGCGTAGCTCAAGATAGAACGCGACGGCGGAGCACTATGAACGCCCTCTGCCCCTCATGGGGTACATAAGAACATAATTAAGTATTATCGCAAAATAGTTTTTATTGGTCAGGTTGACACTGCTATCCATCTACCAGTACTTTCTTCCATAGTCACCTCGTACGATTCGCAATAAAAACAATAGGATGATCTTATGCTATGTTGCGAGCTACATATTTTATGTAATTTAATTAAAAAAAATATTTTTAATAGGCGGGGCCCTCCGCCCACCCGGCTTTAAGTTCGCGTTTTGCACCACCGCAATAATATTAAGTATCAGATTAATAAAAAAAATGTTTTTCAAAATAATTATATTCTAACTAAATTTTATTCGCGGGCATATTCATTTAGTGAGATGTATTCATTTAGTGAGATGTAAGGGAGAAATTGAAGTTCTTTGTCAAACCAATTTCGACGCACAGTACCCCGAAAGTTTTTAGGGTATCTGTAAAAGATCCTGGACAATGGTGCGTAGTTCATAAATTGTTTATTATGGTACTGAAGCATAAAAGTTTCAACTGTTAGTGAGCTGGGATGAATAACAAAACTATCAACAATATCAATTATTAGCAACCAATTTAATGTATGCCACAATGGCAGCGTCGAACTGTGAATATTTCTCATCTAGATAAACGGAAGCCTATTTGAAATTCCAATTACAAAGTTTTCTCATTTACTTGATTGAGGGCGAGGAGGTGCGGAAGGGCAACAATCCGCACTGATTAGTCCTGGCCTCCGCTGTGTACCAGATTTAAAGGGTCCCCAGTTCAACTCGTAACTAATCCTTCATCAAAGACCAAAGGATTTGAATTATTTTTGTCCCCGCTCATTCCCAAGTTAAATATGAAAATTATCTTTGATAAGAATATTTTAAACGGGCGAACTTTGAGTTGATTTTTGATATTTCTAGTAGTTTTTATTATATCGTTTTTACATTTGAACGTATAATATTAGCTGTCACCTAGCATGTGATCATAGCCGTCGAATTATTTTCTCTAGAATGCTGTTTAAAGGAAAATGTTTTTGAGTTTTCTTAGATATCTGGAGGATATCTGATGAATGGTTTTAAGAAAGTATAATCAGCAAAAAAACAAATATATTTAAACATATAATTATTAATTCAAAGATATGTAAGAGATTTTATTTTTCATTGCTCCTATTTCTCTTTCTTATGCCTGTAATGAAATGGTAATCAACTGCCTGTAATGGAAAATATCTAAGCTTAACCTGTATACCTTAATATTTTGTACTGCATACAAACTTTCTCGATCTTTCCATGTAGTTTCTTGTCAATGCTATCGTTAATATACTGTCATTTATTATAAGCCCAAGACTACAAGAGTCCACCGTGGGATAAGTACTTTTTCTTAAGTAAGATGATTTAACTCATTTCGCTACATAAACAAGCCCATATTAAAGTCAAGCAATGGTGTCAATCAAGCAATGTTAGGCGCCTCAAAGTTAAATTACTTCGGTGATCAAAGTAATAATGCACACACACACCGTCAACGTCAACCGATAACATTAACAATACCAGTCCCGTACTCCTGTAATGATAGTGGGTAATTATATCGGTTCACTTATATTAAATTTCGCCTATTTAAACAACAATTATCATTATTTTAATATATAAAACATATGTGTATATCTCTATGTGTCTGTTAAAACCGTTTTTTATGGGATAGTAAGACAAACGAGCAGCCGTATCACCTGATGGAAAGGATTGCCGGCTTTTAAGAAAAGTGTAGGCTTGTTTTTAAAGGTTCCAATGTCGTATTAATTCGGAAACACCGCTGGGGGTAGCTAGTTCCACGGGGTAGTGGTGCATGGAAAGAAGTTTCTAGAAAAATGCACTGTACTGGATCGTCACTCATCCAGATAGTGGGGTTGAAACGTTTCCTTGTGGCGAGTTGTGCGGTAGTAGAGTTCAGCGACCGGAATTATTCCGAACAATTCCTTGGAGCACTTCTCATTGTGATTTCGATAAAAGATGCTGAGAGATGAGATATTTCTCCGCAATTCTAAAGAATGTAGCTATCCGGTGAGATCTTGGTCATTGACAATACGAATAGCCCGACGTTGTTTGCTGTCAAAAGGAAAAAACTGATAATCAGGTGGCCCGGCCCAGAGATGAATTTATTTTAAAACAATTACTGTTGCAGTTATTGTTTTAAAATAAAAAAATAAATACAGTGGCTTTCATGGAAGAATAATAAAAAAGAGAAACCAAATGTTTCACCCATTCTGTTTAACTTCCAAGTTTATTGCGCCTATTATTCTGGAACCGTCCTATTTATTCAAAAAGTATCAGGCCTAAACTGGTCCCGACACCGAACCTCGCCGGTTGAAAATTGAATTTATCAAACTTTTTTGCGGCACAAACAGATACTTTATAGACTGTGAAAAGCAATTTACTTTCAATTGATATCATTTGAACGAATTGACGCTTAAAATTGTTTATTATCAAAGACTTTTATAGACTTCGCTAGATGTAAAACGGACCTGATTTCTGTTATTGTGAATTTTATTACGGCGGATGGTGAAATAGATTCAAAATATTATATCGAATTGACTCATCATAAAATGATTAAATTATTTTATGATGAGTTAGTTCAATATCATAACATTAATAATTAATACAAACAGTTCTGAAAGATTGGAGCTAAATTGACAATATCCTTATCAAAATGTTTGTTGATATCATTAACGCGTAACTAAAGGTCCGTTGCTTATATCAACAAACAATTTTTTTATGGGATAGGAAGGCAAACGAGCAGGCGTGTCACCTGAAGGGAAGTGATCAACGCCGCCCATAGACATTCGCAGCGCCATAGACAGAGTGGAAGCGTTGCCTTCCTTTAGGAAAAGTGTTATTAGGGGAAAGGGAGTAGGAGGGGGAGGGTGTTGGGCCTTCGGAACTCAGCCGCTCGCCGTACGAAGCGTGGTAGCTGAGCTACCACTCAGACGCCAGTTTTCTGCGGGAGTGTAGTACTTCCCCGGGTGAGCCGGCCCATTTAGGCTACAGACAAATATTATGCCATTCTTGACAAAGCATTCGTCTGCAGCGTGCCTCATGCATGTATGACCCTACAAAGGAACTTGTTTTAAAATTTAATCTGATTAACAACCCCTGCCCATCATTAGTCCAAGCACACATTTTAATTTACGTATAACGGTAATTAGTCCAATAAAGATGACATCTTGGTGAACTTGCTATGCTCTTCATCTTGCTAGACGAATCAACGATCTGCGTGGAGCAGCAAACTGTAATTCAATATGTACATACATACGTATCATCAGGACTATTTCCTGTAGGGGTAGGCAAAGACCACAAATATCCATCTGCTACAATTTCGGCACACTTTCTCTGTTTCCTCTACACTCTTCATTCTCTTTATGAAGCTCACCGGTTAATGGTACTCTTGCCCTGGCGATTTTTAAAAACTTTGGTTAAGGTATATTCTCCTTCGTCTTTCGCTACTGACCCTTCCATCCACATCCGCAACGTAAATTTCTTTTACCAGCCATCTAACATCCATCCTTTTTATGTGCCCAAACCATCTAAGCATAACTTTCTCTTTTGTCAGGACACTTTATTTTACACATAACCTTTGTTACGTGGAGTAAAAGAAAGTGTCCACACATGCTTTCATGACTCTGCCAAACCCAACTTTCACTACTGTACATCAGAGTCGGAACAAGCACACCCCAATGAACTGCCAGTCGGGCTCGTTTTTAACTTTTTCTCCTATAATTGGCGCTTCACACTATGTCGTAACGTTCTACTTGATATGTGAAACAGAATATTCTCTGTCAGAATATTCTATATCGGTCCCTCTCATCTGGCTGGCGAACACATATATTTATATATAATAATATAAAGCACAAAATTAAATTTATAGACAAACCAATGGGATTATTAAAAGCAATCGATAGACATCCTACATTTAATATTGGTAGAACTCTACACGTCACTCTATTTCAATTTGCTGAGCCATGTTGGTAATCGCTATGTATGCGTGTGGCGTATGACACATGTGACGTCGAGTGGAGTCAAATTGCGTCCATTTCAATTAAACATCGAGATGAGTGCGCTCCATTACAAATCGAGAACTTTTATTTTTTTAAACAACAGATTTCAATAAAATACGTTACGATGAATAAATCGATAATATTACATTTTATGATACACTATTCATTAAAATATAGAATGCTAGCAATATAGGCGGACTCACTCAGTCTATCTATTATATTACGCCAAGATTATATTTAAAGACAACCAAGTGACTTAGTGGCGGGGCTAAAGATTGACTTTAGGTGGCAGCCCCGCGCGGTCGTGGGTACGATACCCACATCGGGATAAATATAAATATTTATTCCGAGTCTATTTATCCCGCTAAACCACATTGGACAAGCATGGTGGCATAATGTCCGTTCCTCCAGAGGTGGGAGGCCCATGCCCAGCAGTGAAAATTATGAACCGTGAAAAAAAAAACGCGAAGAGTATACAACGTTTTAAAAAACAACATCTTTCATTAATAGAGATGGCCTTGTTAATTCAAATGCAATTATTGTATTCATTTAGATGGGCAGTAGCGTTTATTTAAGAACAGTCTACTCCCTCTCTCTCTCTTCTAAAATATAACGATTAAGTTATGTATTTTATTGAACAGGTAGGTGCTGCGGTTCATGTACTGTTATTTGGTTCAACAGCTGCATAGCCACCTACAGGAAGAGATGTGGTGACCCTATTACGCCGGAAACCTCACAGATAGCGGTTCTTGTAACATTTGTTTGCATACTGGCATACTCGTAGTGCCAATTGTTTTATTTAAAACTGTCTAGCTATAACATTGTTTAAACAAGATAAGTGAATAGTTATTATATTATAACAATAGTAAATATGTAAGCTAGTAGACGACCAATTGGCTCAGTGGCGGGGACCCCCGCCCGCAGAATCAATGGTCGCGGGTTCGATCCCCTCATCGGAATAAATATATGTACGGCCTACAGATATTTATTCCATTATTATATTATAAGATAACAATAACAAATATGTAAGCCAGTAGACGACCAATTGGCTCAGTGGCGGGGCCCACGCCAACGGAATCAATGGTCGCGGGTTCGATTCCCGCATCAAAATAAATATATTAACGGCCTACAGATATTTATTCCAATTTTGGTAACCCTGGCAATCCGCATTGGACAAGCGAGGTGGATTTACTGTCCGTTCCTCCAGAAATGGAGAATCCCGTGCTCAGCAGTGGGACATATATGGGCTGCAGAAAAAGCCAGTAGGTTTTATATAAAACTAAAAGGGAGATGTAGTATGTATGTAACCATAATGTAATCACTAATCAGGTATTTAATCATTGAATTAAATAAATATAATATTTATTGAATCTCCGTTGGTATCACTTCTCTTGCAACACACAATTTTTACAGTACGATTTGAAACTTTTTAAACGGAGGATACTTACTGTTGCCTATTTATTTACTTTTTTTGGTTTTAAATTGTAGTAAAGTGAATCATGTTTTGGTCGTACTCACGTATATTTATTCACATTTCCCTTCATCTGATAAGAGCTACAGTGCTGGTGATACTTGTCAAGCATTTGATACCCACTTCAATCGGAAAGCGTCCGTTTTAATTAAATTTCAGCGTATGCTTGGTCCGTTTCCATGAGAGGTTTATTCAATTAAACATGATAATATCCATTAAAAAATTTGACATTAGCTGTATGAAGGATTTTCTTCCAAGTATTTTTGGTTTAAGATGATTGCAAGTTTGTATATGTATTTCTCGCTTAGTTGTGGGCCACAATCCACCTACAAAGCGTGAGGGTAACGGCACCACATTTTTGACAAAGTCAAATGTCAAAGTATTGTTACATTTTTTATGTTATAGGAAGGCAAACAAGCAGGCAGTTCATCTGATGTAAAGCAATCAACGCCGCCCATAGACATCCGCAGTGCCTTAGGCAGCGCAGAACCGTTGCCGGTCTTTAAGGAAAGTGTCATTATGGAAGGAGACTGGGGGTTGGGTCTCCGAAACTCAGCCGCTCACCGGACGAAGTGCGGTAGCTAACTCAGTCGTCGGTTTTCTACGGGAGTGTGGTACTTCCCCATGCGAGCCGGCCCATTATGCCCATACAGACAAATAATATGATATTATTGACAAAGCATTCGTCTACAGTATAGCTATATCACTTTGAAACTGATATAGCTATACTGTAGACGAAACGACGAAAACTATAACACTTTGAAAAAAAAAAAAAAACACTACCGTGCCCGTACCGTCCCATCATTATCATGATGAGACGGTACGGGCACGGTAGTGATTATTTTTTTTTTTACAAAACAATATTGCCAACCTAATTAGTACAGAGGTAAAGCTACCGCTTGCAAATATGTTTGGTCTACACTTATTTATTCCAAGATAAATGGCCCGATAATCCACCTACGACAAGCGTGGACAAGGTGGACAAGAAATGGACAGGGCCGCTGTGGGACATACATACATATATGGATTGTGAGTGATCAATGTCAATGGAAAAAGGTCATTTAGTTAGGATAATCTATGAATATTTATCACAACTGTTACTTCATTAATATTTTGTAGAAGAATATTAAATTATTTGCATTGAGTTTTGAATGACTCAATTTAAAGTTGTCGCTCGCGTTCCGTCCATCGAATTTATTCAAATTAAATCATCTTAGTTAATTTAAGATAGCTTTGGAGTGTGAAAACGATGAAAAAGTTCTACAACTCAAATTTGAGTCCATAATTATGGTAAATTTTATTAACGTACGTACTCAATATTCTTACAATTAATTTTTATCACTTCATTTAGACGAAGTTGATGAAATTGTTTGAATCTTCTTCCGATCTTAGAAGAAGAGAACCGTTAGCACATTAAATTTGTTTATATTCCTTTTATTTTTTTTTAATTACAAAATAACGTGTACACACGCACACACACAAACACAATACGATGCGATTATAACTTGTATGTACTGTCATACAATACAATGGAATCTATTAAATTATATTCAAAGCATAATTGTTTTTTTTATCAAATGACAATACAAGCCTCAGCGACCGAAGACACCGAGAACGAGGACAGAGAAGTGGACAAAAAAGTTACTCCAGGAACTGAAAAAACAGAGAGGAGGGCAGGTAAATAGGTGGGAGGACGACCTACGAAGGGATGGAGAAGGATAGCGTCAGGCAGGACAAAATGGAGGGTAATGGACGGCGCTTATGTCACAAGACAGCCTGACTTTAATATATTAGATCATCGAAAGTCAACATACATAATTATATTTAAAAAAGAAAAACAATTTAAGAATTTTGCTGCTGCCTAAGTTAAATCAAAAATAAAGGCTATTTTTATTTACTTATTTTATTTTACAAGCCTCATGAAGATATCACAATCATCATCAGCTTATGGCAATCCACTTTTAGACATATAACATTAAATTAAGATCTATAACATTGAAGTAAGCTAATTGTTTTCCGTTTCAATTAAAAGCCGACATAAACAGTCCCTTTTCTAATACCTATTATTTATTCATCGTACTTGTGACCTTTGAATGAATCGATGCCCACAAAACACAAGTGAGCATTCCGAGAGGTTTCAAAGCTTTTACGCTAGTGTATGTACCATTAGATTTCTGTGCTCTAGTTTTTGCTTTTTGAGAAGAAGTAACATTATAAAAGTGTAATGATACTTCATTTTAAATATCATGAAATCAGTCGAAGTCTTGGTGTATATTTAGAGTTCAAAATCCACTTTTATATTCACATACACATCATTTCTAGAAAATGTTTGAGTTTCGTTTTACGAAATAACAGAAATTTCAAGAATGTAAAGACTAAAATCACAATTTTTAGCAAATTATTAAAAGTGACTTGAATATTGCAGTCAGATTTAGATACATATATGGCATACTTGTATATGTGGATCGCCCGAAAAGAAAGCAGAAAAGATTCTGTCGTTATCTTACTTTTCAACTTACGGTGGTCCACTGCTATACATTGACCACCACTTAGACGCATGGCTAGCTCGATCTTCGACTTCGCTCCATTTGGCCGGGAAGTTTTGACACTACATTTTCCAAGATGCATGGATTCCGCCCAATAGTATAATTACTTTAAAGTAATAAATAAAATAATAGATAATAAATAAAATCTTTAAAAAAAAGGTTTTCGTTGTGTTTTGTAATAGTAATTTAATTTTAATCATTTATATCTATTTTATTCTCTTCGTTTTTGTTTTTATTAACAATTATATAATAAGTAACAGAAGTTTTAAATTATCAATCAAAGAAATACATTTATTATAATAAAAATTTTAAAAATTTAAATATAATAATAAAAAAATAAAAATTCGCCTCCATATGGCTCTTTTATACTCCAACCCTTCACACTTACGAATATTTACCCCTAACCCAGTTTCACTCTACATTAAAAAGCTTGTCAAAATGCGCTTGTAACGCTTACTCATTTGATATATGATTTCGATATGTCGACTTAATGTGACTTGCTATGATTTATAAGGTAATTTGCCTAGTTAGTCGAGGCATAATTTATTTAAAACTATCTATTACTTAATATGTATATGTGTACATACTGCCATTCTCGAATACTTCTGTATTATATATATATGGCAGTATGTACACATATACATAATGAGTTCTCATTCACCTAGGTGTAGTTATATAACATTTAAAATGCTACCAAAATATTGAGATCATTTAAAGATCTTTTTGCAGATATTAACGACATTTTCAAAAAATTAATAAAATGTTAAAATTGTTTATCCAAACCCTTACACTTTTTACACTTACAATTACATTTACACTTTTTACACTAACAATTACACTTACAAATTGCATAAACGGACGA
The DNA here is from genome assembly GCA_031353405.1 of Baronia brevicornis. Lineage (NCBI taxonomy): Eukaryota > Metazoa > Arthropoda > Insecta > Lepidoptera > Papilionidae > Baronia > Baronia brevicornis. The sequence continues at coordinate 47,849 of JASFAT010000701.1, forward strand.
CCCTATTTAAAAAAATAATAATTTTTAATTTGCTCTTAATTAAATTTAAATAAAATTATTTATTATGTAACACGAAAATAGCTTTTGTGTACCCTAAACTTTGTGTACCAGACAGCTTTAAATTTTTTTCCAAAGATCAAAAAGTACCAAGAAGCGCAGTCGCGCTCTTTCAATTACGTGACGAAAAAAGCCGAGGAGAAAGCGCGCTCCTTCGATTACGTATCAAATAAAGACAAAGAGCGAGATCGCGTTCCTTCGATTATGTGTCGAAAATAGCCGAGGAGCGCGAATACGCTCCTTCGTCTACGCGTCGAAAAAACCCGAGGAGCGCCAAAATCCTCCTTTGATTACATGACGACAAATTGTCGTCGCCGGTTTTCTGTATCGGCCAAATGCGCTGGCTTTTTTGACACGAAATCCAAAGACCACTCATAGACGTAAACGGTTTAATTTGAAAATAGAGATAATAAAATTTACTGAAACACTTGAAACTAATGTTAGATAAATAAAAAGAGATTAATTTAGCTAGACTTATCTTTATTAAAACGTAACCAATTTTATTGTGTTTTATTTATTGCTTACTTTATTACGTGTAGACTTATATTTTCAAGGTGGCTATTTCGTATCGATTCAGAAATTTCGATGAAATTAGCTGGTTTCATAGAGTGATGGTGCATTACTTATTGCTATAAATGCTAATTTCGTATATTCGATAATATTTTTTGCGTTAAGTTAATTAAACATGACCATTAAAATCACAATATTTTTTAAATATCAATCAATATTTTAAAAATATTTAATTAATAGTGAATATTATTGGGCTTGATAAAAAAGTGCAGATAACTTGACTTCTGTTGTAAATTCTATACCTAATAAAAATTATATCAAACTATTGCTAAAGGATCCAATATCTGAGTCGAGGCTTGTGTACTTAAATGTCGATTATATTCAAAAAATCAACTTCTCTTACAAATATTCCCATTTGAAATCCATATGGAGAAGATATCTTACTTTATTGGAGAGCTACTTTATTTGAATTGCGAAGCTTCGGTAGTTAAATTTATTCATAATACATTTTTCATACGGGTAAATAATATATATTGCATTGATTAGCGACGGTAAAAGAATATTAAATAAAGAAAAGCGAGGTCGAATACGTTCCCAGGTGTAACTACGCACAATAGGTACCATTTGGGGAAAGGTTAAAGGGAGCAGATGGTTAGAATAATCAATCGAGTTTCCTCTATGCCGCAATTATTTATCATAATATATGTTAGCGTAAATGTTTTAAGATATAAGCATTATTATTCTCTTGTCGCAGTTACTAGGAATGTCGTTAATTAACAACTGATTTTGAAGTCATGTTTCAATTCAGTAATACCGCTATTTGGTATTTATGTATAACAAACAATAAAACACGTATGTGAATCATCAACAAACGATAACAGTTGTTTTTAAACAAGACTAGCAATGCTTTTAATATTATTGAAATTCTTGATAATTATTTAAGTTAGTCTAATAATGCTTGTGTTAAACTTATATAATTACGACAACAGGATACAAATTATGGTACGTAGTACCGAATAAGTTGCTTACCTGGGTCATATCATGACACATGACAGGTACAAGTTGCTGCAACTGATCATGATGGGAAAAATCGCGGGCAAAAGACAAATTGGTCGAAAAAGAAAGTCTTGGCTACGTATTATCAGGGAGTGGACCGGGATAGTGAGTGCTCTAGAACTGCTGCACCTCGCAAAGGAGGAGGAGAGTTGTGCTGAATTGGCTGCCAACCTTCGCAAGTATGAGAGGCACTCTTAAAAGAAGAATTCTGAATCCATGACCTTATGATCGTAAGTGCAACCCCAAACCATTTAAGCTATTGCCCTTTGTATTTCAAATTATTTTAATGGCTAATAAAACTACAAATACAGATGTATTGAAGAAAAAAATATTATAAGAAATAAATACTCGTGGGATTCACTATGACGAATTTTAATGAACCTAATTTGTTAAAAAATGACATCGACGTGGTTCGCCACCCGTCACGTCCCGATTCCCACGAGGGCGAGAAGCGACTAAGGGATAGACGTTTCGCTACTATGAATTTGAGAGGCAGGATGGATGAGTATGGAGCAAGCAAGGAAGGTGTGCTGGAATCGTAGTGGATGGAAATCTGTGGTCTACGTGTATATGTGTGGTACCCCTATGGGAAATAGACGTGACGATATGTATGTATTTATTAAAGGAATAAAAATTGCAAAGGAGCGGTCCTGTGTTAATTTGTTTCTACAGTTTAAATATACAACTAAAAACAAGTAGGTTTAGCGCATATTATAAAAAAATGGGTCAAAATATTAACATATTTATCGGAAATAATTAACGTTATTCATCCTAAATTACCTAACTCTGAATTCTATGATTTACTTCGTTTACCGTATAAAGTGAAATATGAACCAAAACTCTAACGTTTACTGTTACACAACTTGGAAACAACTTACTAATTTGCACTCTATTAGCTTCGCAAACATATTGACTTACGCTTATTTTATAATTATGTTTATACCAAAAAGTTTGAGTTGCTCACTTGGTTGATATAAAAGTAAATTAACCAAATCATCACTTTGAAAATATAATCTGCTCAGGTTTGGATGTAGGTTGATTAAATATTGAATGTAATTGCAAGTAATAAATAAGTGAAAACCTTGGTTTGCACCTTTGGCAAATTTTTGTCTTGTAGTTGAAATTTAAGTGACAAGCAAAGTTATGCTGTGCTACTAGCCATTTTTAACCATTAATACAAACAAGTTAGCTGAAACTTTTATAGGATTTGCATCATATATTCGTTGATTTTACTTCTTACCTGAACGTAGAAAAACTTCCCCGTTACGAATCTCACCTTCTTCTTAAGAAGAATCACATTACGGAATTAAGGTATAAGTTTGATTAATAACATGATTCTCATTTGACAAATGAATTTCTTAAATCGTCATAGAATTGGTATTTGAATTTTGTATATACCAAAGTAAAACTGATATTTTTTAAAAAGATGTACACAGATCATTATGGGCATTAAATTTAATTTGAATTATGTAATGATATTTATTATATTTTGTAACCTTTACATGTACATACATAGGTGTGTTATAAATATTCCACTATGTTTATTAATTTTATACCGTACAAGAAACAAAAATTTAATACTTAAGGAATCTTTTTGTATAACAGCCTAGAAGAAATTCGTTTATACTCTTCGGAAAAAGAAGTTCAGAGAAAATAATCTTTACTCTACAGAAATTCTTTCGTAAGAATTTTATTTGCCTTACAAAATGGCTTCAATTTAAATGAATAAACGAAATTGGAGTACATGAAAGAGGCGGCACAGTTAGGTGATGAGTTTAAACGGAACCATGTCCTCTACAGCGCACCTTTGGATTGATACATTTGTTTGAGGAGCGTATAAGCCTACATATAATCTATTTACGCAGGGAAAACGTGGGTATGTTTTATGGGTATGTATGTTTAGTGTTCATTGTAATTTATCTTCTAAAAATTCAAAGAATTTTTATTTTCTTAATTTACTTGAACTTTATAGTACAGCAAGGTCGTTTCTCTTTTTTTGACGAAAGAAACATATAATATCATATTTCGTTGTGTTCAATTGCGTTTCGATCGGTGAACCTATACTCTCAACTCCCCCTCTTCATTTTTCTAATTTACACCTATGGTAGGCAACGTAATTGCTACTAGTATAGTTGGTATGTAAATGCGCATACCTAGCGGTTGTTATCATAAAGCAAAATAATAGTTAGATTTTACATTATACATGCCTGTCTCCTGTAGGGGTAGGCAGAGACTACAGATCTCCTTCTACTACGATCTCGACTTCCCTTGTTTCCTCCACACTCTTTATTCTCCTCATGCAAGCTCGTCGGTTAAGGGTACTCTTGACCTGGCCTTTCTTAAAAACTACAGCAATTTTTTTACATTATATTAACGTAAATTCATAATTATATATAATAATTACATAATTTTGTTAATATTTTTATAAAATTTAAATACCCAGATAAGTTTCATAAGGAGCGACTTATTCATAACAAACATGTAACTATATACATAGTTTTCACACCTATACATAGTTTTCACCATAGTCCAGCTACGTTAGATTATTACTATCATTATACATTTTATCAAAATACTTATGAAAGTAATCACAAAACAATCATCAAAAGGTTAGCATCTATTGCAATTATAAAATTATTAAAAGATGAGCAACATGATAAAGAAAATCTTCAGTCATTATATATTTTTTTTATTTGATTACTAATGACTCTGACAATATTTTATATCGTATAACTTAACAACTATTGTATTCTTATAATGAGGACTTCCATTAAAACTTAGGTGAGTATGTAATTCATATGTATCAGATAACAGGATGAAATATTGTTTTATAAACTTTTATAATTTCATTTTTGTTCGTATAATAATTCTATACTTTTTCTTAAAGCCATTCCGTCTTATGTGTCCGTAAATCACATCTAATGGCAAGTTGTGCGGGAAATTTCTATTAGAGATTTCCATTGTGCCATATGCCTACATTTGGATCCCTTATAAAATGTAACTGCGCAATTTTACACGTGGATATGAGTACAGCGTCGAGGTTTTTTGGGAATTTTGCCATTTACTACGCTAATGGAATACATACAGCTTAGCTTAGTGGTAAAAACATTCTGTTTATCATTGTAAACATTACAGAACAGTGAAACGCGTTTCTGATTTAATTTCTTCAAATTGGCTAATCGATATGTTATACAGTAAATTTTTTATATTATATCTACATATTTTTTATCAACCACTCGTCATCATTGTTGTATGGTTCACGATATTGAATATAGCACTATGTCTTTTTGTTTGTGTCATACGAGGCGACTATAAAACCAAATACCAAAAGATACTAGTAGCGTCTGCCTGGGTAATAAAAACCAATCCACGATCTTCATCCCGCCCCCCAAAGGTAGGAATTACGGCAACGTTTCACAATTTGAAGGAGACCAATGGCTGCACTGGATTAGTACATATATTGATGATATTACTTATGATTGTACCAGTTTGATACAATGCCAATCATATTTTTTTATGGGATAGGAGGGCAAAGGAGCAAGCGTGTCACTTGATGTAAAGCAATCAACGCCGCATGTGGACAACCGCGACACCGCAGGAGAGAGATATTACGCATTCATGGTATTAACCTATACATTTATAAAATTAAATATACTATACATAAAACTTCTGACTAATCCCAGAAGTGTCAACTGCACAGGATATATAAATTTAGGGTATTAAATGTGTGCACAAAGACAAAAGGCACCCTCTCGTCCGAGTCATACTTTAACAAATTAAATTATTATTTTTTTATACAATTGGGGGAGAACCCTTTGAGGAAATAGATATACTCGTACATAAAACACATCTAGAGGTCCTTTACAAAAATTTTCGTATTATAATTTTCGCCCAAGATTTGAACGCAGAACACTTAGCTCGCTTCCGGCTGTTATCGTTGAAGCATCCTTTAATCTATTACTTATTTGCTTCCATTAACTTTAGTTGCTTTTTTGTGTTCATAGCTACGCTAACGTGATCACATTTCTATTAGTGAGTCTTTGTTTAGGTTTATATGTAAGGAATTACAATTTGGGCCCTATGTGACTATACAACTTCATCAAAACGATACGCAAATAGGACGCCAGCAAGTTAGCAGACTGGTGAGCAAGATGATGACGACTATATCTCGGCGACGAAGCCTGCTACTCAGGCAGATAAACCCCGCGTAAACAATCAAAATCGCATCACGAAAACAGTAAAGGGACTCTTAGCGATCTTTTGATTTATACACCTTGTATTTGTCATTACTAACAACAACAAACTACCTAATGTGCTGTACGTAATAAATACAAAGAAAAACGAATTCGCAAGACATTCATTATTAATATGTTTTCTTTGTAGGTCTAATTTCCAGCATCAATTCTGTTTATAATCCTGAAAATACATATGTAGACCTTGGTGATACTCTAAATCGGAAGATTTAACTCGGTTTAATACGTCACGCTTCACGATATTTTTCTGAAGGTGTGAATGTGTTTCAGAAGCAAAGACAACGGAAATAAATTTAATATATTAAATTTGCGCTTTATGGAAATCAAAGCGAAAGCACTAAGCTCCTGTGAGTCACATGCCTCAAGTATTAGTAATAAGCACTTATACAATAAACAGCGGATTACCGAGGGTACATAATCACTGCCTTCCGTTTGTAATAATAAGGGCATTGCAAATGCATTGCCTACCTTTGGATAAAGATGTAAATGTTAGGTGAGGAAAAGAAAATATAGAAACGGAAATTGAGTTGGGCTTCTAAATCCTTGCACCCAGAAATGTGCTACCACTCAACGTCAATAACGACAATACTATCGGGAAAATAAACACTTTCCCGATCGACTCAGCCCAATCATGCATTCTGCTTTCATTATAAACTTAATATTTATTATTTTACTACCGGTAATGTCTGAATGTTAATTTGTAACAAAAAAATTCTATCAAAGAAATGAGTATTATAATAAAGAAATGAATTTAATAGTGGTAGAGCCACGCTGCAGACGAATACTTTGTCAAGAATGGCATAATATTTGTCTGTAGAACGAAAGGGCCGGCTCGCCCGGGGAAGTACCACACTCCAGCAGAAAGCCAGTGTCTGAGTGGTAGCTTACCTACCGCGCTTCGTACGGTGAGCGACCGAGTTCCAGCCCATCAACCTCCCCCCTCCCATTCCCACTCCCATAATGACAATTTCCAATCTGCTGCTGATGGAAAGCAATCAACGCCGCCCATAGACTTCCGCAGCACCATAGGCAACGCTTCCACACTGCCTATGGCGCTGCGGAAGTCTATGGGCGGCGTTGATTGCTTTCCATCAGGTGATACGCCTGCTCATTTTTCTTTGTATCCCATTTTGCCTTTCTATCCCATAAAAAAGAGTACTGGAAGCAATAAATTCAATTGAAATCGTAATGTCGATAACGCAAGTCCACAAGCAGTCTACATTTCATTGTGGCTTACCACATAAAATAAATCAGCATACATTTTAAAACCGCAACGTTATAATTAAAGCTCAACGATAACGATTCATTATCTGATATATTCACTTAGCATGGCACTAATGTGATAAGCCAGTGATTCTTTTATATAAATAAAAATAAATGTGCTTTTTTATACTTGTTTTCTAGGAACGCATCCTGAATCATTTATCCGATTGTGATGAGACTTTGTTAAGTTACTCTGCGTACGCTCGCAAACGTTTTGTTTATGTAACATTGCAATGCATGCCGGGTACAGTTAGTTAAAATTAAATAATGACCGGACGATACTGACATTTTAATCCACAATTCAAATATTATATTGCCTTATCAAATTGACCATTGTAAATCGAATTTGTTAACTCGGATGATAAAAAAGGAAGGACACAAAAACACTGAATGATGTTGTGATGTTTTGAATGATATTGATTTTTTGTAGTCAAATATTTATATCGTACACGTGATTAGAATACTGTTCACCTTGGTGAGTCTTAAGACCCAATAAACTTATTAGGGATGTTAACCGTAACGACATAAGCAAACTATTTAAATAAATATTACATTCTTGATTGATATATTGTCAAGGTACGAAAAATACCAAAGGTATTAGTCACCAAGGTAAAAAAGGAAGGAAATAAGTAATATATTAAAGGATGCTTCAACGATAACAGCAGGAAGCGAGCTAAGTGTTCTGCGTTCAAATCTTGGGCGAAAATTATTTTACGAAAATTTCTTTAAAGTACCTCTACGTGTGTTTTATGTACGAGTATATCTATTGCCTCAAAGGGTTCTCCCCCAATTGTATAAAAAAATAATAATTTAATTTGGTAAAGTAAGACTCGGACGAGCGAGTGCCTTTTGTCCTTGTGCACACATTTAAGACCCTAAATTTATATCGGAAATTTTTATGTATAATATTTAATTTATATATATATATATATATATATATATATATATATATATATATATATATATATATATATATATATATATATATATATATATATATATATATATATATATATATATATATATATATATATATATATATATATATATATATATATATATATATATATATAAGGTAAAGGTCACCAAGGTAAAGAATACGGGCCGATATAAAAAGCTTCCTCGCTATCAACGCATATATAGTAGTAACTGTAATCGAAGTTTATTTTGACGCTTTTGTCAACCAGTTATGTATTTGATTGTACCGCAGACTTAGATATCTAACACCGTTCATGCAGTTGCATATTACTGTCCAATATTTCAATCAAGCCCATTTATGTATGTATATTACTTATGCTTTTGTATTACAAACCTTTTGTCTACTTCTGTTGAATTATCCCGGACAATAAATAATTCTGTTGTATGTACGCCCGTAAATTTAGCTGTATTTCCGAACCGATACGATATTGACAACTCCAAAAAATAAGACATATTTAGTCTTGTTTTTACATAAGTTAAGGGATGGGAACGCTTCCAAAATACCTATCGCTGATAGCTATGGGCGGCGTTGATTGCTTTCCATCAGGCCATAAGTTTACTCGTTTGCCCTACTATCTCTTAAAAAAAGCTTTAACTAACTTTAATTTAAATTTGGTATAATTTTTAGGATGGGTATTAATAAGTAGAATTATTACTAATCTTAATGAAGCACAAACATACGAACTTTGATCATATACGCGATCATTACCATTCAAATAACACATTTCAAGTTAAAATTTTTGGGCAAATAAGATTTTTATATATAAACCTTCTAACGTTATATAAAAAATAATAAAAACAAGGCAAGTTAAATCGCCCGGAAGCTCGTGAGGATTATTGTGAAACGAAGAAAAAGTGTCGGAAAACAAACAGCCTTGTACGAGGCGTGACTTTTATTTTTCTAACCTAATTATTCCTAATATCGGCGCGCATTATTTAATAGAGATAATTTGAATTTTCTTTTAGTTTCATATTTAGTTAGAAATCAATAGTATAATAGTTTTCTTTTATAGCATAGACGCACTTATAATGCGCACAAACATATCTATATAAATAAAAATGTTAGATTAACTTATTTTTTACTAGTTTTTTTAACAACTCATATAAGTCCTTCTGCTTGGCACGGGTCTACTTATTTCTGGAGAAACAGATATTAATCTATCACGTTTGTCTAATGTGAACTGGTGGGTTAACCAGACTCGAAACAAATATCTGTAGGCCATACATATGTATATTTATCCCGATACGGAGATCGAACCCGCAACAAAAGACTCCGTAGGTGGCAGCTCCGCCACTGAACTAATTGTTTACTGTAAGTTATGATAATTAAAATGTAAATCCGTTATTGCCTCCAAAAGTGTTTAATAATTTATATAAGTGTAACGCATATGTGGCACCATAAAATATTTGTACTCCCATATAATCTACGCTCTAATTACATAGAAACAGGTAAAGCTTAATTTTGACATGTGATTAACTTTATTTTACCCTTATGAAACAAACAACGTATATTAAGAAAATTATTTTATTATATTGTATTATTAAGAAGATTATTTAATTATTTACGTATATTAAGAAGATTATTATATTTATCATAGTAAATTATAAAAAAAAATAGGGAATAATATCACCATACAATTATAATCAATAGTATTCGTACAATGTTCTTATTGTTATAAAACAACAAATAACATGTTAACTAAGGAAAGATTATATTTTGTGAATAAATCATTATTGTCAGTGATTGCCTTTAAATGCCGAGGCTTAGTCTATTAACTTTTCTATGAAATTCTTGGGTAATGTGTATATGTAAACAAATATAGTTACTATCTCATTAATAAATTATGAGCGTCAAAAAGAGCACGCTATTTAAATTATAACCATCAGTAGAAACATTTTTTTTATATAACTATTCTGACACACGTCGTTTTTTGTCATAAATCCTAGAAACATTTATCGTACGAATACTCTGTGCAGCCACATACTTATTTGTATTATTACCATTTAAAGAAGAAAACACAAAATAACTCAGGTCCACCTCACATCCAGAAACCAAGAAGGTTTGTGGTGATGCTATCGCATAACAGTTTACATCAATAACATCAAAAAAAATCAATAATAATTAATACAGGTAATATCTAGTCCTATAGAGTCTATGAATCTATAGAGTACTATAGAGACCGATAAAATCATCTAAGCTTGTATCCAACATTTTGCAATGATATCCTGTGGATTTTTTTGAATGAATAAATAAATTAAAACGAATTTTAAAATAAAAATATGCTTTTATATAAATTATTTTTATTTTATTTTTAAAGCGATTTTAAAATTTTAATTCAATAATCTTCATATATTAATATAAAGTTAAAATAAAAGCGAAAAAAGCTTTTTACCTCATTTAAAGCACAATACGCGCACTGACAAGTGTGCGATTCGGCATATTTTTTATGGGATAGGAAGGCAAACGAGCAGACGTGTCACTTCCGCAGCACAGCACAGTTTTCTACGGAAGTATGGTACTTCCTCGGGCGAGCCGGCCCATTCATGCTACAGACAAATATTATGCCATACTTGATAAAGTATTCGTCTGCAGCGTGGCTCTACCACTATAAAATTGGCATATTTAATGGCATATTTAAACTTCATATGGGCCTTGATGAGAAGGATTGTTTTCGTGGTATCGCAGATATTCATTGGGCGGCGGAGGTTCCTTTATATCAGGCGACCCACTTGCTCATTTGCCTATCGCTTCCATAAAAAAGGGTCTTCCTTAAAAAATTCTTGAGTGCTATCTGTGTATTCAAATTGTTTTTATTTGTTGGAAATGTTATAAGTAGGAAATAAATAAAAGATAGCTAATAAATAACCATATATAATAATTTAATATAATAATACTAACATTTCACTATTAATTGGATCGAACTTCGGACGCATTTGCATTTCTGTCTAAAGCATAATTCAACATTTTAGCAAATACCCAATAACCAATTGGATAATAAAAAGTATTTTGGATGTAACAGCGTAAAAGCCACACTCTCAGGTCGCAGTCACGTCGGAGGCGCAGCTCTTTTCGCCTTACTTTACTCTCTCTAGCCCAACCATTAATTTGATTCGAAGATGTTAATGCTGGTAGCCTGTTGGCTTTAATAGCTTTATCAAATACTGGGCCCGCGGGCTCGGAGGCCGCAGGCAAGTAAAATATATTTCGGAATCTGCGCTAATCGTAGATTCCATCAGCATGACGCCGTGTCGGAAATACACATGGGTGTATGCCGATTTTAATTTCGTCATGACGCTACGTTAAACGTATAAAGAATTGGACTGAAGTAACTATAGTCCCTATTAGCCCCTAGGCCGTAAGATCTAGAGGGTGAGAACCGACCGGATACGTGAGAAAATCTCGTGTAAGCGGCCGGTGTAGAAGTGTTTCCTGCTCTACGTGCTCAGCTAGAGCCGGGGTGCGTATGAGTGTTAGTGTCGTAGGTGGATCCGAATGACGCCGTTTCATCGTCCGGATCATCTAAGACGTTACACGAGCGTCGTTTTTTCGGGGGCGCGTTTAAATCGGGCGAATAATTGACCGATTGTACTACCAGTGGATTCAGATCTCTCGAAGTGTTTCTTCGAGAGTGTTTTAATTGTTGATTGACGCTGGTAACCGTACCATTTCTTCCTTCTTTTCTTCCCGTTATTCACATTCCAATCCTAACTAAGGTAAGCAAAGCATTTGCAATGCCTTTTTTTGCAAATGTCCGTATGCGGCGATGATTACTGATCATCGGGTAACTGGCATGCTCGTTGTTAACAAAAAAAACGTTTATTCTAAAGGCTGCAATAATAAAGACACAGGACATTCGTATAATAAAATTACAGTGCACTCTCATCTTTCTCTAAAATGAGAATGAAACAACAATAACAATATGTCGAACAACAAAAGGGAACGAAATGGGATTCTGGCAAATCTAAATATTAAATGAGTCCCGGGGTTCGGACACTCACTCCCATTCTTAGAAGAGACTTATCTGTGTTGATTTCATTTGAATACTTTAAGAAAAAGTACGAAAAAAAATCAGGTCAACATTCCTGTGTTTTCATTCGTTGTTAAAACTGAACAAAATATATATGTATATAAACATGTAGTAATCAATTAATTCATTAAAGATAGATAACATTAGTGACATTAATTAAAGTGTACTTTCAACATCATCAAGGCATTACAGCCGCGGGTGGGCCTTAGCCTGGTTCAGTAAATTTTCCAGTCGGATCTTAGTTTGCCTTTTTCTCTCCAGCCTCTCACACCGATTGCTTTTAAGTCGTCCTCGATTCTATCTAGCCTTCTGAACTTAGGCCTTCCGCAGCTTCTACGACCATTTGGTTTTCCATCGAGTAGCCGTTTGAGTACTCTAGACTCGTCCATCAGTATTAATCTTTTTCCGTCAGTATTTTTTTTTCAGTAATTATATGTGAGAAAACGAATATTTTTATAACATAACACCTTACATTTCTCTTTTATTTTTCACCAATTACCATTTATACATACATATTGTCACGCCTGTTTCCCGTAGGGATAGGCACAGACCACAGATCTCTTACCACTACGATCCTGGCACACCTTCCTTGCTACCTCCACACCCATATAAGTGAAACGGCTCTCCGTTATTCGCTTCTCGCCCTCGTGGGAATCAGGACGTAATGGGTGGCGAACTACGTCACCGTCATTTTTTAACAAATTAGGTTTATTAAAGTTCGTCATAGTGAATCCCACGAGCCACAAATATTCATTTATTTTCTGGGATAAAATATGGGTAAATAAGTTAAATCACTATTTAACTTATTACTATGTCAAGGTGTATAAAAAAATATCCAATACCTGACACCATCTTATACGTACTTAAACACATGGTAGACAAGAAAAATTCTAAAAGTTGCTTAATACCAAAGTCTAAGATTTGTTTCTATAACGTTGTATATTCTCGATGTCACGTTCTAATGGCATAGAAATAAGTTTTCAGAAAGTTGAACAGCGCTAGAACAATAAATCACAACGTGGTGTGCGGCAGCTGGCATCCTTGAATTGTTCTGTTGAGCGTCAGCAACGTGCATGAAATGTTATTTTGCTAAATACACTAACTTTTATGATTTATATGAAAAGTTAAAAAAAAAGTCATATTTCAGGCGTCATAGTTCAGTGCATATCACGTCTGCTCTCTAAATAATAAGCAATGATCACGACCGCTCTGCCAACAGCGTAACGAATAACAAGAAGTTCAATGCACTTAAATTCATCAAAATGAACTCCAGCGATTTTAATTTGAAGGGTGGGTAACCTATATATTATATATTATATTTTTTCACAGCCCATTTATAGCCCATTGCTGGGCAAGGACTTCTTATCACGGGAACAATGTACATTAACCCGCCACGCTTTTTCAATGCGGATTGGCGGGGTAATCAAAATGAGAATAAATTTCGGTAGGCTATAAATTACATATCTATCTTGATACAGGGATCACCGTGACCATTGACTCCGCAGGTGAAAGCCTCACCACTGAGCCTATTGGTTGTCTACATTTGATGAAGCAAATATGAATTAATCATGTGTGTGTCATCAATTAATTGGTAATTTTATAATACTATATTACCTAAATATAAAATAACTTGTATGTACATTATATGATTTGCGGTATACGAGCCAATACAAGTTTATCACTATATATAGCGTCAATTTCGTCTCAAATGGTCGACCTAATTACTTTCAGAAAAAAAAAATCCCTGGTGTCCCGCTCATCTTGGACAACCGTGGTGGGTTAATGATCATCCGTAGCAAAGAGGCTCGTGCCCAGCAGTGGGACATAGTATATATAGGCTGATTGAAAAATCGCATGGTTTCTTTTTTAAACCCAGTTATAATTCAGTAATCAATACACAAACATTGTTTAATAGAGATAAAAAGACACAAACGTTTAATTAATAACAATAAAATGTAAATGTAGGTATTTTATTTCTAAGTCAAAGGTGATAGTTAAATATCGAATTCTAGATTGTTTTTAAAGTGACTTACAATAAGAATACGTTTTTAATGTTACATGAATGTCACCACAATTTTATTTCCTTAGAAAATTCGAGTAAAGCAATCATAGTTAAAATTCTTTTAAGGAGGGAATTGAGTGCCTTAAGTGTCGCAAAAGTCCCGGGGTTCATTTAATATTTAAATTTCGCAGAAAGCGCGATTCATTTTGTTTTGTTGTATTATTCTCTTCTTGGTTGTTTGTTATTTACTTGGATTTGTTTATCGGTAAATAAAGCATTGCACAAAAAATAGAAACATTATTAAATAAAATTATTTTATTATACGTATAAGAGCTAAAAAATCAAAAAATGTTCATCTTTTCAAGTTAATGTTACTTTAGTATGTTTTAGGGGTTTTACCCACCGTATATATAGTCACGAAATTTGGATTCAATTCCCGGTCATTAGTTGGTAAATGCAGCATAGGTTATAAACAAAAAAAAACTAATCCGCCTGCCAAGCGTGGGAGTTATTGCAATACTCCTCGTTTCTGAGGAGGGCAAATGAATATTAGTGGGCTCTTACGGTTGTATTAATGACGTTCAACATGAAAAGGTTTTTAGCAGAAAAAGCAAAAAAACATGCTAGTCACCTCACAGTCTCTAAGATCAAAGCGCCAGAGGCGTCATAAATGCATTGCAGTCTTTTCGTGAACACATAAGCTTTTTTCTCTTGAATATTCCAATGTTGTAATTGTGCACGACAATGTTTAAATACTTTAAGGGCTAGTTATCACATACATATGGCGTTTTTTGAGAAGTTTCCTTATAATTTAGACTTCACAATAATATATAATGAAAATTCAATATAAATAAATGTATGCAAAAAAACCTTTAGAAGCTTGATAACGAACGATTTATGGCATCATGATTTTTTAGGATATGGAAAAATAACTTCTTTTTTGTTATTTTGTTATATAAAAACTTAAATTCCACGAAACACATTATACGAAGAAGTACTGACAAACAGCAAAATCTGAAAACGAAAATACTATACATTTTTTTAAAACAAATTTTTTGTCATTTCATATCAGTCATCAATAAAAGTTTCAGATTTAAATTTAATGCAATTTAATCAGCGAGTTAAAACGATGTGTATTTAGAATTTGTCTAGTGTGTTAGTATGAACTAATCCATAAATCTCGGGACTTTTATACTACATAAATTATCTCCAATGTGAAATAGAGAAAGTTATTTGAGTAGAGAATAATTTTAATCAACATCATAATGATGATATTAAACTGTTCGATTGTAAAGTTGCTTTGGGGAATACTTTGCATTGTGTATACTTTTATAAAACAATTATTTGTCTGCCAAAATAATTTCGTTTAAAAAAACACACAATATACTCTTTAGCATTGTGGAGGGATCTATCTAATCTCAACAAATTAATACTATGGGCAATGCTACGAGAAATTAGTGCTCTACTCTTACCACCTGGATGAGCGTTCCAGTGAAGGCTATTAAGTAAAATAATCTAGACCATCTGTTCCATTTATATTCCGTAGCATCGGTATCATAGGTTTAAAATAATTAACAGGCCGACGCCTACCGCCTTTAGTGTTGCTACAAAAGCAGATAACAGAAAATTTTGTCGTTAATAAAAACGGTTGTGTCTCAGAGTAATTGTTTCATTTAAATTGACATAAAAAAATTGTGTTTACTGTTACTACATTAAGCAGAATATCATTCCTTTCTGTGTATTATACGGTATCCCAGTACTAATATGGAGACCTGGGATCTTTACGGGGCTTCTTCAAATAAAACTCTCTTTCAATAATATGTTATTTTGTTCTTTCTTCTTATCGCATATATGTATTCATAACTTTACGGAATATAGATAGTAAATAATGTTAGAGGAAATGAGTCGTTCACTAGTTTGATCACATTTCATGTTTATTTCGAATGTTATAAACAAATATTAAAAATAACAAAAGCTGTATAGATTTTTTCTTTTTAAAGCAGGTATTCATATCATAGTATTATATAAATATAGGAAAATATAAGTAAAAGTCACGTTTCAAATTCACCGGCCCTTTTTGTTCGTTTCACAAAATTCGTACGAGCTTCCGCGAGATTTAACCTGCCTTCCATCACCTACTAACCATTTTCTTTTGGACTTCAAAATGTAAAGTATTACTAGCGACAAAAACTTTGTTTATTTGACTTTCGAAGTTCTTTATATATAATATTATATTGAACATAAAAATATATATATTTTTAATAAACAAGTCTAATATTAAAAATAATTGTCATAAATGTATAAATGTCAAATGTATTCATTAACATGCAAAAGGTTTCATAATGATATTTTAAAAGTGTGAAATAATATATAAAAATGTTCTCTAAATCTATAACTTAGCATTGATCTCTACTTTAGAGATAAAATAGGATTTCCTCTATTTTTCTAGGATCGAACGAACGATTTAAGTGTATCTCGAAAGTTTGTTACAATAGCTGATACAGTGGTAGCACGTTTGACGGGCATATTGTGAATCAAACATTAATTTTTACTGTCAGGTAAACGCTGCTGCCATTATACCAGTATTTGCACCTACATTCACCTCATACGAAACCCACGTGGAATAGATGGATGGATGTCGGGAACAACATAGCAAAACAAATAATATTTATACATACATACATAAATATCGTCATGCCTGTTTCCCGTAGGGGTAGGCAGAAACCTCAGATCTCCATCCGCTACGACCCCGGCATTCCTTCATTGCTTCCTCCACATTCATCCATCTTTTCATTCATCCTTCCTTTTACATTCATCGTAGCGAAACTCTGTTAATCGCTTCTCACCCTCGTGCGAATCAGGACGTGACGGGTGGCGAACCACGTCGCCGTCTTTTTTTAACAAATTAGATTTATTTAAATTTGTCATAGTGAATCCCATGAGCCGCAAGGGAGGATAGAGGTCAGCCCTAGCAGAGCCCCGCAGAGATAACGCACTATGGTACCCGGGGGAGCCCGATTCCGGAACGGTCGACACCAAGCGTGTGGCAAGCGACAAAGCTCGTCGCATCCTTTGGCATGGATTGGCGGAGAGGAATGGAAAAGAATAGAGAAGAAAGGAAAGATAGATTTAAACAGCATGGTAAAGGTATGATACTATCGGAACGGAAGACAAGGAGTGATACCGTAGTAGCTCGGGAGAACGGGGTTGCGTATCCGTGTACCAATACCATAACTACTGGACAGACGGCTAGGCAAAGATACTCCCTGACATGAATTTATTATGAATTATATTTAACTTCTTCACTTTTTCTTTGTGCTACTATAAATTTTGTTTAACTTTTGCTCGCGACTGTATAGGTTAAGATAATCAGAGGGAAACTTTGAAATAAACAAACGAGTTTTAAAGAAAGGTATAAACAAGTTCTTTGTTGTCTGTAAGAAAATTATCTCTAGTCTCGCCAGCTCTGAACATAATTTATTTTCAGCAAACGAGCAAAGTATGCCGCTGAAGCCAAAGGCGTTTGTACACATTAACGCTGCGCCGCTCATGAAAAATCGCTTAGGGAAGATGTAGGAACTCAGTTTTAGGTCGACAGTATATTGTGGAGGTAATGCGGAAACCATTACTCAATTCATCCTTTTAAAATTCCACGTGATGTTGCTGTGTGGCAAATAGGTTATTAAGAAGCTAGTACGTCATTAATAACTTATTTGTATACTTTATTTATTTTATTCTTAATATAAATTTTTTGGTGCAAAAGCAAACTTAATGCCAGAAAGCATTTTCTGCCAGTAAAGCTTTGGGTATATAATTCGTCAATAAAATTGAAACATTATATCTTAATTAAAGGATTTCCACAAACGAAATCCTCACTTTAATAATCATCGTATTATGTAGATATTACTTTTGTTTCAAAGCTTCCAATAGGTACAGATCATTTATTGTAGAATATATAACTCTTAAGCACTTCTGTAAACACACTCTTAAGCACTGTATATAAACAATATGGTATAAAATGATCATTCATGTGACTCGCGTTATAAAAAGTCCCATTTTGATCAATGAATAAAAGAATTGTAGAAGGGCCAAATCTTGTAAATTCATTCAGTACTCAACCTAAATTATATTGCAAACTTCACCTTTTATATCATAATCTTAAAAGTTACTCATACAAGTGTACAAAGAGGTCGATTACTGGCCGTCAGCCGCAGCAAAGTCTGGGGGCGGGGGGGTTGTGACTACTGGCCGTCAGCTAAATCACCGTTTCTTCCCTACCTCTGCCTGTATAAAAAAAACTCTAAATACTCTTTATGCCACGCCTGATGGAATATATTCACAGTAAAGCAGTGGAGTACTTCATAATAATGAATATACATATATAGCTCACTAAACGACAAAGTCGCAAGCAAAAATTAGTTTTATGAAGCCTGTATGTAATTGTTTGTGTATGTAATAACTTTTTTCTCGAAGACTTTTAATTCAACTTATCGTTCTCTTCATATTGTATATGTAAATATTGGTGCAAGAATCCACTGATAGACATTGGTCTGTCTTTGGGTTATTGTTATAATCCCAACGCTCGATGGACAGATTGAGGATCGCGGAATAGTTTTTATTACTCAGAAAAATGCTGCTCATTTACTGCTGTTTATAGGCAGTGGCCTTGTACGATATCGAATAAAAGACATGGATTCTATTTTATATTTTGGAAACCGTACACCAAAAAATAAAGAATATCAAGTAACTACTAATGATTAACGACGACAGATTTTAAGTATTATTTAAACGAAACCAGTTTCAATAATGGATAGTTAATGACCGCACATTGTGTTCTCAGTAAATATCCACTCACAAGTTGATTTCTTCATAAAACGCAACAAGCATTAGAAACACATTTTCGTAGAATGGTTTGAAAATTGTTCATGAGATACTTTATTTAACAAATTAATTAACGTCCGCTTGTATTTTTTATATTCAGTACATAATCCTTATTTAAACATATAATTTAAAATATTAATATAATTAAGATTGGAAAAGTATTACAGTCTCACAGAAGAAGGAAAATAATTCTGTGTTACCGTGTTTGCTAAAGTACGTACAGGGATTCGCAGTCAAATTTCCTGTATACTTCCTTTAATTCCTTCTTCCCCTTCCAAAACTGCCTCCTTCCTCTGCCATTAAATCCTTTTCACAATTACAATATTTACATCCTATCTCTAAGGTAGGCAATGCATCTGCAGTGCCCTTGGTATTGCAAATGTCCATGGGCGGCAATGGTTGCTTAACATCAATCGTAATCAAAGTATGCCACGGCAGTAGAGAATGAATGATTTTATTGAATGTCTATTTTTTCATCTCATTTCTAGCCAAGAATGTAGTAGTAATAGGCACGCAGTATCTTTACGAGTCATAAAATCAATAAGGTATGCCCAATGTCTTGCCATGGGATGACAATGCCAAGCGTAAGAAATACGGCAACATCCTCCAATATTGAAAGAACACAATATTACGATTATATATATATATATATATATATATATATATATATATATATATATATATATATATATATATATATATATATATATATATATATATATATATATATATGTATCGTCACGCCTGTTTTGTGTAGGGGTAAGCAGAGACTACAGATCTCCATTTGTTACGATCTCGGCACACTTTCCTTTGTATCCTCTACACTCATCACTCTCTTTATGCAAGCTCGTCGGTTAAGGGTACTCTTGATCTGGCCTTTTTTAAAAACTTCGGTAATTTGATCAAGGTATGTTTTCATTAGTCTTCCCCTATAGACCCTTCCATTCACATCCGTAACAAATTTCTTTTGCCACTCATCTTTCATTCATCCTCTCTATGTGCCCAGACTATCTAAGCATCCCTCTCTCAACTTTTGTCAACACAAGGTGTGTTTTATTCCACTTCGCTCTCTTATACTCCACATCGCTATCATTCAGAGTTACCCCACGTGCTTCTTAATGCATTTTGCCTTGTTATTTACTAAGTCCAATCAAGCAATTTTTTTCTTTGTTTATTTATTTTTTGCGTTGCATTTATATATTTTATCATGTACTTTTAAGAACGTGATAATAGCCAACCTTTTTATTCAATTTAATAATATTTCTACCATATCATACAAACATCCACATCGTTCTCAATGAACTATGCTATGGCCATTTACAAGTGTTTACCATGTTAAATTGTATAACATGTTTTTTCCGCTTACTCACACAATGACGTGAACAAGTTTTTATATGGTCTAGTAATACACTTCATTGGTCAAGTTAATCAGTTGGCCTACGTCCGTCGATTAGGTCACATACATCGAGCACAGAGGCTATCACAACAAAATGAAGACTGTACTCGTATTACTTTTTGTTATCGTAGCGTGTGTTGAAGTCAGCTATTCTAAAGATTTAATAGTTGGCACTAGTTTCAACAACAGGTTGTTATGGCAAGAAAAAGCGGAATACAGTACTATCCCATTCAAAAAAAGGGTTAAGGAAGTATTTTATTCTGACCCTGGACAACAAATTATCAAGGTAAGTTTAGTTCTTTGGTACATTATATGTATTAATGGTTTTTACATCCAGAACAGTTCTTTGTTTGCTAATAAGATAAAGTAATCGTGTCGTTGTAGAAATAATATTTTTGTGTGTGCTCAATAAATTGTTCTTACGCACACGTAAAAGATTAACACTGATATATGTTATGCAAACCATACAATTATGGGTTTCAACTCCTTTTTGACGAATGCTTATTTTGTTGTTATATCACAAATTTTATATCCTACTGTGATGAATTTAATATGAGCTATGCATGCTATTTCAAATTATTTTCATAATTTTCTTGGTATATTGGAGTAAAGTATAACATGAAAATATGCGATGTTATTTTTTGCGTAGTTGGCCACTTCAGTTTGTTAATTATGCGAATCTACTGATGAGTTTACTAAGTGAAAAGGCAATGAGCTGGTCACGTTTTTGGGGAAGCAGAACACCTATGTCCAGCAGTAGATCACTATAGGTCCTTGATAATGATAACGACGTAAACAGTATAAATACATTTCACTACCATTTCAATATAATATTAATACTCACGTTATAAGTTAATAATATAAAGTTGATACATGATCGACGTTGATCACAGAAGTAAATTGGCTTAAGATTAACTATATTAACTATTTCCTGTGGCTCCATCGTGGCAATCTTTTTTAAAAAACCAAATGTAATCTTTAGAATGTATATATATATATATATATATATTATATATATATATATATATATATTCATTATATATAATTGATTTAAATGTTTATGTATATATGCATATATACATAAACATTAAAATCAATGAAAACTTTGAAGATACTATCACCAACAATTGACAAAAACTTCAATATTGTATGAAACTGTGGTTTTTCCCTAGTCGAGCCGGCCCTATCGCGCCCAAGCTTAGCTTCATCACTATAAATACAAATGTATATATGTGTGTATATAAGTGTACGAAAAATATGCGGGTACGAGTACGTGTGAATATTAATGTCTTTTTTTTTATTACAGGGTATTATTGCCCGAGATCTTGATCACACAGATTCCATCGCGACCATCACAGCAGGAGGAGTTGGCTTCTCATACGCCAATATCAGGCTGAAGAGTGAAAGGGGAAGTGGTCTCAATTACCAAATAGAATTCTATGTGTAATGATATTAAGCTTTAGTTGTTTCGTGCATCATATATTTTTCATCAATCGAAACAATCCATTAAGAAAAAGATTTACAAGAAGAATTTATCATTTATAAACTAAATTTACTCAAGTATATGACTTTTTTTTAATATTTATTAGTTTTATTTACCCATGTTTTATCATAACTAATAGTTGTGATATATTAATGAGTATTACAACAACGCTACAAGAAACGCAAGGTTATCATTGTTATTGTAATTTTGACCACAACTCTCTACAATTATAGCAAAATCTACCAAGAAACTAATAACTATGCGTTATTGGTACATAACAGATGTAGTAGTTATAAGGTTATGGTTAAAAACAACAAATTACTTAGATTTGCAATATTTTTCGCTCTTAACAATTTTATTAACATCAGAGAAATGTCGATTGTTTAAATATACAATACATTGATAGCCGTATAGTACGCGATTAGTATATGACGACTAAAAGAAAATAGTGCTTTGAGTTTGGGTTCTAATCCTTAAACCCTAATTATATTATAAATATTTTCACAAAATCCTTTCTTAGAAAATTCTTTCCTTTCGTATTACTTTATAAATGGAATTACAGTGCGAAATTTTTATTTAGATAACCCTATGATAGGCAGTTAGTATAAAATTTTATGTATTGGATTTAAAATGTATAAAGCGAATACCAGTATTTTTCCTTATCTCATTTTGTAACTTAAGAACCACAGTAGGCTATTTTAAACAGGTAAAATGTCAAAGAAACAACAGCAGGAAACAGCTCATTGTTCAGTGCTAATACCGATGATGAGCTAATTGTACTAGACTTGAAACAATAGTAGAATAATTCATTAAACTTCCTTTAAACAAGCATTGAAATTATGCAAGGTGTCTCTCAACTTCCTTTTACATGCAATAACTAAAGACTGGATGTATTTTGTATAAAATTTGACGCATCTAGGTCATTTAGATGCCTCGACAGCCAAGCTCACGTGCATGTGGCACAGCCCGCTGTTTCGCTGACGAGACTTTGACGACCGGTTGACGACAGTATAATCAACCTAAAATCAAGGCACTCAGCCCATAAAAGATCACTCGCCGGTATATACAACTATAACCAGTATGATACGCTTGACTGTGCACTTCTATATCCTCTGACACAATTCTCCACAGTTGCCCTGCTGTTGGCATCCCTGTGTCGACTATGGGGAATTTCCCCATAGTCGATACAGGGATGCCAACAGCATCCACCACTCGTAAACTAGGAGAGGCTCACTTCCAGTTATGAACTGTTACAGACTGTGTAAGTGACTATTTATGTTGGGCAATGTTTATAAGCTTAATATTATAATTAAGGTATTCCTTCGTTTTAAAGAAATAAGTCCCAAAGATAAATATAAGTTAAACTCTGAATATTGGAACAGCATATCGCTCGTGCTTATTGATTTAATGATTAACTTATAATAAAGGGAGGCAAATAACATTCTCGTGCATCCTATCCTATCCTATCCTACTAATATTATAAATGCGAAAGTTTGTGAGTATGGATGTATGTTTGTTACTTTTTCACGAAAAAACTACTGGACAGATTTGGATGAAACTTTACAGTAATATAGGTTATACATTAATAACATATAGGCTACAATTTGTAATGATTTTATGTAATTTTGGTCGTAATATAATTTTACTATTAAGTAAAAAATATATATTTATTTAAAATGATCTGTTACGAAACTTAACGTGGCAGACCAAATTCCACGCGAGCGAAGCCGCGGGCAAAAGCTAGTAGATATAAAACAAAAGTATGTAACTTAATAAATATGGTAATCTAGAACAACTTAACTACTTCTAAGAAATTTCAACTCCACGAACTCTATAGATAATTTGTTTGCTTAAGTAAATGATATTGGATAAAAGACTAAGAGAGGAGGAATGTGAACGAACAATGGAGGCCTGTGCACTCTACCGCGATTGCAGGATAAAGTTACATGCTTTAGATCTAGATTACCATAACATGTGCTTTACCTCGGAGGTAGTGGCTCCCCTGGTTTACCAACCACAACAAACTAACAACCACTTAAATAGGTGGTAAGTTTGAGAATGTGAGGAAAATAAATGAACAAGATAAGAAATCACAGAACGAAAACTAGCAGGAAATATGTATGTTTTATTTTTTGTCCGATGATAGTTTATACATGTCTAAATATGATTTATTTTTTTTTTTTTTTATGGGATAGGAGGGCAAACGAGCAAGCGTGTCGCCTGATGGAAAGCAATCAACGCCGCCCACGGGCAACCACGACACCTCAGGAGTCGCAGAAGCGTTGCCGGCCTTTTAGGTATGTATAGGCTTGTTTTTTGAAGGTTCCAATGTCGTAACGGTTCGGAAAGACCGCCGAGGGTAACTGATTCCACAAACTGGTGGTGCGTGGAAAGAAGTTACGAGCGAAACGCACCGTAGCGTTTGTGGAATTCCGCGGCGGGAATTATTCCAAATAATTCCTCAGAGCACTCCCCATGGTAAAGGCGGTAAAAAATGCTGAGAGATGAGACATCTCTCCGCAGCGCTAGAGAATCAAGCCGATCGGTGAGATCTTGGTCATCGACGATTCGGATCGCACGACTTTGAATGCGCTCAAAAGGAAGAAGTTGATACTGGGGAGCCCCGGCCCAGAGGTGAGAACAGTATTCCATGTGTGGCCTGACTTGTGCCTTGTATAGTTGGAGGCAATGGCCAGATGTGAAATATTGTCTCGCTCTACTGAGCACACCCAGCTTTTTCGAGGCCAGCTTGGCCTTTTCTTCCAGATGGCCGCGGAACTGGACATCATGCGATATGTCAACTCCAAGAATTCCGATATATGGCTTAAGATTGAGGGGAGTGTCTCCAAAGCGAGGAGCTACGACAAAGGGAATTTTTTTGGTAGAAAACGCGCAAACTTGTGTCTTATTGGGGTTGAATTCGATTAGATTACGCTGACCCCAATTCGAGACCTGGTCTAATGAGGTCTGTATTTCAGACACAAGTTTGTTCCGACACTCATCGGTATGTGCCCGAGAAATGTTAGCACGGCCGGAGTATAAGGCATCACCTGTGGTGTCATCTGCATAACAGCGTATGCTACTAATTTGTATATTTTATATATACATTTATTCAAGAAAGTATCGGGAATGGATTATTTGTTTCGAATTTTTGTTTTTTTTTTGTTGTTGTTAGATTGACACAACTGTTTTCCATTTTGGCGCGGCGTTTGAGTTGCATCTGTTATTTATACTAAATACAGTGCTGTTTTGAGTTATATCATATCTAGTGTATATTACGAATTTCCTAATGGACAAACATGTCGAACAAAGAGTTTGTCTTAAATTTTGCATCGCCAATGGAATTTCGTGTTCGGAGTCAATGAAAATGTTATAAAAGGCTTACGATGTATTGACTTTATCAAAAACTCGTGCTTATGAGTGGTACAAAGCGTTCAACAGCGGTCGAGATATGATAGAAGATTTGCCTCGCTCTGGTTGGCCATCAACGTCTGCAACTGAAGCTAACATCGCAAAAATGAAGAAAACAGTGACTGAAAATCCTCATTCAACTTTGAGAAAGATAGCCGCCGAAAAAAGGCCAGATTTGTGGAAAGAAAATTCTTGGATTTTGCACCACGATAATGCGCCTTCGCACAAGGCCATCATTGTGAATGAATTTTTTACCAAACACTCAACAAATACCATCGAGCAACCACCATATTCACCAGATATGGCTCCAGCCGACTTCTTTCTTTTTCCTAAACTCAAATTACCATTTCATGGTACCCGTTTTCAATCGGCAGAAGACATAAAGGAGAATTCGCGGCGAGATCTGAACTCAATTCCGGAAACAGCGTTTAAAAAATGTTTGATGATTGGATTATTCGTTGGCGTAAGTGTATCGTTTCTGAAGGAGCATACTTTGAAGGTGATAAAATAAATTTGGATGAATAACAAACAGTTTGTGTATTATTGATATGTTCCCGGTACTTTCTTGACAGAGTGTATTTTATAGTAATAATCAAAGTAAAGCTGACGGTAGGAACCGTACTTGATAACCTTTGATATTAGTTAAGAAAGCGTATCGTCTTGTCTTCATGATTATGTACTATCTATAATGACTTATAAAACAAAATAATGTATAACATATTTAGTTATAACAATTAATTAATTTTCAATATAATAGTCAAAAAAGTTCAAAAAAATAGTAAAAAAAGAAATAGGCTCAACGCTTTTAAACCATTCTAATGTTTTGTAAGGTTACATACTTATTAGTATTATTATGAAATGTATTATTCCTTTGTTCCAAAGTAATACCTATTAGTTATACTTAGTTATACTTATTATACTTATATACTTATATATACTTATACTTATTATATACTTTAAAGATGCATAGCAATATAAAAACAATGTTGAGATCCAGAGTAATTTTAAATTATTCCCGCGGAGCGACGATGTACCTTTGATACCGATCAAAGGCAGGTAAGCTACGTATTAGTTAAAATTGCTTTTTTTTAAATATAGTTGCAAATAAAATCCTGCTTTTTGGAAATAAATAAAAAAAAATAACTAACTTTGTTGACGCATCGACCCAAAATGGATCTTGGCCTCCGAACAGATATTACACCACCGTGTCCTGTCCTGTCGTTTGAAATAAATCTTTTCTGAAATCTGAATTGTAAAAATTCACTCGTTTTACTAAATAACTTTAAAATTTTATGAATTGATATTAATACTTTAAAATATACGGTATACACACAATAGAAATAAGAGAGATAAATGACAATTTTTTATACGATTTTATTTAATTATTTATACGAGATGCTCGCATATTATAATAGATTAATAAAAGTGTTCATAGGAAATATAAACACATAATGAAAGTCATGTTACTAATATGCCAATTAACAATTCAACTTTTTTTATAATTTTTTTGTCTCTACAATTTAGTAAGTATAAAAACGTTTTAAGAGTTTAAAGTTTTTAAACATGACCGCGTCTCCCGTTCCACAGATGGGGACACCGACGTTAGCTACAATTTATGGGGTAATTTGTCACTCCTTTAAGAGTTTCTAAGGCCTTATTCTACGTGTTACATATGTAGGAAATGACGTGATATTAATATCAAAAGCGAATTTCTTTAGGGTCCCTGAAAGAAAGTATATAATAAGTAGTTAATCCCAGAAACAATCTGTCCTTACAAAAAATATATTACTTATACATAAATATTTTTAAAAAATGAGTTTCACAAAAAAATTTTGTGTGCGTGAACTTAATGAAATAATTTAGAGATCAATAAAAATGTTCAACTCTGTTGAAATAAATAATGTATTATAATAAAGAAATTTTATAAATTATTTAAAAGTTTACACTTAACGTTTAAGAAGATTTGTTTAAATATATGTATATAGGTTAGTGTTAAAAATTTTTATTCTTAACACTAACCTAAACTGTATATGATACAAAAGCAACATTAATCTAAAACAAATTAGAAAATAACTTTTCAAAACAAAAATCTTTCGTTGGGTTAGGTAGAGTATGAGTCATTCATATACGATGATTAATATGGTTTCCAACTAAATAAATTTTGGAAATAAGAAAACAATCATTTAAAAGTATGACAAAAACGACGATGTATGTATATTTCACATAACAGTATATTACGTGTACACAAACACACACACATACACACCAATTGGAATTAAGACAAAACTATTCAAATTCGTTCCGTACACTTCCGTTTTAAAGTCCCAACAATATGGCACCTAAATATTCAAGTATTTTTGCAACACAAAGATTTTGGCACGCCACCCGAACGTGGTCGAGTGCGGGTTATGTTTGGCAGCTGGAAGAGCGAACTTTAATTTGTTTACGGACTACTTCACACTTTACTGCATACTAGCATTTTCGTATTCGAACAAAAAAGCAGTTAAACCCGTTATGTAAGTTGTTTAGTACCTTTTAAATTTGTTACGTAAGTATTTTTTGCAAATTGACAAATTAAGTTTGTAATGGACTGGACAAGTCCAGTCCATTGGAGAGCGGACAACAGTAGAAGTAGAAGTGTGCTGAAATGAAGACTGTGTCTCAGACAACGTAGTGTGGAACCTACCCGGCCAGGGGAGTGATGATCTTCATAGGACGGCTGGCAGAAACTGGATGCATGTAATCTACTGTCTGGCTCGTAGGCGCGTTTTGACTTTTTCAAAGCAGAAGAACGATTTGTATGGTATTATGTAAAATGGAGAGTATAGTAATGCCTTCATTCATTTTCAACCATCAATCCAGGGAGTGAAGAAAATATTTATTGGCCCAAAACCCAGGAAGTAAAAGGTATGGTAGGTAAAATACAATGTAAATATTTATAACAAAATTAGTAAATAAATTAGTTGGTTTCATCCTAAATACGATTCCAAAACTCTTTTAAAACATAATACAGTGGCTAAATTATTCAAGATTCCTGTAGCGTCAAGGGCAAAGAGTTAAGACAGCGGTCCAGTAGCGTGGAAAAACATATTAAGTGAGATTTTTATCTGAGTGAGGCTTACAATCGTGAGTGATTCATAAATATTTACATTTTTCCGTTTTTCAGGGATACTTCATTCAACATTTCAACATTGAAAATAGTATACGTGGAATTTTAACGTAGCTATGTACGTTCTTGAGTTAGTAACCATTTAGACTTAAAACGATATGTTATCGTATGTATAATAATTTCATTTTTATCCATCGTCTAACTATAACTTAAGTGCTTAGTCCTTATCTTTAATCCAGGGCTATATTATTATATACTCTATTCCTTCAATTCATTATACGTTTCCTTACATTAGTCTTTTCTTCTTATTGGACTGTAAACTTTCTTCCTAGTCCTTCTCTTCTCCTTCTCCCTATAATTTCTCCTTCCATGATATTTCAAACATAATTATTAGGACGAATCAAATGTCCAATCATATTTCAACTTCTATTCTCAATGTGCTACAAGATTTGTCGTTTCTCTCTAAGCTTATCCAATGCTTATTCGCTTGCAACATTTTATTCCTAAGATTCTTTTTTTTTTATATTAGTGTTATATACAATATTCGGAACCCTTAATAAATCAAATTATGAAACAGTATAAAATTCTATATTCTATTGGGTTGTCTGGAAAGTTCATGGCTATATTTTAGGACTATTAAAACGCAGCTCTTTTATATATTGATATACATTTATTAAATAATATAGGTACCATTCTGCTAAATTATGTAATATCGAGCGTAGGTTGTTCTCATTTTTTGTTCTAATCATATCTTCGTCTGTGATGGACGGCCTACTTGGGCGTTTTTGATCTTTTAGGTCAAACCGAGCCAACCACTTTCGCATAGTTTTTTCGGCTACAGCAACCTTGCCATAGACAACACATATCTTATTTGCCGCTTGTGTGGCATTTTTGCCTTTTAGAAAAAGAAAAGCATTAAACGCCTATAATGCACTTTATTTGCCACTATATTTTAAGGCGTACAAAACTTATAAATATATAAGTCAAGGAATCGTAACCAAACTTTTTTCCAAATATGAATGAAGCTATTTCTTTTAGAATATGTAGGTACACATTTTTTTTATGGGATAGGAAGGCAAACGAGCAAGCGTGTCGCCTGATGGAAAGCAATCAGCGCCGCCCATGGGCAACCGCGACACGGCATGAGTCGCGACAGCGTTGCCGGCCTTTTAGGTAAGTATAGGCTTGTTTTTTGAAGGTTCCAATGTCGTAACGGTTCGGAAAGATCGCCGAGGGTAACTGATTCCACAAACTGGTGGTGCGTGGAAAGAAATTACGAGAGAAACGCTCCGTAGTAGATCGCCACTCATCCAGGTGGTGGGGATGAAATTTTTCCTTACGGCGAGTTGTGCGGTTGTGGAATTCGGAGGCGGGAATTATTCCAAACAATTCCTCGGAGCACTCCCCTTGATAGAAGCGGTAAAAAATGCTGAGAGATGAGACATCTCTCCGCAGCGCTAGAGAATCAAGCCGATCGGTGAGACCTTGGTCATCGACGATTCGGATCGCACGACTTTGAATGCGATCAAATGGAAGAAGTTGATACTGGGGAGCCCCGGCCCAGAGGTGAGAACAGTATTCCATATGTGGCCTGACTTGTGCCTTGTACAGTTGGAAGCAATGGCCAGATGTGAAATACTGTCTCACTCTACTGAGCACACCCAGGTTTTTCGAGGCCAGCTTGGCCTTTTCTTCCAGATGGCCGCGGAACTGGACGTCATACGATATGTCAACGCCAAGGATTCCGATATACGGCTTAAGATTAAGGGGAGTGTCTCCAAAGCGAGGAGCTACGACAAAGTGAGTTTTTTTGGTAGAAAACGCGCAAACTTGTGTCTTATTGGGGTTGAATACGATTAGATTACGCTGACCCCAATTCGAGACCTGGTCTAATGAGGTCTGTACTTCAGACACAAGTTTGTTCCGACACTCATTGGCATGTGCCTGAGAAATATAAGCACGGCCGGAGTATAAGGCATCGCCCGTGGTGTCATCTGCATAACAGCGCATGCTACTAATTTGTAACATATCGTTGATATGCAGATAAAACAAAGTAGGTGAAAGCACACAGCCTTGCGGAACACCAGCATTCACGGGCTTCAAATCAGAGTAAAAACCGTCTTAAACGACTTTTATGCTCCGATCCGTCAGGAAGCTGGTGATCCATTTGCATAATTTATCGGGCAACCCATAGCACGGAAGTTTAGCTAGAAGAGCCTTGTGCCACACCCGATCGAAGGCCTTGGCTATATCCAGGCTTACTGCTAAGGCTCTCCACCGCTTCTGCCCATCGGTGTGTCAAATAAGTGAGAAGATCACCAGCTGAGCGACCCTGACAAAATCCGTATTGACGGTCACTAATCAGCTGATGCTCCTCAAGATACCGTAAGAGCTGGCAGTTAATAACAGATACCATTATTTTGGAGAACAAAGAGGTGATGGCAATTGGCCTGTAGTTAGCTGGATCAGAGCGGTCACCTTTTTTTGGGATCGGATGTATTAAGGCTGTCTTCCATGAGACCGGGACCATACCTGAGTTATAGGAGTGCCGGAAGAGGCGCGTGAGAACTGGAGCCAACTCAGGAGCTAATATCTTTAGCACAATTGAGGGGACGCCATCTGGCCCACTTGACTTATTGATGTCAAGAGACAAGAGTGCTTTACGCACCGAGTTTTGAGTAAATCGGATTTTTGGCATAAAGCACTCACACCGGAGGATGGTTGGCGGTGGTCTTTCTCTATCATCAAGAGTCGAGTTTCATGCACAAAAAGAGAGCCCAGAAGATCGGCTTTCTTCTTTGCAGTATGGGCCAACGAGTCATCCGCCCTGCGCAAAGGTGGAAATGATGGCTGACAGAAATTCCCTTGCACGGCTTTTGCGAGAGACCAGAACGCCCGAGATCCTGAGGGAAGGCGAACTAGTCTCTGGCCGTTTTGTGTAACGTACTCAGATTTTGCTCTGGCAATAGCTCTTTTGAGGGATCTGGAGACAAAGTCATACTTTTTTCTAAGCTGCCATTCGGAAGGATCTTTCTTTGCCTTTGCTTTAACCCAAGCCTGAAACGCCTCCTGCTTTTGCCGAAACGCCATTTTGCAGGAGTGGTTAAACCAGGGCTTAGTCTTGCCTCCAATAGGTACCACAGTACTTGGAAAAAACAGTTCCATACCCTGAAGCACAACATCAGTGACAAGATCAGCAATGACGAGCGGATCCTCCGATACAAAGCAAATTTGCCCCCATGGGTAGGATGCGAAAAAGGTCCGCAGTCCATCCCAGTTTGCTGACCTGAAGTGCCAGACACGACGGCAGCCCGCAGATCGGGGCCGTGATTTACGCGTGAATGGCACCTTGCTCCGAATGAGGCAATGGTCTGAGGAGCCAAGAAGGGCATCGACAGTGACATACCCATCGGGATGAGTGCTCAGCAAAAGATCCAACAGGGAAGGCTTATGATCTTCAACATCTGGTATTCGTGTAGGCGAAGAGACCAATTGTGTCAGACCATAGGCCAGAGCAAAACTCTGAACAGATCTACCGGCGTGGTCAGTTGACTGTGACCCAAGCCAATCCGCATGATGGGCATTGAAATCACCAAGTATGATGATTTCGGCGGAAGGAAACTGTTTGAGTACGGAATCAGTCATCATTTAAAGGTGCTCATATGAGTCGGTCCATCTCAGAATTACCACCATAGGACCTATATAGGCACGCATAGATGCGAGGATGGTCGTCGCAGTCTACACGAAGCCAGATAGTGGAGAGGTCCGAACCTTCAAATCTCCCTAGGCGGCGGACGCAGATATCTTCCCTGATGAATACGCATACGCTGGCACGGGGCACACAATTGTACTCGATTTTGTAGCCAGAATACGAAAGGTATGACATATCCGCAGAGAGAGAAATCTGAGATTCCGTTAGAAAGAGCAAGGCCGGCTTAACTGTCTCTAGGTTGTTGTGGACGGCGTTAAGGTTGGTATGTATCCCCCTAATATTACAGAAATTCATACAAAGCATGGTAGGAGGTGCTTTTGATCTGCTGCTCTTGCCTTGGGTAGGATGGAGAAGAAGCGAAATTTTGCCCTCCCCAGAGTACGCAGGGTAGCCTGAGCAGGGGCGCTCAGGGAGGGATTCCCCAGAACGGGTAGTGCTGGTACCCTCCTGAGGTACTCCTATGTTAAATGCCGCTGTCATTGTGGGTTTGCCTCCGGAACTCACCGCTCACCGAACGAAGCGCGGTAGCAAAGCTACCACTCAGACGTCGGTTTTCTGCGGGAGTGTGGTACTTCCCCGGGCGAGCCGACCCATTTAATACTACAGACAAATATTGTGCAATACTTGAAAAAGTATTCGTCTGCAGCGTGGCTCTACCACTAGCAAAGTGAAGACACATGTCATTTATTTTTAATAATTGTGATACATTCAGTCTCTCGCGCTACCTACCGAAAATAAGCACGAACTTACCGGACAACCCAATATATTAAAAAATATGTATTACCAAGCATCAACGATCAAAGGTTTGATTATTATATGTGACGCTTATATAGCTATTTACTTTACTGAACAAGTTTCAGGCACATCTTACTGCGATATATATTTGTTTAAAAGCATCCCTATGTTTACACAAATATCAAACGCCTCCTCAAACGAACTTTCCCTTGTCTGGCGGACCGAATAATCAACACGTGTTGACAGAGTTTCAAAGACAAAAGGGATAATCGCAAATAACATATAAACATACAAAGGGGCTTATTTTTATATCAAACTTATATAAGACACAATCACGAAGTTTAACAACTATATAAATTTGAAAGGCAGATTGTACTCAACGACTCAAAAAATATCAATAGATTTTATAAGGGTTTTAATATTTGGAGGACATTTTTATACTTTTTATTTAATAAATATTTAACTTCCTTATTCCCCTCCTAGACCATTTTTTTTTTAAATTTTATTGAATAAGTTAACTCCAAAAGTTGTTGCTTTTTTATGAAATATTAACGAAATGAGCAACAGGGTTACCACGCAGGTGCCCATGGGTAGAGGTGGTTACTTACGACCAGGTGATCCGCTTGCTTATTTACCTACCTCCTTCATTAAAATACAAGAAGTGCCGTTATATGTTTTGTAGTCAGTGGTCAAGAGCACTGCAAATGCATGGAAGGTAGGCGATCTTAGCGTGAGGATGTGAATTATTTAAGTGGAAGAGAAATTTAATGGCAATGGAAGAAGGAAGTAAATCGAGAGGAACGAAGTTGGGCGTCCGGAGTAGGGAACGTGGTAACAGAAAACTACTACCACTTAACACCGATAGTCTGTGTGAATGTGATCCTCCTTTTCTCGTTGAATTCGCTTAATCGTACTTGACTCTACCACTATTAAACTAGTAACAAATTAATGTTATCACTAGTCGTTACTTCTAGTATGTTAATTAGTTTTCTTTATTCTTACAGCATAATATATACAGCATGTAATTAAATAAAAACCAGTGTGTCCCACCTGTACTCTCTTACGACGCCGAAACGTGGATACTGAAAGTCCGTCTACTTCACAAGCTCAGAGTCGTTCAGAAAGCTATGGAGAGAGCTATGCTCGCAGTTTCTTTGGTAGATATGATTCGAAATGAACAAATCCGCCGGAGAACAAAAGTCGCCGAGATAGCCTTTCGAATTATAAAATTAAAGTGGCAATGGGCTGGTCTTATTTGTCGGAGAGCTGACAATCGTTGGAGCAGACGAGTGCTGGATTGGGACTGCGTCTCGGTAAAAGTAGCGTGGAACGTCTCCCGGCTAAATGGTGTTATGATCTGCGCAGGGCGCCTGGCAGAAACTGGATGCGAGAAGCTGAAGATTGAACTTGGTGACGTTTCATGGAGGAGGCCTATGTCCAGCAGTGGACTGCCGCAGGCTGTTGATTGATTGATGTATTCAAATAAACAAACCGTATTATGTGTTGTATTCGTTTACATTTAATGTTTCATTTTCTAACTGAAATTGTGTACCATCTTTCCAACGATATAAACCAAAACTCAGTTGAATTAATGGTAGTTCCATTACGCACGTTCATTGCACCCTTGTTACACAGCAGTGAAATATTTGAAATTTTTTTTTGATAAGTTAATTTTTATACATTACTTGATGAGCTTTTGTGTACTTTATTAAAATAATATTAATAAAATATCAAAATTATATTGAGACATCAAGAAAATTCTTATCCATAATCAATATATTAAACGTTTTGTTAAGTATGTTAATTTGGCAACTCCTACGTTGTTTTCTGAATACTTAATACTTTTCGTTAAAATAAGCGATATATAAAAAAACTTCAATTTATTTGATAATACAACAAATTTTAAAATTAAAACAGCCCAAATGGAGTGTCAACTTTCACAGAGCATCTAGAAGAAACTAAATGCGTGATGGTAGGTGAAGATCTAGCTAGGCAGCGATAGGGATATACGTCTATCACTGCCGTCGCGGATAATGGTGGAGAATGGAAATTACACCATAATTTTTTTGTTAACTCCAAAAACTATGTTGTTATAAATGAAATAGTGGTTACGAAAAGAAATAAGCCGGAAACAAAATTCATTATAAAAGAAAGTAAAAATGTCGCTTTGTCCCACTCACTGTCCCGTTATTTAAAATTACGCCGTTTTGTTGCGGAGTGAGTAAAGCAAATTGCTTAGTCCTACTGGTATTTGGCCTGAAATGGGGAAGTTAAATGAAGTTCAGTGAAATTACTCTCAAAGAGGCTTAACTAGGTTCATTTATGGTAACAGCTAGCGCCGTAAGACTTTCGCCTTCTAATTGAGCCTTGGATTATAAATTGTTGCTTTTGAACAAATAGAGCTGTTGAAAATAAAGCTTAGTTCTTGTGTCTTTGTTAAATAAATAGAATATCAACAAATATATTTCAAAACAATTGTATTTGTTGTGTAGTTTCCAAAATAGCGGTTGTCGTACAAGGCAACTAAGGGAGTAAATAGGAAGGTACGCGTAGATGGGCACTAGCGTCTACTTGAGTAAAAAAAGTAATCTGCAATCCCCTATGCGCTTGCCAAATATGGGGATTACAGGGCCACTCAATCTGAAAGGAGGTCAAAATCCAACAGAGAATTAACTGTAAAGGCTCTACGTTGTTGATGACGATGGTAATATATACCGTTACCGATAATGTATACCGTTTCCGCCTTACAAAGTTACACAAAACCCACAACTTGAACCATCCTTTAAAGGAGCATTTTACTAAAAAAAGGGGGAATAGAATTTTTTTGGCATGCTTCGTGTTCTTCAGATGACATTGTTAGAATATATGAAGCTTTCTACATCAAAATAAGTTTATCAATTTACATCATTATACATAGAAATACATTAACTTATTTCTATTTATGACAATGTAAATTGTTTTATTATCTAACATTTTATTTAAACATTTCCTTTCTAAATTATTATTTACTTTAGATTCTGATCTCAATTGAACGTAATGTGGGTGTATTTATATTCGAGATTGACCCTGACTTACGCAAATTCGAATTGCACAGTTATCGCGTAAATCCAGAGTAATACTGTACGTAAAATGATTCTCTTTTATATGTTTAGTAACAAAGCAATTTTCGTTTGTGAAATCGTTATAACAGTTATGTTAGTGCTTCTGCATGTAACGTCTTACGGTAATTGAGCGATATAATCCTATCGTATGCATAGTGCTATTATTGTAGGCAGCGCACTTCAATAGAACTATAATAGTCTACTAAGCTATTGAAACCGATAGCATCCACTTAACGTCCATTATATCAAAGAGTATATTCTACAGTAGATTCTCAGATTATTAATAATAATAATTTGCTTAATTCAGACCCTTGGTAATATTTTTTAGTAACTGTTGGAAGATAAACTTAATTTCCAAACGTAATAGAGTAAAAAACGTAATTGTGATCAAA
Organism: Baronia brevicornis; assembly: GCA_031353405.1. NCBI lineage: Eukaryota > Metazoa > Arthropoda > Insecta > Lepidoptera > Papilionidae > Baronia > Baronia brevicornis. The sequence goes on from JASFAT010000701.1 coordinate 84,216, forward strand.
TCGCTTACTAGAAGCTATGGTTATAACAACTTCGCTGATGTTCTTTCAAATGGCGCAAAACTAAGCGATTTTTGCATTATTGGTGGAACATAACAAAGTAACAATTTAAACTACCCGTGCGGTTACTCGGTAAATCATCAAATAAATAAAATAATATAATTTAGTTATTTATAAATAGATTAAAACATTAAACATAATTGGTAAATATACTGTTTGTGTCTGAAGTTTTAAGTACTGCTGATTCAATTAACAAGTAAAATTCTTGTTAAATATTATTGAGAACAAGAGCTCGAAACCAATTTCATAATACCTTGGGTATATAAATTAATAATAAGGTACTTACACGATATATCATTGTTCTCTGCAGAGAAGATTAAGTTTAATCACACGAAACGTTACTGAGCCAATGGCTAATTCCTCAATTAGCGGCATAGCTTAGTGCTAAATTGCCACACAAATGAAGGAAAAGTAATTTATTTCTGTTGTGTCACTACTATAGAATTGCGAATGATTTCAGCAATATTAATCACATTCGATAAATTCTTAGCGATTCATTACATAACAACTTCGATGTCTTTGAAAATAATTACCTGATATAGTTTAAAAATTTACCCATCATCATTATAATCATTATCTTACTTCATTACTTGTGTCAGTACACAAGTCTTGCCCAAGACACCTATACCGATTTCCAGCTTCACGCATCCAGTCTCTGCCAGCCAGCTTGCGCAGGTCCTTGATTAATCTAGCTAAGTTGTCTCACACTACGCGACGCAATCTTCACTCCAACAGACATGTCCAGCCCATCGCCACTTCAGTTTGCTAACTTGACAAACTAAGTCGTTTATTCTGTTTTCTGAATCCTATAACATCCAACACACAACATTCTCTTTAAGCCCTCTGAGCAACTCCTATTTTTTTGGGATAAGAAGATAAACGAGTAGGCGTTTCACCTGATAAAAGGCAATCAATGCTGCCCATAGAATCCACAGGGCCATATGCAGTGCAGAAGCATTGCCAGCCTTTAAGGAAAGTATTGGCTTGTTTTTTGAAGGTTCCAATTTCGTATCAGTTCAGAAACACCGCTGGAGGTAGCTGGTTTTACAGGGTAGTATTGCGTGGAAATAAGATTCTGGAAAAACGCACCGTACTGGATTGTCACTCATCCAGATGGTGGGGATGAAACTTTTCCTTGTGGCGAGTTGTGTTGAATTCAGCGGCCGGAATTATCCCGAACAATTCCTCAGAGCACTCCCCATGATAAAAACTATAAAAGATACTGAGAGATGAGATATCCCTCCGCAGCTCAAAGGATCTAGTCGTTGGATGAGATCTTGGATATCGACAATATGAATAGCCCAACTTTGTATGTGGACAAGAGAAAAAAACTGATACAGAGCTTAAAGAAAAGATACTGGTAAAATTGATTCCAAATTTTTTTATTTAATCTTGACAGATGCATACGAGTAGGTACATATATATATAAAAGCTTTGCAATTGTGATGTTATGTTTGATTCCTTATACATTTCCAACTATTCAAATCATTGCTAGTGTGCGATATCTATCCATAACCTTATTAGTATTACATCTAATATTTATTTATAGAATAGGAAAGTCTATGATGTTGTATGATTAATTTATAATGATCTACTACACATTTTAATTTTCATAGTAAGAAAAAACCAATCCTGATACAAGCACATCTCGTGATGATGCGTTTAGTGTTTCATGAAAATACAATGTCTAATAAAAAGGCATCCTTGATTTTATAAGGCGATTTATTTTATTACAAACAATAAACCTTGAGTGGTAGACGTATTTGGGAACGAATAGTAAAAAATAATACCGATTACGACAGCACCCAAGTTTCAATAAATAATAAAAGTTTTACGATAACTCCGACTCAAATTATTTATAACTTTAACTTAAATAAAATTCCAAATAACCATAAAATTGCTACGCCAAATGGAACAAGCATAAGAAATAATTCTTCTTGGCCATTAAATATGAGCGCTTAGTTCTAGCGCCTCAAGTTATTGGTGTCGACTAGAATTTATGTGAAAATATATATATAACCTTAAAATTTCTATTTATGATACTTTGTCACCATAATTTTATATTTATTTATTTTATTACTAACCGTTTACAGTCATAGTTTTACATAAAATCTTTTAGTTTTAGATATCATTGCCATCAACAGCTTAAAGTAGTTGAGCTTTAAAAACTGGTGTACATTATACAGCATGTTGAAAGGATCTTGTCGCGGATCTTAGCTAAGTAAAACTTTTGACTGTCCACATAGTGATGGTTTTCCGTAAAGTAACGCCTGACTCCATTAATAATGTTGAAAGGAGTTTTCGTAGTTACCTTTGTTGGGCAGCAAAATAAGCCACCACAGAGTAAAACATCTTCCACCAGTACTTCTCCTTCTTTCTGTTTTTTCTATGTAAATCCGTTTCGCACAGTGAGTGCATTGATCCGAAGTCTAACTTCTTTCCCCTCCTTTACATCTCTTTTCTCTTCCATTAGTCTGGCTTTTGCTTTATAATCTACGAATAAGGTGTAGGTCTCCATCATATAAGGTGTAGGCATGTAAGGTGTAGGCATCAACATTTACCCTCATCGCCTGGACCTCAATCCGTGGTAACCACTCGCACGGTCTTTGGTTGTCACTAGAGTGCATAGATCGAGCTCGAATCTTGCTGTCTAGCCCTATACACTCCAACCACTAATCTGACTGCTGAATGATGGATAATCGGCTCTGGCCGTAAGTGCAGACTGGACATCTGCAAACATCCTTGCGAGGATTTCACTCAGTAATTGCGCAGAGATTCTGTGATGCGTAATATGCATGGGATAACAGTGAGTCAGTTTCTGTCCCGGTCTTGATTACCCCTTGAGTTATTGACCTCATTTATCATAACTTCAATACAAATATTTAAATTTAGAAACTGAAATTGAATTGTAAAAATTAGAAATTAAATGTTACTTCGAAAACGTCTTTTAGTCATATGGATAAAATATGGAACATTCTTAACACTTAAACTTTTCGAGTCTAAATCTTTTGGAAGTTTTTATTGCCTCCATTCGTTTCCTTATGCTTCTCATCAACTCTTTAGATTTCTGATACATTGCACTTCGCAATTTCAGAAAAGTAATAATTCAACTTTGAAACTTTTATATATTTAGGAAAGAGAAATCTATTCTTAGCTTAGTAAAACTTCTGCAATTCCTTTGATATTGCAAATGTCCACAGGTGAGGTTAAAAACTTTCCTTACGGCAATATGCTTGCTCGTTAGCCTTCATATCCCATAAACAATAGGATATTTAAGACTTTATATGTGGTGGATGAGGTCTCCCCTTTCTGGAGGTATAGGATTGAATTTAAACAAGCGTGTTACTTGAACGTAGATTGATGAGACACTCAGACTTAGAACAAAGAAGAAGAAAGAAGGCAACTCAGAACCATTTACTCCAAAAGTAGTAGTATTATCACCGAAACAATTAGGTCATCCTCACATACCTGCTTAAGAAAATCAACCACTTCACACAATGAAGTGCAAGCAGACACTGTGCCTCGGTAAAGAATTTCATTAACAGATAACGTATTACGCACGTCATTTTTTTCCTGCAACAATGTCTTGAATATACATAAATATACATTTGCTACAGATGAAATAATGTCGTGAATATAATCCTGTATATACTAATAGTTTGATTGTCATTTTGTTTTAATGTTTAATTAAAACATTTCGTATTACATCGCTGGTTGTGAACAATAAATCAAGGTAAAGTTTTGAGTCAGAGCATTAGTTACCTGTGTTGTTTGCCGAAACTCAAATTATCCATTTAACTTTTAAAACGATGTTTCAAACCTTTTAACTGAAATAATACTAATGAACTACAAATATAATAAAATTATTCCATGAGAAATTGTTAATATTATTTCGTATTTATATATTCTTTTTGAACAAATAGTGGTACATCAGTATTTAATAGTGTAAAGAATAATTAATACAAAATAAATATTTATAAAAAAACCTATAAAGAAGAACCTATCAAAATTTTATCTATCTCTAATTTAAACAGTATTTCTTAACCTTTGAAGATTTTAGATTAATACTTAAGTTTGTAGAAGACATTAATATTGTTTGAAGTTCATAAGAAACTTAATTAAATTGAATATCTTTCTCTTAATATTATAACTTAATCTCAATATAATATCTCATTAACAAAATATTAAAAAAAACAAAGATCAAGAGTTCAAATACTTATGTCATTTTGAGACCAACTCAGTTTATTTAGTCATAAATAAAAAGTAAATCTTTTTATATTCATATCCCTACACTATCGATTTTCTTTGCGTGTGTCGTTATATAAACACACAATAATATTGTTATAATAATAATTATTTCTTTATTTGCACATTAAGGCACAAACCCTTGGTTCGAAAACGGAGCGATTCGCCACTGCCCCATTTGGGTCGTCAAAATAAAAAAAAATTTACTCACAGTTTTTACGTTGTAAGTTTACAAGCGAAATAATACTCTAATCCTAAGGCATTAAAGACGAAAGTCAGTGAAACTTTCCATTTATTAATGAATTAATAAAAAGTGCGTTAATACAAAATACTACAGATATTAACAGCTTTCTGGAATTGTTTTTGTTAATTATTCAACAGAGTTTAAAATATTTTCATTTCTATGGCATGACAATCAATATATGGCCAGGACAAAAGTACCCTTAACCAACGAGCTTGTATGAGTAGAGTGATAAGTGCGGATGAACCAAAGAAAGTGTAACAAGATCTTAGCAGATGGAGATCTGTTGGGGTACGGCTGGGAGTTTGTTATAAATGTTGTTGTTGTTACCGTGAGCAAACCCTTTATTGTTAACAAGGATAAATGCGGACAGATTTTTATATTAATGTTAAACGACCTTAATATTAAATTTTTAATGTTAAATGTGAGAATATTGGAATGCACCCGGTCGTGACGGTTGTCAAAGGTGCACTGATTAGGTAATTAATTATATAAATTATTGTAGTTTGTAATGGGTCGACGACCGGGCACGATTTACGTCTTCGATGTCAGCATTACACCAAACAAGATGTGTGGTTACTGCCTAATAGACGCACAGGAAACAAGCGTGATCATATGTATATGACAATTTTTACACAACTATATACGTCTGACTGCTGGGCACGAGCCTCTCTATTTCTGAGAAAATGAACATTAATCATGGTACCAGTAGGCTATACACATATGTACATATTTATTCCAATGCAGGAATCGTATCCGTGAATATTGACTTCGTAAATGATAATTTCGCCATTGAGCCAATTAGATCTACATGATAATATTGTATCACCACATTCGAAATTTATGAAAGTACATTGATAGAAGATTGTTTATTTTTGAACAATCAGAACATAAAGTAAGCCCGACGAAGCCAAGAAGGATATGTCTGCCAATGATGTCGTTCCTGAGGACGAAAGGGGCCAAGTAAAGATCAAGAATTTATACGAGAAGTAGAAATTATTTTTAATAGTGTAAACGACTTTGTAGTATTTTCAATTAAATGAAATGATCACATGTTAAAAAGCAAATACCGTTTATTTGCCGCTTTATTCTCTATATTTTATACATATATATATATATATATATATATATATATATATATATATATATATATATATATATATATATATATATATATATATATATATATATATATATATATATATATATATATATATATATATTCATTAGTTCTTTATGTAGTATCAAGTATTTAATTTTTTTATCTGCGCAAGTCCTGTATCGAATAACAAACCAAAAGACTTGCGGCGCCCGACGTTGCCATGAACGAGCCTAGTTAAGCCTCTTTGAGAGCAATTTCCCTGAACTTAATTTAACTTCCTTATTTCAGACCAAACATTTGTGGTGCCAAGCAATTTGCTTCCCTTAAGCAAACGCGTTTGCTGCTTCATGATGGAAGTATCTTATTTTAAATTATACATTTATATAGATTTTATATAATAGCACAAATATTCCATCAAGTAGAATATATAAGTGTATGAATATAATATAATTTTACAGACCCTATATGTCAAAATACGGGCCATGTGGCGTTTCCATATCTGGAGGAAGGAACATTTACTACGTTAAGTTTTTTAAGTTGATTGCTCCCTTTCAAGAATGGTCTCATGAAACCTGTGTATATATTTTACCTAATGTGGGAATCGCTCCTGCGATCATTGACTCTATAAGCAGTAAGTCAATTAGGTTATTATATTTTTATTTTTGGACATTTTCATTAAAATATTTTTTAAAAGTAAAGACTAGCAAATATAATTATGAGGATTTGATTTCATATCTTTTTCAAAATAGACTCCAGAACTAGGCGATTAGGGAAGATATAGAGAGATAGGGAAGACCGGTCCTCCTCAATGTTATATTGTTATAAAAATATATTATATTATATATTAAATTATAAAAATTAAAATAATAATAATAATAATATAAAAATTAAATTAATCATAAGAGATATAGTAGGTAGATTATATACAAATATAGACTTACGCATTCCTTCATTATATCAACTATATATATATACTTAGCTGTCTTAGAAGTATGTGTTTTATTTAATAAACATACATGCACAACATCAGCGTTAAGTGATAACATTTTCTGTGTTATTGTATTTTATACAGAGGCAAAAGCAGGAATCCAAAAGCCCAACTTCTTTCACGTTTCTCTACTTTCTTATTCTCCTGTAAAATCCTTTTTAGCCATAAAGTAGTCATTACATCCGTAATCTAGTAGCGGTGATTGCTTACCATAAGATAACCCGCTCACTAGTTTTCTTATTTCTTCCATAAAAAATTCTAAATATCAATTAAATATAAAATATATGAATTATACTCACCTTAATTTATCTTATTGATGAATTGAGTGCACTTGAATTCCTATTCTAAGTATCACATAAAATTGTACCCTTGCATCCTTTAATTTAAGGGCATTTAGCATAAAGTTAGATAACAGAAATTTAGCGGCAGAATTAAATAATTAATAAATCACTACATAAACGCCTCCGCTAGAGAATAGCTGTGAAGATAAAATTAATTCTAAAATGTTAATTTATATGCTAATTAGTATCTGACATGCGTACAGGGAACCTGAAGAGCCAAATGATTTATAAATTTATTAAGAGACCAATGCATTTACGAAAATGAAAGAATACCTTATTTGTTGTATACTATTAAAATATGTTTATAATATAAAGTAACATTTATAGATACAATTGAAACATCTTAAACAAGGGATACTTATTAATTGTTACTATAATAGTTTTATGTCTTAGCCAAATAAGATACACTACATGCGGGTAGGTTTAATTTTGGTTCTTACAGTTTATGGAGCATATTCACCCAAACTTTGCAAAAAGATTTTTCTTCAAACTTTTAATATATCTAACATTTATAAGTATTTTATATATGTAGAATGTAACCTAGGTTTTCACCAGTACTACAGATTTTAAGGATGTGGCACTCTTATATTATATATATTTTCACTCAAAAAATTAATATAAACAAGAGATAGAATTAACACAGATATATTTGGTACAGTGAGTGAGACGACTTGTACATATGTAGGTATACCAGTTTGAGTAACAAGCATTTGTCTTTATTATTTTAAGATTATTTTTTAGTATTTTAAATTACTTAAGGTATTGCTTAGCAATAAAAAGCATATAGATTGTTACTTATATACTAACTTTTATTATATATGTTATATTAAAAAGTAACCTTCATGTTAATATAGGATGTTAAATCACAACTCATCGAATTGCTCACTAAAAGTTTTCGTTACGTTACATAATATAAAAGCCTTGTTGAAAACCAGCCTTCGCTCGCAGACTCTGATGAAAAGTGTAATGATCCTTTGGTAACCACTGACCGTAAATATATCAAGAGATTACTTGCCGATCCCTGCCGGCTTAACTATTGCTTTATGATGCGATTATTTTTGAGTACACATTTTAAGTCTTGTAAAAATATATTTTTTTTAAATTATACAATATTTACAAATGTCTGTATTAACAAAAATATATTATAAAAAATAAAAATCTATTTAAATATAAACATATAATATATACTTCATTTAACTTGGTTTGTGGCGAAGAATAAGGCAGCCCGATTTATTTCTACAGTTATCATACGCAGCGACTATAGGACCAAATGCCAGTAGATGGACAGCGACGTCTGATATAAAAGCACTCAGAATAAAAGCCAACATATTCTCGACTTATCTCATACTACCTTTAGAGAGAAAAGTAATAAACTTTGAAATAGCCATATATATATATATATATATATATATATATATATATATATATATATATATATATATATATATATATATATATATATATATATATATATATATAAACAATAGAAATGGGCAAGGTTTCATAATCTATATGCATCATTGGACTAATAATTTAAATTAAAATATATATCTACATGTTTATTATGTGTGATATTTTCCTACATATCCGGTCCGATTACGACGAATAATTAAAGTTTAGACTGTGACAAAAATAGTAAAACAGAGACAGAAAATGTAGTAACGCGAAAAACAAATATTTATTTTTAAATTATTTATAATACTTGTGATGAAGAGAGTCTACCATTCAACAGCTTCTTTAAATTCCTTAATTTGAAAGAATTTATCATCATTGTTACGCTGCGCGTAAATAATATGTTGATACCCAAAACAACACTAAAATTTAAAATCCCATGCTGTCATTTTTTTTGTCTCCATATCTAAAAATAATTAAACTGAATTTTATAACTTTCACAAAAAGTTTTAGATTTTTGTTTTACAAAAGAATTTATCTCTGATAAATATGATAGCTTTCTAAGCCCACCCAAAATGTCTTCAGTCTTCTGTAAAGTCACATATTACACCTAAAAATTCCTCGCGTTAAGGTGAAAATTGTTGTCTTTGTTGACGATACCATCTATTGTGGTTGTGTACATATGTTGGTTCCTGTGCACACAATATTATTTTTCGAATTTTATTTTTTGCGGATCTTAACAAGATAATTGTTGGCTTTCCATTATAATTTTAATGTTACTATATAACATTTTCGACTCACTTCACTCGTTTTGTTACAAAATATATTTCTTTAACGGGTAGATATTTCAAAAAAGGGACAGAAATAGCTTCATAGAAGCTATATGTCAACATTAATGCAGCATTAAACTGCAATTATACCGGTTGGAAAAGAATATTGACTTAATAACATGGTGAAGAAAGCTACGCGAAGCGTATATTTTTCGAATAAAGCGGGAGAGAAACGACGGTAACAAGCGACGCCAGCTGTATCAAATTGCCAACACTTTTCGTAAGTCGGAACGTTTGGCGGCGGAGTTACTTCAGCGCGTGACGTTTCCTTTTACATATAACACGAAATAAAATAAAAAACATACATTTTGTGAATTCTCTTGGTTACTTCACACGAAAATACCCAACCTTAAGAAACCATTGATAAATTTAATATAAGACTTCAGTTCTTACCTACACTAGGAATTGAGAATTGGAATATGCTGCGTGTTTTTTTTTTCTTTTCTTTGATGGCAATTAGTTACAACTATTATGCCAGTGTCAAGTAAAACACAACAATGATCAATCTCTTGGAATGCAACTAGTCAGCTTATCACGTTACGTCTTGATAAAATGGTGGCTATTCTACCAAAACCTTCTATGGACTTTTTAGTTAACTTAAAAAGCTAGCATACCCACATTTATTTCATATCACTTCACCTATACGCCTTAATCGAATTTTATTGTATTAAAATACGCCACCACAATTAAACAATATAACTGATAATAATATAAGATTATGAAAATGAAATAAAAACACAACGTCTCTGGTGTAAGTTGGCGCGAAAAGTCCATACTACGTGTTACTGATTGAACTTCAATTAACTTTTGTAATTCTTCTTTTTTCCTTTTTTTGTAGTCCATATATGTATTTATGTCTAGTAATAAACTATTACGATTGCATTGATGTACATGCTTTGAAGTTTATAGACTACATTTTGACTGTTTTAACGGATCTACTGCTCTGGATAATTTTTTGAGGAGAATAATTTTAATTTTTTTATAAACCTTTAACTTTAATATTAATTTTCTTTTAAATAATTGTTAACCGAGCTTTAACAAAGGCTCTCCGTAATAATAGTATTAAATTAACGGTGGAACCTAAGCAGGTTATAATTAAAGATATAATAAAGTTTGGTACTTTTTGGTTTTTGAGAGCTGTTATGCGAACTCATTTAGTTTATTAGCCTTCAAAGTTTGAGTGGTAATTTAGTAAAGTTTATGCACACTGGATTTGCTATTGCTCATAAGCTGAAAAAACGACAATGAAAGGGACGATCATATAAATATTGCAAAAATAAATCTAAACGTTATAGCTTTTTCGCAATTCAAAATTCAAGTGATTGAAACTCAAAAAGGTTATCATGTTGGAAAAATCATTAACTTTTTTCATACATCTCTAATTTCATCGACAAATATTTGGTGTGTGTACACATACATTTATTATGAGCTGTTGACACCAAACGAAACCATCACTGGAGAACCGTATCGACTTCAATTGATGCGACTGAGCCGCACACTACACGAAAAACGGCCACAATACGAGCAAAGGCACGAAGAAGTGATTTTACTGCATGACAACGCTCGGCCTCATATTGCCAAACCCGTTAAAACCTACATGGAAACGCTCAAATGGAAAGTCCTACTCTACCCGTCATATTTCCCAAATATTTCCATCCGATTATTACTTGTTTCGTTCGATGGCACATGATCTGGCTGATTAGGAGTTCCGCACTTATGAAGACATCGAATAATGGCTTTTTTGACGCTATCCACGTCAAAAAACGAACACTTTTATTGTAACGGTATTCGAGCTCTGCCAGAACGATGGGCAAGAGTTGTAGCTAGCGATGTGCTACTTTAAATAATATACAAGTAAGCATTTTTTAAGTCGCATTTTTATAAAAAAAAAACAGCGAAATCTTACTTGCGCACTAATATTTGCACAATTATAATTTATGCTATAATTATTAATATTTTTCTTATTATCTGTATTATGCTCATGTTTCACATCCCAAATAAAGGGAAAAAAATTATGCAAAATTATTTAAAATTCACTAATATCTGAACTATTAGAGCCTTAGCACTGAGATATTTAAATTAACTTTTAAACGAAATCTGAAACAAGAAATGACTTGTGCACTGTGCTATATAAGAAAATAGGATCTGACCAGGTATCGACATCATGCAACATCCGATAATATTCTGGCTGCCCTGCTTCGTGATTATTGATATTATACATAGAAAAGCAAATGACTGTAAGGTGCCCGTTTTTTTGTTGTAAAGTAGTTTATATTGTATAGAAAATATATTACGACATTGATAAAGGAAAACTAATGAGAATTTTAGTCCGTCCGTAGCGACATATGATTATAGTTGAAGTTCTCCTCCGTGGCGTTACATTTTTTCGTAATTTCTACGTTAAAGTACGAAACGAGAATTGTATTTTAAATTGGAAATAGCGAACGCCGGAATATGTACTCGTTAGGAAATTGCAATTTGCGATCCGTACGAGCTGGGTAGGATATGAGTTTATGTTGCATGAAATGAATGAATGATAGTTGTATGGAAGTTCGAACGTTACTTACGTTACACCCATTATATTTTGAGACATACATAATATGTCTCAAAATATATTTAATCATGAATATACTGAATAATCTATGGCAAACGGACACACCATAGTTTTTATATCCATTTCATAAGAAATAATAAGCGAATTACTTGATGGTAAATAACCAACGTTGCCCATGGTTATCTACAATAAAGGCACTACAAATTGCCTACTTTAGAATAAGGATCTGAAATAGGATTTCGTGGAAGGAAGAGAAGGTGTACAATGTCGAGCGGTTCGAATCGTCGATGACCAGGATCGCTTCAAAGGCTTGTTTCTCTAACATTGCAGAGAGATGTCATCTCTCAGCATCTTTTATTACCTTTACCATGGATGATGGCTCCCAGGAAATCTTCAGAATAATTACTGCCACTGAATTCTACTACCACACACCTAGATGAATGGTTATCCAGTGCATTGCATTTTTACCGAAACTTCATTCCACGTACCACCACTATATGTAACAATTTACGTTTAGCAGTATTTGCGACCTATATATTACCTATACGACATTGGAACCTTCAAAAAGCAAGCCTACCCAGATCTAAAAGGCCCGCAACGAGGCCTTTGGGATATGTGTAATGCGTTAATTGGTCTCCATCAGGTGGCAAACTTGCTTGTTTGCCTCCCTGTCGTATAAAACGGAAGTAATTGAAGAGAGAAAGTGAAAAAAAATAAAGGGAAAGGAATTGGATCTCTGGATCTAGTATGAAACGCGGTAATATAGTAAAACTTAATTAATATAAACACTTAATGCTGTTATTCTGTAGGGGTTTCCACGGCCGAGTTAGCTTATTCGTGCCTCCATAACTCTACCACTATTGAATGTACAAATACCTTTGAAATTAAAGCTTTAAAACTTAAAGTACACGGCATAGTCACTGGATACATAATACAATTTTCCAACAGAATATTAAACGATCTCTCGAAATCTCTCTTTGATAGAAGAGAAATACAAACTGTAAATCTCAATTGGGCCCTTTGATTGTAAATTTTTGAAATAACATCCTCTGAGAATATATTTTATTAAAGGTCTCTTAATGCGTTGTGAAAATTGATTATTTTTATGCATAATATACTGTAATACAAGCATCGTACTCATAAATGTGAATGATAAATATATACGTTTTGGGATTTAGTTTAGTTACTTGCTGTAAGCTGTAATTATCTACTTCAAAAATTAATTGAAAGAGCATAACACATTATGATAGGCATAATTTTATGATGAAAATTAGTACCATAATGAAAGTTACAAAATTGTTATTATAAATAAATATAATATAAAACTATAAATAATAAAAAACGCAGCTAAAAACAATAATTAAAGAAATGAGTAAAAAAATAACATTACATTGAAATAATGGTGGATATTGTCCACAAACCATTCACCAGATGTATCATGGATGGATATTTGCGATTTATACAGCTAGCTCAAATATTATCAAACCTAACAAACAAACTACGCCAAAAAACGAACACAAATTCGCAACCTGGCAAATATCGCAACTAAAAATTTTCATTTCGTTTCCATCGTGAGTTTAGCGTACCTAATTTTTTTTTTATTGTAAAAGAAGTTTTAAACATTATGATTGTTTTATACATGTATATGCATTAATTTTTTCTCTTATATAGGTATATTTTAATTTAATGAAAATGGAATGTTGACGAGAGATTAACCTAAATTGAGCGCCTGTGGTGTTATAAACTCGATGAAACGAAAGTGTATGAATCAAAACAATAAAACATAAATAATCAAATGATAAACGATCAGCGGTGATAACAAGCTTGGGAACGACTGTGGACATTGCTTCTCTCAAAATTGAAAGGTGTTACCGTAATCCGCGCGCTTAGCGGGAGATTGGGGATCGCAGAATCGTTTTCATTATCCAGGTATAGTGGTACTGGAGTTATGTGTATGTTAATCTTAATATACATATTTCTGTAACTATTTTAACATTATAAGCATATTCTAATTCGTAAATAAGTATATATGTTGCAATTCTAATTTTAATTTTTAACTGAAATCAATAATTCCTATCATATATCATAATAAAAAAGTAGAATTTTGTTTTTATTATAAATTGTTGACGATTTCCTCAAATTTAAAGAAAAATAATTTGGAAGTAGATATACATATGTATAAGGCTAATGCATAGCTGAATTTTGAATCTGTAAAAGTGTATTCCGATCCAAGTGTTACAAATTGCAAACCATAACTTAAACAGCATCATCTCCCGCATTCGCGAACCGATCCCCTGTCGACAGAACGTATCTTGGAATGATTAATTGTTGTATAAATTGAATCCATCCTGATAAATGAAAAATCCATACAATTAGATAATAAATTATGTTACCCTATTCGCGGCAAGATATACATACATACATATGTTATGTGAGTATTTTTATTCATAGCCCTATTTATTTTATATTTTATTTATAATATCATTATATTTAAGTATTATATTAAAATATGTAATTTTAATAGTGAGCCAGGATATGAATGGGCAGGCTTGACTGAAGTAGTTCCGCACCCACTCAGAATGTCGGTATTAAGTTGAGTTTTACTGTGTTACCGTGTTAAGTATGGTAAGTGCAGAGATCCACAGGCCCAACTCATTCTCTTTTCTTTCCCTAACCATCAAGTGATCTGTAAATACGTACAATTTAATGGTGATATAGATTTCATATAGAATGCTCCACCGTTACATTTGGCCCATTCTTCTATACGGATGTGAGGCTTGGACGCTTAAAGAAGACCTCAGAAAACGTATAGATGCGTTCGAAATGTGGGCATATAGACGGATGCTCGCTATTAGCTGGACTCAAAGGGTAGCCAATGACGAGCTTCTCCGACGAGTCAAGCAATAACGTGAACTTTTGCGGACCGTCAAAGATTTGGAACCGTCAAAGTTGCTTACCTTGGTGAGACATGACAGGTACAAGTTGCTGCAACTGATCATGATGGGAAAAGTCGCGGACAAGTGGACCGGGATAGCGAGTGCTCCAGAACTACTGCACCTCGCGAAGGAGGAGGAGAGTTGTGCTGAATTGGCTGCCAACCTTCGCAAGTCGGAGAGGCACTCTTAGAAGAAGATAGATTTCATCATAATATTTAATGTTAATTGGATATTATTAATACAATAAGAGACGCTTTAATAACTTCATAATTGGTTCTGTATAAATAAACCGTTGCTCGGATTACGTTGATTCATAACATTTACAATACCTTTCACTTTCATTAATTAATATTTGGTTACAATTTTATTGATGTTAAATATAATATAAAATTAATGATTATTAAATGCATAATGAGTAGCCAACCCTCAGTATTTTTTATTTAATAATTAACTTTTTATCGGTCTACAGTGTTAAAACTCTTATTTGTACATTTATTCATTTAATGTATATACATATAATACGTATTTACTTTTTGATATATACGACCATAGCAAAAACAAAGCCATTAATAAAGGTTCTATTGTAATAATTAATAACTAATTTTTTTTAATTTAAATATATCTGGATTTGTAATGACAACCAGTAATAAAATATATTTTACTTTTCAAGATTTTTTTACTTTTCAAGCTTTTTTTAATTTTACTTAAATTCATTACTGTCCACTTGCAGGCATCGCTCCACCGGAAGTAAATAGAAATGTATCTTCTTCTATGGAAAAAACAAAGTAAGAGTCCAATCACAGATATCCACTCTACAATCACACTCTCCATCCGGCTAGGGTAAAAATGCATAAAAGCTTTGTACGGTGCACAAAGACTCTAGGAAAAAACACAGGTGAAAAGAAATCTGCAACGGCCTACGTGGAGATCTCTTGACAGTTTCCGTACACAGGTGGGTCGTTGCAGACATAACATGTGCAAATGGGGCTTACCGCGCCGCAATGTGAGGTGTTTAATTGTGGGGTTGCAAGTCAGTCCATGGAACATCTTCTTGGCTGCTCACTATACCCTATTATCTGCACATTCCAAAATTTCATAGAGGCGATTGCTGCTGCCATTGCAGTGGCGAATTATTGGGCTGGAAAAATATAGGGACCACTGACACGAAAAAAAGAATATTATAGCAAAAAGACTATTAAAAATTTGCTTTAACAGATTGCTGCAATACTTCTATCACATTACACGAAAGCCCTCTATCAGCCTGAAAATCCTTATAGTTACCAACAAAAACAAAAAAAGGAGACACTGGGGGCCCATACCAACAAAGTGAACCAACCAGGTGTCACATAAGCTAAACATTTCTGATGAGATAGACCAGACTGACACGATCGTGAGCATCACGATGCTCAGTAATGAGCACACGACTCGATCGACACGATCGAATCTTATCTTTAACACGTTCAGAAACCTAATATTTGTTTTAATGCGTCGTTTTTATTCATTTTATATCATATCATATTGAATACAACAACATTAAACATTAGAAAAGCTTTAAGTTAAACGGTTTTACTTACATACCAAAATAAAAACGGTGGGTGCATAAGAATTTAAATTAATTATATGGTCGCTAATAAGTAACAATAGAAGAGTTCCACAGTCTACTTCCTAACAGACTCTCGCCACCAATTTAATTTTTTTATAGCTCAATGTGTGTGCAAAAATTTAAAAAATGGGTTTAGTAAAAGTAGTAGAAAAAGCCGTCGTATTTGAAATGTATTTTTTTTTCAATAATAATATGAATCAAATTTATTGAAACTTTTTCAGTTTTCTTCATTGTACAAACAGTATCTGTGTATGTACGTACATAAGTAATATTAATATATATTGTTACAAGACGAGTACGAATAATTTGTAGTCTATTTTGTAAATGTTTCAATAATGAAGAGCAATTTCGTTTAGGGAATAAAACATTTAAAAATTTAAATTTCATTTTACGTAGCAGATGTGGATGGAAAGATCGATAGGGGCCTCCCCCTATCGATCTTTCCATCCACAAGGGGAATATACCTTGAAGAAATCGCTGAAGTTCTCAAGAAAGTCTATGTCAATAGTACCCTATCGTAGCAGATATGGTCTGTGGTTTCTTCCTACCACTATAGGGTTATCGCCAGCGTGTATGTTGCAACAGGCGTGTATGTATGTAATAAAACATATTCAAAAAGCTCTCTTCTAAACTTCTTATATATTTTACACATAAAAGCTTTGTCTTGTTTTTCCAATAAATATGAAATAATAATATATATACTAATATAAAATAATGAAAGTAATATAATTTTATCCATTTGCGCCTTTCCATTCTATATATAATGTAAGCATATATTTAAATATTACAGCTGATAAACTTTACTTTCATACCCGAAGCGTCTTCGATTTACTGTATATGTATGTATACAAAGATCATAAAAAACACTCAGACTCTGAATAAATATAAGCGGTCTCATAAATATTTCTTTCGACTCTATAAAGGAAACGTCAATCCTTCACTACAAATAATCAGTATAATTTTTCTTTTCAATATTTCATAAGGTATTTATGAAAAACAAGTATTAGTGATAATTATATTATCAAGCTTTTTTCGTTGTATATTTTTTTATCTAATCTTCAATTCATATCGTAAATAATTTATTTTGTTGACTCAAAGTAACAGTGTAATCTTAATATTAGAAGGCTCAAATCGAAATTTCAAAAATAAAACACTAACCTGAAAAATTTCCCTGAATAAATAAAGCGATTTGTGACATATTTATCGAACGCAATAAATAACTGACATTTTTACACATTATATTTCAAAGTAATGGGACAATAATTTAAAATATTTTTGATACAAGTTCATCAAACTAATTTAAATAATTATTTTATAAATCAATGATGTATCATTATATATTATACTATACGTAATTTTTAAGAAATTACTAATGAATTTAAAATAAAATAATTCTACTTGTAATAAACTTGCTACGCATATAAAATATAATTATGAATCCATTTCACCTCATACTTACAAATATAATGAAATTGAAAGGTAAAGGACTCCATAGCTGGCTCTAGACGGAGCTATAAAGAAAACTTTTATTGAACAAAGTGGGAGAAAAATGACTGAACCAGAGTGGTACCGGCTGTACTAAATTGCTAAGACTTTCTCAAGTAAAGGTGTTTATTTCCGTTTTCTTAAACTAAAAGTTTTCTTATATTTTGGTATAATCACAATTCAAATTATATTCCATTTGTTGTGGTTTCACTGTACATGTATACTTATATAGGTACAACTAAATTGGTATCCCCATATATCATTTAATAATCTATTGTACATATTGGTAATAAGCCTTAATTTCACATATTTCCCAGAAGCCTACAATGCTCCTGCAATGCCTATGGTATTGTGGATATCTATGGGTGACGTTGACTGTAATTTACGGATTGACTCTACTTCCATACCTTCATCATAAGTATCATCAGGTACTTCTATACCTGATGATACTTCGTGTTGAGGCGAAACACGTGAGGTTTGCAAGGTGGAAAAGTGATGGTGTGTGTTTGGTGGTGTGTATCGTGGTTGCTAGGTGGAAATCCACTTCATCCAGCAGGAAAACACACATTATTAATTTTCTATTGTTGTTTGCTTGTCGCGGATCTTAGCTAAGTAAAAGTTCTAACTGTCCACATAATTTCCTTCATGTTAGTAGATAGAAGTGGCAGAACTTTATATATATGTGTATTTCAATTTCCATGTTTGTTTTATTGTATAAGAGGCAAACTAGCATGCAGGTCACCTACACATAGAGATGTGCTGCATCGATAACAAAGTCGATAAAAAACGTATTGTGTCTCCGGATCATTCTACACTTGCCGTACGAAACGGTAGTAAACAAAAATAATACCACTTGACGCCGGTATTCTTTGAGCCGACTTCGTGCTACCATAGCTTTACTGCTACTAAACTACTATTATATTGATGCGGCAAAAATGTAAGTAAAACTTATTCAAATGGAAGTTTACTTAAAATTAATAGTTTCCATAGGAAATGTAAATTGTGAAGCGGTTCGGAATTTAATAGTTTAAATGTGAAAGTTAAATGGAAAAGGAGCAGAGCTCTTAAACGTTGACGAATGTTCACAATCAAAACTTTGCAAAGATTCATGCCGCAAATTTTTCCACGAAAAGTTTGGATCGCTTATACAAATGATCGTTACTTTTTTATAACGCCATGTAAAACGTTAAAATGTTTCCTGACATCTTAACAGGAATTAAGGTAATTTGAAAAAATTAATATTACTCAAATAATACCTTAATCTCTTTAAATTTACGAAAAAATAATTAAAATATAATACTTTAACACTTAAGGAATGCTTTAACACTTAAGGAATATGAACAATATGCAGCGTGTCTGCCGTACTGCTTACGGCGACACACGGGATCTTTAAGAGGTTTTATCTTCGATGTAATTGAAATTCTTCCAAGTCAAATTAATTTATTTTTCTATTCGTTTTACATTTGTCTTATTCATACTTTATTCACGCTTTTCACTTTACATTTAATATCTCAATATTTATAATTTCAATTTCTTATGCCGGACGGGTGACATGTCTATCGAAAGACGTCAGTCGAACTAATTTTTTGTTTTTTTATGAAACAATTTATTTCTTTTTTTATTTTTAATATTAAACTTTCGAATTTAAAAAGAAGTAATATAATATAAAAGGTTTTAATATATTCAAAAAAAAGTTGTATTTCATTAGTAATACATTTATTAATGTATAACTACAATAGTATATATTAGCGCGTATTAAATCATGATTTTTTATGAGTGTTTTTAAAACGGCAGTGGACAATGGCGTGTGTACTTTTAACTTCCACAAAATGTTATCCAAAAAAATAATATATATGTATGTATATATATATATATATATATATATGTATATATATGTATATATATATATATATATATATATATATATATATATATATATATATATATATGTATATATATGTATATATATATATATATATATAACAATTCTTTTTATTTTAATTAATACAAGGAAGATTTACGAATAAAATATATAGGGAAAACATAAAAGAACAAATTGAAAAATCTTCCATTTACTTCCAATTACTTTCAATAGATGGCGTTCGTGACGACTTTAGTGTCTAAAGGACATGTATACAAACAAAACTACACAGATTCTTTTGTGCGATTTTGAAAAGTATTGCATACCTTAGTACTAACATACCAGGAGAAGATAAATAAAGAGGAACATAAATTGTAGGTGAAACGAAGTTCACCGGGCCATCTAGTTGTGAATAATTATCGTGATTACTATGAATTAATAGTTATGGATTGATTATTGTGACTCAAGTATTGAGATATTTATCAAATAAAATAAAATCGTAAAATCGTAAAATATTTATAAAATAAAATCGTTCTCTTGAATAAAGAAGTCAAAAAAGAGATTGCCTTTCTGTGTTTGCGCAGCCACAAATGGCGCTCAAATATTACCTTTATCCTGCGCAATTGACAAAAACCTCTAGGATTTTCAGAAGAATGCTCGTAGAAAAGAGGTCAACGTCGTTGAGTTTGTTAAAATATTACAATCCATATTTCTTACGTAGTGGCTACTTAGATAATCGAATGACTCCACAGATCGTCGCTCCATAAGGCCGATTGGCGTTACACCTCCGCGAACGCCACGGCAGTGATTGTTTACTCCATCAGGTATCACTTACTGAGAGATATGACTTGGCTATTGTCAGTCCAATTCGCTAAATCAAAGAGCTTTGTCAGTGACGGATTGATAACTTCACTCAGAATCATATTTACCATACCAGGTATACCTACCCTAAGGATAACTCTCTCCATAACTTTATGATAAAGTGAAAAGTAATATATTAGAAATATGGGATTCAAATTGTACAGAGGTATCAACATTTATTAGAGAAATAAACATTTAAATTAATAGAACGCTGCCTGAGACAGTTTTCAGTTCCGCATTTCTACTAAGAATTTGCATTTGAAAAGTAAATAATTTGCTCTGTTTCAACTTTGCCTACTTACGAATATACAACAGGAGTTGATTTTAAAAATAATAAAAATAGTTTTTGATTATTTATTGAGACAAAGAACAATATTACTGAATGAGATAAATAATTTTGTTTTTAGCTAAATTGCAATAAAATAAAATTATTTACATTAAAGTATTATTAATTAAGATTATCTCCATCTTAATTAATAATACTTTAATTGTATCTTTGAAATACGTTTTTAACTTTTATGTGTGATTCCCGGCCTATGAGAGTAAATACCAGATGGGCAGTGACGTCTTCCTTAGTAATCAAAAAATAATCTGCAATCCCCAAAAATTGGAGATTACGGGTGGTATTGAAATTTTTGTTACCCTTTTAGTTCACATACTATGAGTGAATAAACGATTTAAGAAGGTATACGGGATACACAAACATTTTACATATAATACACCTTTATACATATAATACGTTATACAAAATAAGGGTATAATCATCAATAGTTTATTTAGTAAACATTGCATTTACAATCTAAAGTGGTGAGTTCGATTCCACCATTAGACAATCGACCATTTTAGTTTAGTTGAAATGGTTAATAAAATTCTATTAATATCTAAAACATTACAAATCGAAATTTACTTTAATTATTTTTTCCCATAACCTTCAACCCTGTTTAATTTTATTTCGCTATCCGCTAATTACTACTAGCGTAATTGCGTCCACGCCATTACGCTCATAGAATTAGATTAAATTAGAAAGGTCTCATGGCTTTGGAAGTACAGAGTTTTAATAGTCTAGTTAATGAGCTGAAGATAAGTTCTTTTAAAAATTGAAATCTGAAATAATTATCTTATAACAACAATAACGTTTTTTATTTAGGTATTTGAATTTTTTTTTTATTTATATATTCACGCCTATCCCCCGCAGGGGTTGGCAGAGACCACAAAGCTCCATCCGCTACCAATCATCGCAGCGAGACGGCTCTCCATTAGTCGCTTTTCGCCCTCGTGAGAATCAGGACGTGACGGGTGGCGAACCACGTCACCGTCATTTTCAACAAACTAGGTATATTAAATTCGTCTTAGTGAATCCCACGAGCCGCAAGGGTGGATGGAAGTCAGCCCCAGCAGAGCCCTGCATACTGAGGTAAGACACCATAGTACCCGGGGGAGCCCGATCCTGGGACGGTCGGCACGCTTGCGACTAGGCTTGCCCCTAGCCATGCATCCATTGACACGGCAGATCGTGGATTGGCGGAGAGGAAGGGAAAGGATAGAGGAGAAAGGAAAGGGCAGGATAGGAAATGCGGATTTGGGGAGTTACCAGACTCGGAATAAATATTTATAAATTCATATATATATATTTTTTCCGATGCGGGAATCGAACCCGCGACCATTGACTCCGTGGGCGGAGGGCCACGCCACTGAGCCAATCGGTCGTTTGAAAATTTAATGGTAATTTTTTAATATACTAAATCATAATGAACACCGTGAATCAAAATGTTGAAGATATCTAGAATAATTACCTTTTACTCTTTAAACATTATTCAATTAAAAAATATAAGTAAATTAATGATGTTGTTTGATTAAAGCCCCTATTTTGGTACAAGCCTTCGCCTTTCTTTCCAATTGTCTTTTGAATATATGACGCCTGCCTTATCCAGTTCTCTTCATTTAGGGTAATTGTTGCATCGGTCCAAATTTATCTGGAACGGCCGCTGCCTCATTTGCCGCTTGAATCTGCCAATTTAATTACTAGCTTGGTCCATCTACTACCTTGAGCGCGTGGTACATGGCCAGCCCGTTTTAAGCGCTGGATGGTGTTGGATTGATTGTTTGGTGGTGTGATTAGCCCAATCAGGACTTTAGTTGTTTTCCAAATTTTTTTGTTTGGGTTTAAGCTTAATATTCAAGATGTTATTACTATGATATACGTGGAGCTTATGTCAAATTTAATACTTAAGTAAGTTATGTATTCAAAGATTAACATATTTTACATAATTAACATTATCATACGTAAATTAACATTATAAATAAAATAAATAAATAAAACGATTAACACTCATGGGACCGCTCTAGGATTCCCTGTGGTCTCGTGTAAATAAACACACAAATTAAAAGTACGAACACCCAGAGAAAGAATAATATATCGTGGGCCTGATTATCAATTCTATTATCTAATATCTAATTCTTAACTTCAAAAAACATTTCCTGTCATTTCTAACTTTTAATGCTATCTAAAGGATACTCTTAAAACGTATTCGAATGAATATGTCGTATTTACTACAAAAATACTTTTTTTAAACTTATTACTTTAATAAAAAAGACGTAAGATTTCTAAATATTTTCAAACTATGAAAGAATATCAGTTTTTATATATCAGTTTTTGTTTATTGTAAAATTTACTCAACTGTTGAAGAAGATGAGTATTAAAGTATAAACTGCGTCTGGGCAAACGTGGCATGGGGTGCCCCAGCCCTGATGGAACAACGATATGCGTAGGACGACTGGTAGAAATGCATGAGTGAAACCAAAACTCGGGCTACGAGGTAAGTTTTGGGGGACGCCTATATTCAGCAGTAGACTGTTCAAGCTTTTGATGATGATATGGCAAAAATGTTATTTATTTTAAAAATTAAATATATTTGTTGACGGTATCACAAGTCAGAACCGTTAAATAACAAAGTAATAACTTTTCGTGGAATAATACATAAATACATTACATTGAAACTAAAAGTATTAGCATAACAAATCGCGGCCTTTAATTCCCTTCCCAATTGATGACCTTAAAACTTAAAGAACGTGATAGACGTTCTTTTTTCTTTAATTAAAAAGTATAGAAAAAAGTTTTCAGTATTTTAGTGAATGGTTATAAGTAAATTACGTTCACGATTAATTTATAAACCGCTTTAAGTGGGGTAAAGAAATTATAAAAACGAGAACATGTTGTGTCTTTACAAAAAGTTTCATTCTTCACCTTCAAGTAAGTCACGATATACATACATACGTCCGAGTTTGTTTTGAACGTGAACTTTTTACTTTGTTCAACCCATGTTCAAAAATCAAAGTTTACGTTAATATTTTTTGACATTAACTTAAAAGTTAGTTATTAATACTTTAGTAAAATTTACATCATTATCCAGGTTTATATCATAAGTAATAACATAATTCAAATATGTTTTAGATAACCAATTCCTCGCACTTATATTGGAGTGAAGCATAAAAGCTGGAGTGGAGATCGCATCTCGGCAAATATAGTTTGAGAAACCCCAGACTAAATTGAACGACCATTTGCGTAGGGCGGCTGCTAGAAACTGGATACTTGCTGCTAAAAATCGCCTAGTTACAGCTTGTCAGAGGCCTATGTCCAGCAGTGAACTATCTTGGGGTTACAGTGATTAAGATGAAAGCATAAATACTAAGCTATAGCTTAATAAATGTAAACCTTTAAGTATAATACAATTTAAAAAATAGTAATTCTGAGCGTATTTCTATCCTCAAAAGCAAAGGTTGCTCGGTATCAAAACAAAAGCACTCAATTACGTTACGGATAATTAGGTAAAACCTTGCAACTTGGGCGTTACAAACAATTGCGAAACAACTATTGTGGATAATTCTCCAAAGTGGAAAGTAAACCAAAATTATGCAACTTTAACGCTTTATCTATAAACAATTAAATTGTATTTTCAACTACAAACAAGTAGTATTTGAAATAAATATTTACTCTCCAGGGAATTTTTGTTATCTTCATCTCTGAAAGAACTTAAAACATGGCTAGACAATAGTATATAGTTACAATGTTGTATATGTACATTTTTATATTATTATAGTATATGCAAATTCATGTGCATAAAAAATTAACATAATATTAAAGTAAGACTTGACACCAACTGTTTAATATTGAATAAGTAGGGTATTCATTTTTTTAAATATTCAAAGAATTCACATCAAATATCATCTCACTCAAATAAATATCCACAAACCACACCCATATTTATTCCCATATTGGTGACTTTTTGTGTATCAAAATTAATTCATAATTTAATGAAAATTTGAATATCTCAAAAAAGGAGAGAACTTATAGTTAAATAAAACAATTGACTAAATCAAATAACAATAACTTTTAGACAATAAAAACATAAAGTTATCTCAAAATTGCATTATATGCACACACAACTGTCGATGCAAATTTTTCAGCTAACTGAACTGGAAGGTATATGAAAATTGATTTTGCTATTCAGTTTGGCGAGCTCAATACAACAAATCTGTGTCTAAATATTCACTAATTAATTTATTTGCACTTTTAAGCTTTATATGTATTATTGTTTGGATGTTTTTACTAAACTTTATTCCAAAACTTTTACTAATTATCATCGTGTGAGTTATTTGTAATTTTTGTTTCTAATTAATATAAGTAAAAAGTAATAAATGTATTATTAAAAATTATACAAATCGTCATAAAAATATTAAAATAATTGAATAAGCTAAAAAATCAATAGGAGTTTTTAATTATTGTATAAATAAAATAATAAAGCAGTATTTAGATAAATGACTTTAAATACTGAATCCCTGTATAATCTGAAATATCTGTGACAAACTAATAAAATTTTCGTAAAAAAAAGTGTTTGGATGAAATATATCTTTAAAACAATTTATTTAAATGCTCATCCAAACGCATCGAAATCTTTCTATTATACAATATTAAAGATGTTTTTTTTTTCACATCTCATATACATATGTATGTCTCACTACTCAGTCTCCCCATTTCTGAAGGAATAGGCTCTTCACGTCTGTTGTCACATTACATATATTCCGATTCCGAAAACGGTAGATTCGCCACTCAGGCAAGTAAGTTGTCTATTTCTCTTATATCTCAAGAGATATGGGTGTAACTAAATGAGTAAAGAAAACATTTGAAAGGTGTCATGAGTGAATTTTATATTCAAAATAATTGCCAATTCGACTTTAAAAGCATTTTAATTAAAAAATACATATCCGATGAGATTATATTTAATATAAGGTAACATAATAACCATGTAAAAACTGTCCAACCCTCAACGTGACTTGGCAAAATTAACTTCACTCCTGTGAATTATTGTGGCCACATTAACTTCGAAAACTAAGGCCACTTCTTGTCTTCATTTTCTCGATTTTAAAGTGAAAATTCACAGAGAGAGAAAGAAAATGAAAATTCAAGTGACTGCTGTTCCAATGTAACGTACTGAGACTAAAGAGAAAGTAAAACGTCTACAAAAATACAAACGTCTTCTAGTGTCAGAGGATTTTCCCTCTCCTGCTACAAAAATCTTTCTTAAAGGTAAGCATTACATCCGTAGGGTAGGCTTAAAATGATACATAAATGAAGAATCAAACTTGGTAACCCGCTTGCTTGTTTACAAACCTATTTTATAAATATATAATAGTCGTTTATATAAAATAATAAGTGCAGCAAAAGTTGCAGTCTTTTTATGGGATAGGAAGATAAACAAACAAGCGTGTAGCCTGAAGGAAAGCAATCAATCCCGCGCATAGATACCTGCAACACCAGAGGCATTGCTAAAGCGTCGTCGATCTTTATGAAAATCTCTTAAACATTTTATTGTTATATTATTATATTTTTCATCGTCATCAAGGCATTATAGCCGCGGGTGGGCCTTAGCCTGGTTCAGTTTATTTTTCCAGTCGGATTTGTTTAGCTTTTTCCCTCGAGCTCCTCATAGCCCCTCACAGGCAACCGATGTGAGGGGAAACATTTTACTTTATCAGCATTTATTTTTTACACAATGAAAAGAGGAACATTTGTTATTAAATAAAGCAATATTGAGACACGATGCTGACTATAATGCTACTCGTGTGGAATTGTCAACGCTTTAAGTAGTTGAAGCATTCACTAAAGTTATTGTGTATAATTGAATCTACACAAATAATTTAATGTTCGCTCACGTAATTCTTACTCTAATATACTCTGAATAATGATTTTGTCTTCCCGAATCTCACTTAATTAGTTTAAATAAATGTTTGTCTATTATATTGCACTTTACACTAGTTATTTTTTTTATATGAGGACACAGCCCAACACACGTTTGAGGAATATCCCGCTTAGTCTGAGTTGCACTATGACCTTATCGCAGTAGTGGAGAACCTCTCACTGCAAGCTTTAGTTAAATGAATGTGTAATGGGTTTTCCTGGACTGGAAGGGGGCTGCAAAGAGGTAGTGTACCATATCATATGTTCCCAACGTAGGGAGGAATCCGAGAATCTCATATCCACACCAACTTTGCAATCAGGCCCTTGTTAGGAACAACGGTAGAATGTATCCGAATATTCCGCAGTTTTAACAAATCGCACAGAGTGGGTAAAAAAAACAAAAAGGTTAATTTTTATAACTTTGTTTCTGTACTATAAAAGTTAACTGAACTGATAGTTTATACTAGCTACACAGTTGAATTACTTTTAAAATGTGTTCACATAAAAAAAGTATTGAAGTAGAGCGTTCTTTGAGTGCTATAAATTCGTACACCAACATACCTTCACTGTTCCGTTATTGTGAAAATTTAAATGGCACTTGAGAATAAAAAGCTAAATATTTTACACATGCAAATTTTTCTCTCTATATAATTTTTGAAAACGAATATCTAAATTATTTTTATATTAACATAATATTAAATAATTATAAGTATAAGAGAAAAATCTCAATAAACCGTTCTGGTTGATTTTTTTTTTAATCTTAGGGGATATCCGTTATGAATACACTTCAGCCTGGAGGAGGCTGGAGAATTATGTCGGACTCCTTTTACCAACTAAACCCCTTGGGTGTTTCTACGCGTCACTTCTATCGAGGTCACGGCGACGCTTGGTTGAAATCCGCAATCCCGACAGCGCAGCGTTTATGACCCCATCTTCATTTGGGAGGTTTTAGGTTCTCCTTTCGCTAGAAACGACCCGAAACATTTTCAACAAACAAAGGGCGTTCTTCAGCTCAGGACCTTAGTGAGTAACAGACCCCCCGATCCGTTACTGCAAGTCCTGGTCAAGGTGGCATTACAGCCGCATAAGCCAAACGCCGCCGGCCGTGTCTTCTGCGACGGATCGGAAGCGAGTTCGGAGCTTGTTCTCGCCTTCGCTCCGCCGCTTCTTTCTGTGACATCACTATGCCGCAGAAAGTCTCAACCGCCCGCCAGGCCTCCTCGCCGCCAATCATGGCTTTGATGAGGGCTGGCAGTGTCAGGTCCCGACCAATTATTGCGGACAAGGCAGTGCGTAGTTCCGCCCATGCTGGGCAATCCTCGCGTGTGTGCTGTGCCGTATCCGCAATATCTACGTCACAGATACTCACCGAAGCATCCATTCCCAGTCAGTATCTGCGCCAGATGGAAGGTTATTGTGCCGTGCCTTCTACCCATTGCCTTAAAATAGGCCGAATAGCCTCTACCAAGTCAGGCATTCGTATTGATCTGAATATACTAAAAATATTATCATATAAATGGAGAAATTGAAATTTTCACATAAGGTGAATCAATCTCTCAAAGGTTCTCAAATCTCTGGAATGTCTTTTTTTATAATCTTTACAACCTTATTTTACACATCTAAGAACATCGATCTACGAACATAATTATTTAAACCTTACTGACGTTATTACACATAGTTAAACGTTTTTTTTTTAAGTTTACCAATCAAGTCTTAGGGATATAACAAATAAAATTTAAATATCAGCACACTTTCACGTGGATATTCTTTATGCCAAATTAGTGTCTTGTATATATATAATTGCTTCTTACATCACCATTATCTTGAGCGTCGGGATCGTCCCACACTATATTTGCTGAGACGCGATCTCCACTCCAGCCCTCGTCTGCTCCAATGATTGTCGGAGAACCGACAAACATGTCCGGCCCATTGCCACTTCAGTCTGCTAACTTGAAGAGCTATGTTGGTGACTCTGGTTTTTTAGCAAATTTCTTCACTCCGAATTCTATCCATCAGAGAAGATCCGAGTATAGCCCTCTAAGCGTCTTATGACCTTGTAAAGGAGACGGACCGTCAGTGTCCACGTTTCGGCACCGTTTCGTAAGAGAGTATAGGCAACACGCACTGGTTGAAGACTTTTGTCTTCAGGCTTTGTAGTATGGGTGACGAAAAGACTTGACGAAGTTTCCTAAATGTTGCCCAGCCCAACTGAAACCTTCTCTCGTCTTCTTTGTCTCCATCCAGTCGCACTATCTGACCAAGAATAAATGTAGCTGAAGCGTGGTGGGTAATTGTCCAGTTTTACAGAAACGGGGAGGCCTATGCCCAGAAATGAAACGTGTATAGGTTGTAAAAAATACTAATGAAGTTTACTAAATTAAAATGTAGCCAAAAGTTCGATATCGCTACTCATATAGTTATATTAATACTAATATATTTAAAATATAAGTGAAGAAACTTCAGGAAAAGAAGACGTTACTTATCTACTTAATCTTGACTTTCAGGTCGTGACAGTGCAGTTTGGAAAGGATCCAACTTCACTTACATAAATTTCAAGAAACAGATTGTCATAATTCTTAATTTATGAATGGGTTCATAATGTGTTTTTGATACTATGAAATATAACTTTTAACAGTGGGTGAGCTATGCTGCAGCACAGATGGTCTGGCTCGACCGAAGAAGTACCACACCCTCAGAGAATACTATATTATACTAGTATTATAAAGCGTTTAGTGGTAGCATTTTTCTATATTATCGCATTTCTTCTTTTTTTTAAAATGTACTACTAGTGACCCATCTCCTGTATTCACCCTTCACCTCACTATTCTTTTCGCAATATTCATATCTTAATCATAAACAAGCAAGCTATAGTGCCCTTGTTGCTGCGGGTATCTGGGCGGCGGTGATTACTGGCCATCATGTGAAATTTTCGATTTATAGCCATTTTACATAATTAAAATTGTTTATTAATTTATATAAAACAAATATTTAGTCTTCATTATTTATATTATATAGCCTCATGAATAAAACGGCATCGTATGTAGTTTATGTTATTTTTGAAAGAACATTTATAAAACTTTTAAAAATGACAACTTCATGAACATTTATAATCCCAACTGCAGATAATCAGAGCTTACCGCGGCAGCTTTTAAGTTACGTCTTCCTCATAAATATTCTTTAGAATTAAGTTTAAGTGAATTTTGTAAACTTGGGAGCTTACTTTGAACGCATTTATAATTTAAAATAAAGGTTGTGTTAAGTAATAGTAAAAGTGAATTATGAAATATGTAACAACTGAAATTGTTGCTTTTTATTATTATTGTGTACATAAAATGAGTAATACGAATGACACCAATTCGTACAGTGGTACTGTACGATTTGGGGTCATTTATTGATTTCTATAAATGAAATGTTTTATTGGACATAAATAATGCTTTCTTTTACTCAATATATCATCACAGTGATATAATATTCTAGTCAATTGTATTTTGACAATTGATTAAAAATTATTTAAAAACGTGGAAGCAGGAATGTCAAAATATTTTTGTTTCTGAAATTTAAAATTTATTCATCATTCATTACAATATCTACTAAACTAACTTAAATTGTTTCGGTACGACTAAACTATCTTAAATTGTCACAAACCATTGATTATGAGCGAGTGTAAGATGCCTTGCTCTTCGATCGTCAATCAGCTAACATGGCAAATAATGGCAAATCCTCTAAGGTTGAGAAAAGTTTTCTTATCAATAAATGCTTATCATTTTAGCTGTTGATGATGGTAATAAACTGTTCAAACACCATCCTGCGATAATCCACATCTGGACATAGGCTTCCTTTAAGACGCATCACCTAGTCTATCTTTGGCTTCACCCATCCAATTTTTTCCAGATTCCCTACTGAATTTGTCGGTTCGTCTAGCCAGTAAGCGTCCCACATTATTTTTTTCAAGGCATGGTCTCCACTGCAAAACTTGTTTTTTCCAGCGGTCGTCAGTTTTCCAATAAACGTGAGCAGTTAATTTCCACTATTCAATATTTAGTAAGGAACCTTTGAAGATATTTTTGCAACGCATCTACTGCTTTATTTAAGTATACTTGTAAACTTAATTCGAAGCTGTAAGTTACGTAGGATAAGAGCCTATAATTCAATACGATAGGTAATACTTGTTGGGGTTATTTTGCTCTGCTTTATCCAATAACTATTTAAAGTAAATCGATGTCTGACTCTTGCAGCGAAATTAACACCTTCGGAGCCAACAGTCGGGGTTTTAATTTAATCGTTAAACTCTTGACAGAGCGAATGTGACCGTTACTGCGTTGAGCTGTAGAAAGAGCAAGAAAAAACAACTGCAACCATCTCTCATCATCATCTTTTTCTTTTCTTTTATTTTCTTTAATGGCAATTAGTTATAACTATTATGCCAGTGTCAAGTAAAATACAATAATATCCAATCTCTTGAAATGTAACAAATTAGCTTACCACGTTACGTCTTGATAAAATAGTGGCCATTTTACCAAAACTTTCTATGGACTTTTTCAGTCAACTTAAAAAGTTACGATAGACGCATTTATATTTCATATATCACTTCACTTATACACCTTAATCAAACTTTATTGCATAAATGGCCACCACAATTAAACAAAATAACTGATAATAATATAAGATTATGAAAATGAAATAAAAACACAAAATCACTGATGTAAGTTGGCGGGAAAAGAAAAACTGCAACCATCTTCTTAAGAAAATCGTTATAATTTAATGACAATAGACAATAGTTATTATTCCAAGTCAGGATGCCCCGCCAATACACCTTTAATCATGGGTGGTAGATTAATGTGTGAAATATATGGCTGTAAAAAAAGTAATCTATCTATATATAAAAAGCATCCAATTGCCTCCATTATTTTTATTTATTCAACCGTAAAACATATACTATGATGATTCTAAACTTTAATGATTTTGACTTTAAAAAAGAAAAGTAACTAGCATTCCTGGCTCCATGCCGCGAATGCTAGTCAAGCTTTGTATAAGTAATTAGTTTTATGATTGTACTATACTTTCTTTTATGTTCGTTGTGAATAGATGTATGTATATGAAGTTGTCTACCAAACTCAGGTAAATTGCCTTTGTGAAAGCAGTTAGTACAAGATTATACTCCGGAGATTATTCAAGTTTTGATGTGAAATTACATTTCATGGCCTCTGAAATTTGAACTCCACAATATATGTAAATCAAGTATACTTGTTTTAGCTGAAGAACTAATAGGTTTAGATAAGACTAAGTTAAGTAAAATGAAGTGAGAAGAAGAATAAGTGGCTTTTTAACTTTATACCTAGCTCTATTTCTAAAACAACCAAAAAAATATTATTATTCACAACCATAATAAGAAAGAAACCGCTCAATTGGATTAGTGGCAGGACTGCCGACGAAGGAGACACTAGTGGCGGCCTCGATCCACGGAAAAAATAATATATATTTATTGCCTGCAGATATTTGTATCCAATTTGGGCCCAGAATTCGATAAAGTTGTTACAGCCAATAGGCTACTAGCATGAACATCTTTGAATGATAGATCGATTTGGTCTCGGTTTAATTATCCCACTAATCTCGATTGGATGAGCGTGATGGGTTTTACGCCTATTCCTCCAGAAATAGGGAGGTCCGTACTCAGCAGTGTGAAAATCAATGTTGCTGGACTCAACTCGCGGCTTATAAAACAGCTAAATCTTTGTTGGCTTTAATTTGAGTTGAATGAAATATTTAAGGTCTATATAACTCTAACACAAAAAAATGTAAAATGTATGGACCAAAAAAAATTTTTCTGAAATAAAGAATATTATTATTATTATAAATGTATGTGTAGTGAAGAATTGTAATAAATACTTAAAACTCTTACTTTATTTAAAGGTTTTCTATAAATGTAAATAAAATAAATATAGTAAAAGGCTGATATAAAAACAAACTATAAGATCTAGTATTGTAAACATTTATATCAATACCACCTATACAATAAATCGAAATATTCTTTAAAATATTGTGATAAATAATCTTAAATAACAATTATTAATTCTTGAGGCGATATTTTATCCAGCGTAAGACTCACTTAATTTCGCCTTCATCACTTATATCCTGCTATTACTTTGACCGATCGCATAAAAATCCTTTTAATATTCTTATGCCACACAAAGATTTATCGCAATATTCCGACTTGTGAGACTCAACTTCATTAGCGGATTAAGTCGTTGGACTATTTGAATCGGAAATTGTATGATTTATTTTGTTATCAGGCGAAGGCAGTCGACATTTATTATACAAAGCAGGAGAAAACGATGACTGTAAGCGACGCCACTCGTATTGAATTGTCGATGCTTCTAGTAACTTGAAAGTAATGACTTCAAATTACTTGGAAGCAGATCTATCAATAATTCTTTTTAATAAAATATTATAGTGATAAATTGTACTTTTACTGGATACATTTAATATTACAAATTGCATCGATACAATTGAATCAGTCCCCTGCAGAATTTCTGCGACAAGAAAAGATTAAATGGTGGTTTGCCGTAATCATCAGCTCTGGCGCATGGACTCACAGATTGGTTTTAGTATTCAAAAATTGTAATCTAAACATAAGTGTCAGTAATTTAAACATAAATAAATAGTAATAAAAATAATTTAAAAACAATTCCTAAACACTACAACTAACAACTAACTAAAATATTATACTATTGATATAATTGATGATAAATTTATTTAGATTGTCTGTAAAACAATGTTAGTTTGTTAATATCTAAGTACATAATACATACCACCATAAAATACTTAAAAACATCTTTTGGTGTGAAGTGTTTAATTTTAATGAATTTATCGCGAAAGAATAACAT
This sequence comes from Baronia brevicornis, assembly GCA_031353405.1. Lineage (NCBI taxonomy): Eukaryota > Metazoa > Arthropoda > Insecta > Lepidoptera > Papilionidae > Baronia > Baronia brevicornis. Next base: position 117,831 of record JASFAT010000701.1, read on the forward strand.
CAAATAAATTTAGTTGATTTAAAACTTGGTAAGAGAACAGCTATTAAAACTTTTTAAAAGTCACAACTTCGTGAACATTTTTAATTCCAACTGTAGTTAATCAGAGCAAACCGCCGCAGCTTTTAATTTACAGCTTTGTCATAAATATTTTCCAGAATTAAAGTAATTTTTATTAATGAATGTAAATTTATAGATACATGTGGGCTGCTCCAAGTATTATAGCTAAGCTCCCACAAAGGCACTATAGCTATAAGCGATTAAATTAAAATAAAATAAGAATCTAAGCGTAGTGGGTGTTAAATGTCAATTTCCCCAGAAAAGGGCCATCCTGTACCTAGCATTGGGATATACATACATATATAGGCTATGAAAACAAAATTGTTTAATTCCTTTTAAGGTTTCTTACATGAATTATCACATGACTTTCGCATTTCGGTGCAACGTATTTGCCACTTTGGGGAAACCATTCATATTACTACAGAATATGTTAGTTCTATTTATTTTATCGATTTAATTTATTGACAACTATATTTTATTTGTTCGTGAAACAATAACTGTTGATTCAAAGTAAAATCGAGCATAGAAAAGCCTTTTGTGTACATTAAATAGTGCTGCTGGCACTTTCATTTTATTTTATTTATTGGTTTAAACTTTTTGCACCAAATACACAACAGGCGGACTTAATACTATACGAAATTCTCTCCCAGCCAACTTGCAGGCGAAACTGAAAAAAAATGTTTGAAGATGATGGAGCTTGTAATAAAATTAATTAAAGACTAATTATATCAATTTAAATACATAATATATTTATACGTATATGTAGTATACACATACATACACACATACAAATATATGTAAAAATACATTTATACTCACACACGTATATGTACATGTACATATAAATAGACGTGAAAGAAATTAAAATAACATTTGAAAAAACAAGAAATATTCACCTAGCAGCAAGTACTCTCATCATTATGAAGATGACTTAAAAAATTGTCGGACTTTGATTATAAAGAAGAATTTTGTATCATCATAATTGACAACAAATAACATCCTCAATTATCGGTAACAGCCAATTGGCGTAACTCTCTCTAAAAAATGAGTGTTCTTGCTGTAACCTCCACGTTTGGTAGGCAGATTTGGGATCTCAGGTTTATTTTTATTACTCAGGCTGCTCATCAATTAACTCACTCACGGAAACACATACACTTGCTCCATTCAATGCCGAGAAGAACACAGCGAGTATGCACCATTTGCTTACTAAACACTACAGACGTGAATGAGTTAAGTTATCCCATATTCTTTTATCATTTTGGTTCTTAAATTAAAACTTTTCAATTTTGTCCTCGAAAAATATTTTTAAGCAGGAAATATATAAAAGCGTATTTTCCTCCACTGTCAGCTAAAAATATTTAAAATTGTGACTGCGTAACAAAAAAGACATTCCGATATCAGCTGAACACGTGGTTTTATAAGCTTATGTGATAAAGGTTACACAAAGAAGTGAGATCACAAGGTCTATAAATCTGCACATAAAATATGGAGGGTAATACAACAACAAAGCAATAAACGACATTTTACTAGTGTCGCTCTCTTGTTCCATTTAAGTTTTACGACGAATGATGATAAAAATTAAATCAGAGTTATAACTAAAATATACAAGGATTATAAATATTAACAAAGATCTAGTAGCTCTCAAAAAATAATAGCGTGTTAGGTAGGTACATTTAATTTTTACATAACTTAAATTTTTTGTCTTAATGTAAATATATTTTTGTCTTTATGTAAAAATTATTATTATTGTAAGAGCAATCGTAGCACGAATGGTATGAGAAACAATAACTGCATTGTTAGTTAAACTTGCAATCGTAAAACACAAACCAAAACTAACCAAACAGAATAGGTGTTTTAGCCGGAAATTCACGAAAGTTAAATTAAAAAGTTTTTTTATTTACTTCAATTTTGAACTTCCTGCGAGTAAAATAGCATGCTAGTAAATTCGACGAAGAATATACAATATTTATTGCATTTGAATGCGTTGTTGTTTTTTGTTACTACTATTATATATATATATATATATATATATGTTTGTAAATAATAAAACTTCAAATACATACATACATACATATTGTCACACCTATTTCCCGTTAGGGTAGGCAGAGACCACAGATCTCCATCTGCTGCTATATCATTATACTTTCCCTGCTTCCTCCACATTATCACTCTCTTCATGCAAGCTAGTCGGTTAAGGGTACTTTTGACCTGACCTTTCTTAAAAACTTCGGCAATTTGGTTAAGGTATGTTTTCCTTGGTCTTTCCCTACCGACATTTCCATCCACATCCACACAATTACTTAAAGGTTTGGAATATTTTCAAACGAAACATAGAGGCAAGGGGGAGGAAGGTTACACAACTTATAACAGTTCTTTCGAAAAATAAAAATGTAGCTAGTGATTGCAGCAAACAGTTTTTTCATATTCAGTAATTGATTTTGTCAAACGATCTACGTGGAACGGCTGACAGAAACTAAATGTATGTAGCCGGAGATTGGGTTAGGTCTAGCAATGCACCAGTCCAACAGTAAATTGTAGTAGGCTGATTATAAATGATAAACAGTAAACTTATAAAAATATGATTATTGTGTAACAAAATTGATGAATAAAGAGAAAGAGTAAAACGATTCTTCGTACACAATGTTATACACATTTTGAACGCAACTACAGTCAGAAATAACACAGAATATAAGTTCCACTTTATTACGGTGCATAAGGATTTGCTGAAAATAAATGTAACAGCCTCTTAGTGGCTTCTGTATTTAGTCTAAAATGTGAAAGTTAAATGAAGTTTCGTGTAATTGCTCTTAAAGAAGAGATTAACTCGGTCCATTTATTTTATCAACCAGCGTCACTTGGCTTTTGGATAGTCTTGAACATTGTTGAATTTTAAGCTTATCATATTTGAAAGTCTAACTTATACGTTTGTGAATTAGATTGTTTCCACGTCTAAAATATTGACAAACTTATGCATTGTATACGCATATGTGTAAATAGAACTCCTTGGAGCAGTTTTCACATAGACAAAATATACAATTTTCAATTTCACTATCTAATTGAATCAACTGCAAAGTTACTGCTTTCATTTTCAAGGTCGCGAATTCAATTCCCGTATCCTATTTATTCCGATTTTGAGTACCATGGCAATCTGTATTAAACAAACATGGTGGATTAATTTCCTCTTCCGATCACGCTTATGATCTAAGGTCATGGGTTCGTTTGTAATATTCGAATGCTGATGTGCGCCATATTTGCTAGTACCAGCATTATTAGCTTACTTGAAATGATTAACAAGAATTCTCGTAATTTTAAATTATTTCTAGTTTCCTTTAAAAAAACAATTTCTTCGCATTGCATTCAAAATTGCATTCATCATATGTGCAATGCATTGTAGATACATAGTTTATGCCTATCACAGACAGTATAATATATTCTGACATTAAGCATACTAGTATATTAAAGCCACGACAGGACGATATCTCCAAGCTATGTACATATATTATGCAAGAAATGGCACCTTTGTTTGTGGTACTGCAATTAAGCCCATCACTTATGAGGGTTCCTTTCATATCATAAACTTATATAAGATCGGGTAAAAAGGCTTTTCGCATATAGTATGTTTAAACTTGCAATAAAATTTATTTTGCTGTACTCTATGGAACTGGCTGGTTTTAGTGTCGTTAAAAATATTACTTTTTCAAAAAAAGAAACAAATTATTTAAATGTTGTTTCCAGCTATTTTCTGTCAAAATCAGTCAATCTAATGAAGAAATAATATTTGTAATAAAATTATATAAAATAATTTGTAATAAAATTTTATAATGTATCTAACATTATAAAATTTTATTACAAAAAAGTAAAAAATGCCGCGAAAAAATTCGCATCTTTTATAGACCTAGTGCAATCAATAAGAGTAACGCGAAGTTGGTTTAAGCGATTTCAATACGGGAAATGCACTGGTCGCCCTGTTATGGATAAAATAGACGCCATTTTTGAAAAAGGGGAGTAAGATAGGGAAGGGGATAAGTAGTTATGACGTAGCTAAAGAAATGGAAATTGACAAAAAAATATTTTTTGACCGATATGAAAAAGCTGGATACACAAAAAAGTTTAATATTTGGGTGCTACACATACTCACTGAAAGAAACCGAATGAATCGTGTACTCATTTGCGACTATTTATGAAACGTAATGAAACCGAACCGTTTTTAAAGAAATTAATAATTATTGATGAAAAGTGAATCATGTGCGATAAGAAAGGCGCGAAAAAGGTTACGGTCAAAGGTCAACCAGGCTCCATAGACTGTGGCAAAACTAGGTTTAACTCGCAATAATGTGATGTTCTGTGTGTATACAGAATTGGTAGGTATGTAGGCAGTACTATCTATTCGGATTACAGTATTATCTACTGCCAACAACTGATGAGATTAAATGAAGAAATTGAGAGAAATAGGCCGGACCTGATCAATGGAAAGGGTGTGGTTTTTCATCACGATAACACTAGATCACACACATCTTCAGCCACTTAGCAATATTTTTAATGGAGTCAGGCGTTACTTTGCGGAAATCCATCACTATATGGACAGTCAAAAGTTTTTACTTAGCTAAGATCCGCGACAAGCAAAACAATAACAGAAAATTAATAATGTGTGTTTTTCCGTTGGGTTTAGTGGATTTATTTGGAACTTAAACCAAAAACTTACCGAAAATCGGCCATCAACTCTCCACCCACCAACCACTATACACAACGCCAAACACACACTATCACTTTTCCATCTTGTACACGACACGTGTTTCGCCCCAACACGAGGCATCTTCAGGTATAGTAGACTCTACGGAAGACAACCGAAAAGTGACCCGCCATTACAACGGGCGCCTTATATAAACAACCCCCACCCACAATGTAAGAAAAACAACATGTGGGCGATACAGGTGTGTCAAAACTTACGTCACCACTTATTATTTAGTAAATAAACAATTCATTTTATTGTATTAAACGAATTTCAAACTTTTTTAAGAGAATATATTCAAAAGAGGGGAATTTACAATATTTATTTGATCGTTTAGTATCTGGGACGAACTTTTCTTGTTCTTTAAGATCTCCAGCTGCTCCAATACACCCAGTCTCAAACCCTTTTTACACATGTGTAAAATATTTGGCGAATGATTGTCGGACAGAGAGTGCCCACAGGTTAGCAGATGGTTGGCAAAATGGGACTTATCGGGATGTTTGTTTCTAAATGCCGCTATATGTTCACTATATCGAGTCTTAAAGCTACGGCCAGTTTGACCAATATAAACTGCGTTACATTCACTACAGATAAGTTTGTAGACACCTGATCTAAGTTGTCGGTCCACTTTATCTTTAACATTAAAAATGTTTTTTACTGCATTATCCGTTCTGAACGCCACTCGGATCCCTTTGTTGTTTAGGGTTTTCGCAATTTTGTCCGAGATAGGACCTATATAAGTCAGACTAGCCACTTGTTTATTCTCGCTTAGACGAGGAACTGAATATAAGGAATTGAGTGTCAATTGCTTTTGTTTTTTATAAATTAAACGGTTTATCAAAGTTTTAGAGTAACCGTTGGATATTGCCATTTGATAAATGACATTTAACTCCTTTGTGTAGTCTTTTTCTGACAAAGGAACATTGACTAGACGATTGATGAATGTTGTTTTTCTTACATTGTGGGTGGGGGTTGTTTATATAAGGCGCCCGTTGTAATGGCGGGTCACTTTTCGGTTGTCTTCCGTAGAGTCTACTATACCTGAAGATGCCTCGTGTTGGGGCGAAACACGTGTCGTGTACAAGATGGAAAAGTGATAGTGTGTGTTTGGCGTTGTGTGTAGTGGTTGGTGGGTGGAGAGTTGATGGCCGATTTTCGGTAAGTTTTTGGTTTAAGTTCCAAATAAATCCACTAAACCCAACGGAAAAACACACATTATTAATTTTCTGTTATTGTTTTGCTTGTCGCGGATCTTAGCTAAGTAAAAACTTTTGACTGTCCATACACTTAGCAATAATTAAGAGAGTTTGACTGGGTTGTATTAATGAATAAACCATTTGGTATTTTCTATCAGCAACACTGTGCTGCTGAAAGAAGGCATCTGATTAATTAATATTTGCTTTTTGTTTTTTACTATGTTACTATGTTACTATGTTAACTCCAGATCCTAGTCTTAAATAGGACAGAAGCTCTTAAATTAAGCTAAAAAAGCAATGTATGCCTCACATAGACATTTGCAATACCACAAAGCATTGCCAGCCTTTGCGAAAAAAGAGGTTTATATTTGCCTGATATGGTTTTACTTTAACAATCTTTTTAAAATAAAAATAATGGTTGCAGCATCATGGCTAGGCAGGTAAATTTGTGGCCCCAAAAACGACCACCATCACCGATCTGTAAATTTTTATGATCAGCCTTTTATTCAGGAATATTGTGGCACTATCAAACTCATTAGACTTACCTGTTTATACTAGTTGTTTTCAATTATTTTAATTTTGAATTCATTTAGTTATAGCAAACAGCTTATTACTCTCGGTGAAACTATTACAAGTAGGTCCTTATAATATGAAGGGTGAAGTGGTCTTTTAGCATATGAGTATAGTTAAGTGCTGGGTCTACGTCGTTTATGTCAATTTCGGCCTCGAGCCTATGGGATGCCTGAGGTGTTTTTAAAATTAACTTACTCTAAACTCTGTTTATTCTAAGTTTACTAGATAAAAACTAGCAAAGTTTAAAATGTTCTGTTTCATTATAATATTGCTGTTACCTGAGAGAACCGAGAACTTCAAATGAAAATGAATAAAGTTATCGTTCACCAATTTCTTTCCATGTTAGTCTGAATCTGGTTTGGTTTCTCGGTTCTGTTTGTTTTATTAGGTCTTTTTCTTCTTAAAATGCTCTTCAAACTACCGAAGGTTGACAGTCCAAACAGTTCGGCAGATATTCCTGTGCACTATTTGACTTGACTCATCTTTTGTCCGCGACCTTTCTTTGCAAAATTTTCTAAAAAAAATATAAAACTATTAAATCTTTTTAAGAAAATATGACTGTAGCTTAGCTGTACCTTACATATTTAAGATAGATTTATTATTAATCAGGAATTTATCACTATTTCATTATTTTGTATTATTATATTAATTAGTAATGTTATGTTATGTTATAAAATAAATTATAGCTATTTTTATGGAAGTGAAAGGCAAACGAGCTAGCAGATCAACTAATGGTAAGTGGATGGTAACCACTGTGGCCCACGAATATTAACAGTCCCATGGACATTATAAGTTGGTTGCCTACTTGAGTATAAGGTTGTTAATAATGAAAGGGATAGACGATGAAATGGAAGGGGTGCAAAAAAGTATTGAAAGGCGAACAAGAACTAAAAAGGAAAAGGAGAGAAGTTGGGCCACCAGATTCCTGCACTCACGGTACGGAATGCAGATATTGTTTGTGGGTACGTTGCCGTGGGCCGGTACGAACGGGTAACGTTTCGTACCGGCCCATTTGTGCTACAATAGCTCTAATAATAAGTTTTTTTTAATAATATTTAATTGATTAATTCATTTTAATAATATATAATCATTAACACGAGCAAATATTTAATTGTTTCACTGGCTGCCGAACTAGGGCGAACCCTGTAGTATAGAGATAGCACGCAAGCACGTAGTGATGTGCAGGCACATGGCACAAGGGTCACTTGGGACTTCTCAAATAAAACTGTATTCCAACTCACAGTTTCTCACTTAATAGAGGTACACTTTCCTACTTAATAATTGAGCAAGTGAATATATTTTTGGTATTACTTGATCACACAGATATATTCATTGTTCAATACAACTAGTCTCATGAACACACAAGGCACGAAATGACAAAAGATACTCTTCTATTATTTGTAATTTTTTTTTATAATTCAAATTTATCAATTACCGAACATTAAACATATAAGTATATATAAAAATGTTATTATGAATGTTAATTAAAAGTTTAATTTATTTAAATCATTATAGTACCCTGCTACCAATAAAACTTACAATAATGTTCGTTAAGAATTTATTACATTTAATAATTATTAAAACAAGTTATAGAAATTTCAGATTGCTTCTCCAGATTTAACATAAGAAATTAAATTGGTACGTCATCGTGCTGTCTCTACGAGTAGGTAAAGACTGATTCAATTCTACGGAAACGACTTGAATACTAACGAGTTGCTTCAGTGAACTATGTCCACTCACGTGTTGGAATCACGATGTTTTGATGATCGGGAATACACTACTAAAGCATCACATCGGATACTATTCTAATATATGTATGCTTCACTACATTTACCCCTTTATCTTAGGAAGTTATCTTTTAAAATGGATATTTCCATCATTTGTGGACTGAAAATACCACGAACCACTAGTTTTAGATGTCGTTAGCCATCTATTACCGATATATAGAAAACTGTTGCATAAAATATAAAATTTATAATATCGACGACCTAATTGGAACAATAGCTAAGCTATCGCTATTGAAGTTAACGGTTGCAGGTTCGATCCCGAGTAGAGATAAATATATATATTTGGAATCTGGATACCTCGCCAACTCGCGTTGGAAAAGCGTGATGGTTTAATGTCCATTCCTCCTATAATGAGGAGACACGTGTGGAACTTATATGTGACTGTAAATCAATTGTATTGAATGAAAATGTAATTCAAATCGACAACTACATGTAATACTCAATCATTCATTTAATTTCACATACAACATAAGTTGTCTATTTTTTTTTTTGTTATATATATATATATATATATATATATATATATATATATATATATATATATATATATATATATATATATATATATATATATATATATATGATATAGAGAGAGAGAGAGAGATGATGTATTTTACTTTGGTTTGGTAAACACAATTTTAAAATATCTCACTTTTTTCTAGTTGCAGCTACGATATTTAACAAATTTATCAAGTAAATGTCTATACCGAGTAAGTACAATAAAATTTGTTACAGTACTTAGTATTATTTGCTTAAAAGTTTTGTTCACTATATAAAATATAAATATTCCAGTATTTAGTGTTATTTTGTTTAAAGTTTTCTTTTCTTTAAAAACTATCTTCTTATATGTTAGAACGAACAAACACAGAATTTGAATAAAAGCACTTGAGGAAATAAAAGAAAACAAGAGAAATGATATTGTTAGGCGATAGAAATATTAAAATGATCACATCACATTTCACATTTTAATTGAAAGTAAAGTATAAAGATATTTGTCCTGTATTTAAGAACTTGAATTATTTCTTGTATTTTTTATGGGATAGGAAAGCAAACAAAGAAACGTGTCACATGATGGAAAGCAATCAAAACTATCTACAACACCAGTAATGTAAGCTTCGATTAACTATTTTTGTTAATTTTATTAATTACAGCAATATAATGCGATGTAATGAATAGATTATGATTTCCTACATAAAGAAAAAAAACAACCATTAGTTTAAATTTATTACATAACAGAAGTTCGATTAAAGCAATAGACTTAACAAAAATTGTTAATAAAAGGCAGAAAATTATAACTTATTAAACTTATTTTTTCTTCACACCTATCGCTAATATTATGTAAAAGTCCTTTTTATACATATTTTAATAATGTTTCATTTCAATTGGCTGCTAATTACTACTAGTGGTAAAACTATTGCGGGCAAATCATTATAATATAAAGGGGTGAAGTGGTCTCTTGGAGCATAAGTATCGTTAAGTGCTTGGACAGCGTCGTTTATGACAATTACGGCCTCGAGCCTATAGTTCGCCGGAAGTGCTTTCAAAACTAACTATATTCACTTCATTCACATTAATTTTAGCAAAGTTTAACATAATTATATCTTGTTTCATTCAATTTTATACAAAATATTGAAATTTTAGGCAGGCCGTTATGATTAAAATGAAACGACTGATGGTTTATTTTTCATTTCTGTATTATTTCTAATTAAATATTTTACTTGTTTTTCTTACACAATTTTCTTTATTGCTTAAAGAAACCCCTCTATACAGGGTGTCCCAGAACTCAACGTCAAACCGAAACGGCGTGACAGGATTGATTGTATCCATCATGAGAAAAATCAGAAAAAAATCTATCGTAAGATTTTAAAATTAAGTACCTACCAAGAGCTTGTGCGAATAAAAAACATTTTAACTGACTAAAATGGGTTAGCAAAGTTAGTTAGTTAAGTAACCCTTAAGGTTTTTTTTTTTACTCGTTTTTTTAGTATGAAACTAACAAGTATTGTACCATTTTACAATCCTGATTAAATGCGCCAACTTTTAATGGTAGTTGCCAAGGCATTCTAGTACTTTTTTTTAAAGAAAGGCCTTTCAAAGTCAACAAATTTAGAAAATTTATAATTTATAGTTTTACAAATAGTCTTAATTCTAGGAAACTTGGGGTAATTGTGTCATTATTTTTTACTGTGATTCTAGAAATGTTATTTAGAACACAAGTTTAGAACAAAAATAATAAAAATTAACCACAATAACCGAAAAATGGTTACAGTTTGACCAAATTTCTAGGTTTTTCTTAAATGCCCATAATTTTCAATTTTCAATTTTATATTCAATTAGATTTTTTTTCTGATTGTTCTCATAATGGTTACAATCAATCCTGTCACCCAGTTTCGGCTTGACTTTGAGTTCTGGGACACCTGTATAATTGTGTTTTAATAAATCAACCTATACACTATTCTGTCAAAAAACTTACGAATATATTTTTTTAAAATAAAGTAGAATTTAATATGTATTTGTCATTGACATATTTTGATTCATAATAATAATAATGAAGAATTCTGAAAATAACAGTAGTGGACTGTCACAGACTAGACGCAGGAACCAGCCCAATCATTCGCTTCATGCATTTAGATTCTACCAGCTGCTTGCAATCATCTAGCAGAGGAGCATAATATTTAGCAAAAGCAACTAAATTAAATGAGATCGCTGTTCTCGTGAATGATTAAATACTGGGGAAATGAACCGAACTCTACGCAGGGCTTCAATGAACATGTATAAGGGCATATCGTAATAACGGTAAAAGTTTCGAAAGCCATTAAAATAGTATATAGCAGAGTATAACACCATATACAATTGTCATTGTTGTCGTGTATTTGAATCAGAACTGAAACGCCATATACAATTGCTTAGCTTAATAGTTAGAGTTCCTGACTTCTGATTTAAATAATCAAAATTTGTAGTCATTTTAAAATATGTCAGGCAGTTCAAACTTCTGGGATTTATAAGAAGAGATCAAGTTTAACTACACTGTTTTACCAAATACACTGAGCAAATCTAGATTAATCGATGTTTTATTAATAATATTTAGGTATCAAAGTTACTTAAACATATTAAAACGATATCAATATAAATTTCATAAAAAGCTTTATATATTTCTAGTCCATCGATGTACAATTTGGCATATCCCTCTTTTGAATAGAAGAATTAATGGACGTTTGCAATGGTACCCTATTATGTGTTGGCAGATATTACAAATCTTTCACGTTATATTTTCTTGTATTAAATGATTTTGATGTTAGTTTTCCTCACAAAAGAATCCAGTATACGCACGTATTACGAGTGTAAACGCAGAAGTGAGAGTGACTTTTGGAGAATATTTAAAAATTAATTAAATAAATTACAACGTGTGGACTATCAGAAATGGGCCTCCAATTAGAGGGAGCCACTAAATAGGCAACGTAAGCCAAAGGCGGCTTCTGAAATACATTATGTTATTCAAAAAACATTCTTCTTCTTTTAATAGGGCCTCTCCGACTTGCGAAAGTTGGCAGCCAATTCAGCACAACTCTCCTTCCCTTTCGCGAGGTGCAGCAGTTCTGGGGCACTCGCTTTCCAGTCCACTCCTAGCCAAGACTTTCTTCTCCGACCAAATTGTCTTTTGCCCGCGAGTTTTCCCATCATAATCAGTTATCAGTTACAGTAACTTGTACCTGTTATGTCTCATTATATGACCCAGGTAAGCAACTTTTCTACCTTTGCCAAAAACATTATATGCAGAAAATAAACAACAAACAAAGTAACTCAATATTTTTTATAATCGCCAAATAAACCCAACTGCTGGGGACGTCACCTTACCATTTCTGGAAGAATAGACTGTAATCCTCTCACACGTCCAAAGTAGATTGACGGGATACCTAGTCTTAAAATAAATACCTGTAGGTTATAACCGAAGTTGCTATGGGTTGGCCACATTAGTCGGAAAACCTACAACCGTTAGAATATGTGTGACCGAGTGGAAAACGCGTCTTGGCAAACATAGTGAAGGATGGTTTTGGCTAGATGGTGCGATGAACTGTGCAAGGCAGTTATAGAAACTGGATGCGTGAAGCCGAAATTCAGGCTAAGTGGCGTGTTTTTCAGGAGGCCTAGCCAACAGTACTCCACCGTTAGCTTTACCGGGTTGGCTCCGCAGATTGTTGATAATAATACATATATTTAGCCCGATGTGGGAATACGCATTCGCGAACATTGACTCCGAAAGCGATAATTTCACCATTAAATCAAGTAGATCATCAACTTTTAATTTTATTTTTAAAATATTGTGATATATTATTATTAAGTAGTATTGCAGCGACAGTTAAGTTTATGAATACCGCTTGTACACCACAATGTTAACACAAATGATGCTCTCAGTGCACGACCGCCTTTCAGCGATAGAGCACTTCTAGTTGTCCAACTACTTGGCAACACTCGGAACCACAGCAGCGCTCAAGTTGCTCACAAATTTAATAAGTTCCTTCATCTGATGTATTAAAATCGTTATACTAGTTAAATTTATTTCAGAGCATATTTGTTATGCAATTTTATCCTAAAAATATAACGTCCCAGCATAGATACGACCAACCCATTTCTTACAATGGATGTCATAACGCTTTTTATGACATCATTAAGTTTCTCGCTTTTGGCAACCACAGTTGCCACACTTTCATGCCTATTTTGTTTCTGTTATATATATTGTATTTGATAGTTCTATTTTACTTGATACCTTTCATTTTTGACGTCTTTGATTTGTTATTTTTTGAATGAATCGATATACTTTTTAATTAATTAAACGAAACGCACGTAAAGCAAAGCGTGCAATTAGATAGAAGCAAATGAACAGCAAATCGAGCAAAAGTAGATTAGGGATCACTTGCACTTGTGGGGATTACTGTAACACCCGTCATTTGAAAGGTAGTAGAACGTCCAACTGTTAACTGTATGGCTGTAATGATAATGATGCTAAATAATAACAATATGCTCTGATATCCCGAATATCACAGCAAGAGCTAGTCCACTTTTGAGACCGCAGATTCCGATTTCTATTACCGAATTGGAACAATCACTGGATTACATGTTTTCTGACATCTAACATTACTGACTACATGTTTTGTATGCTTTAATGGTATTCAAGATACACAAAATTTTAATATGGGCCTATGAAACGTTGTAATTTTCACGCACTAAATATCATAATCCTCTTTATATAACTTGTGTTCTTGAAAAAACAAATTATTTTGGATTAATAAAACACACAGTGCATAAGACGCAACTACTGCAATTTACTGTTAGCGTTTTTTTAACTTAATTCAATGGAAAACGTTACTGCAGATCACAGTTTGCTCTGTAAAGTAACATCCAAATGTATACTTACTACATTTTACGCCAGACTCATAAAAATGGTTTTCTCTTGTAAAATATATATGTATATAACAGTCGATAATTTAATGAATAAATAAAAAAAATTGATCTGTTATTAATTCACGACAATTTCAACATAAAGGACAAATTCAATACAATGCAATATTTTATGTAAATAATGTTTTATATTAATTATTTGATACATATTTTGTATTATATTAAAAAGCTATGATACTAAGATAGCTTTGAATTAAGTTATATGATAACGTTTAAACTTAAGCTAACCCCTACTAGTACCTACTACTAATTACTGAATGCTTCTAGCACCTGAAGAACTCAATATAGTGTTCTACTAAACTTAAATAATAACAACATACATTTACCTAGTCTTCTTGTAAATTTTATGGTTGAGTATATTAAAAAATAAATTATAAATTTTATTAAACGTACTTAAGTTATGCAAAGATACGCTTCCATTTCTCTATGCTCCGACGACTAAGGTTGTAGGTGCACCCATGATTGACGGACAGCGGGTTGATGATGATATAGGTACACATAGTAAAGGCAAGCTTATTTATAAATTTTCAAAAACTTGTGACGAGCTTATAAGCCTGAGCTGACCGACTCTACTATCGTTAGCCTGTTAGCGGTCAAGCTTACTGTGTCAACAAAGACTATTCTATTACCTTTAAGTAGAACCTTGAGAAATAAAACAATATTATAATTTAAAAAGAAATATTTTTATAATAAATCTCTTCTTCCTCAGGTCGTTTGCTCATTGCTCATCATCCTAATACTCTTGATCTTGTAGTCCACAGCGACAAAGTTGCTTCTATGTCTGACCATTCTCAACCGGAAATATCGCATTAGAAACTATCATATTATACATGTGGTCCGTCCGCTGTAGTGGTGTGCGCCAACTAATACCCTTTTCAACCACTTTGCCGATAACTTGAGCTTTTCCAGATTTTCTGAGGGTTTTCGTGCACTATGGCTGAAGTATTGAAGCACTCTATAGCCTTTTTTGCTATAATAAAATATTAAGGGCCCAAACCATTAAATTTTTCCTTTCTAAAGGCAACATTTTACGAAAATCAACCTTAATTACAGCTCTAATGGACTAAACTGATGTAACTTGCCTGCAAAATGTGACAGTAATGTTCCCGCCAGAGCTAATGATGCTACTGAAACTCCTTTCTTATGTCCTTGAACATAATGTAACACAGCCCTTCTATGAAATATCATAAAATGCAGCGAAATATGAAGATCGGAAATTTGGTTATCTTTATTATTTCTTGTTTATTAATTAAATTATTATCTTTTTTTTTCATTTATCATTTTGAATGAAAATAATTTTTGTTATACAAAAGGGACCAATCATATATTCCTGTATAATTATATGAATATCCTATTATATTAAAGATAAATTATTATTACTGTTTACCTTATTGTTTTTTCATTTCTGTTTGCAGTTCTTTTTTATTTAAGTTTTGAAACACATTAACCTTTTTTACCATATTTTCTTTCAATCTATCTACTAGGTGAATTTTTAAAAAAGAAACTTTAATGGACTGAGTAATAAATAGCTATAAAAATAAATGCGAGCGAAATCGCAAGCAAAAGCTTAATAAAACAAACTTAAAAATATTATAAATTCAAATCCCATAGATGTTAACGCTATATTGTATAATGTTAAAGAAATTTTAATCACTTATATTAATAATAATTCTTTTAAACATATGTAAACATCCGTATGTTTGCTTACGGAACGAATTTCCTTTAAAATTTAGGTAAATAAATCTTTCAAAAACACTTATCGGTATCGTATTTCTCCCGTAGCTCGTGAGCTTTACGAAATCTCTCTTGTCTCGACTTCTTTTAAAAGAAAGCCTAGTCGATTGATGGCTTCTATTTGCGCAGAAAATAACTTTTACCTGTCCTTCAAGATTTTAGCTTTGTACAAACAAATTCTTATTCGTTTTTCTTCGATATAACCAAAAATAATATCAGACATCCAATAAATATCATTAAAAAAAATGTATTATAATTTTCATATAAAACAATCAATATTTATTATTTTTTTATAATATTAAAAGTAATTAAAATTATTAAAGGAATAAGACTTCATAAATAATAATAATTAATATTTTAAAAGTAATTAAAAAACATTCGGACATCTCAATAATAGTATCGTTGGCTACACTAATATGTTAAATTAAAGCAACGTAAATTATTATAAGTCAAAAAATATGACACAAATAATATTATATATATTTTTATTATATATATATATTAGTGTTACTAGACAATCATAGATGGCGGTTACACAAAATACGGTGATATGATTTATTTTAAAAAACTATTAACGCATAGAAACTCCTTATGGGGCTAGTCAATTTATTCTATTCGCAGTGTAGAAATGGTCTCAGAAATGATTACTCAAATTCATTAAATTAAAATGAATTATATTTATTCAGTGTAAATTATGCTTAAATAACTTCTTTACATGGAAAGACGTTTACTTGATCTGCAGGCACACAAATAATATCCAGTTAAAAAATTAAAAACCAAAATGACTTAATAACTTATGATATAGAATTATGTAATACATATATTACATTCACAATTAAATAAAAACAATATGTAAATCATTTTACAGAACGCAAAAGAATCTTAGTCAATTTAAATTTGTGCTCATCGAGCAAACGACTTTTTGTCTGCCATTACCAATAAAAACATTTAGAATTGATCGTTTAAAACACTAAATAAATATACTTATTTCACATTAAAACTTTTTTGTTTTATTGAGAGTTGACGGTATTAAGAACAATCTCGAGTATGTTCTCTTCAAATGTATACAATGAATGATACTAATCAGTAACGTTGTGTGTTTTATGTTAATTATCTGGCGGAGCGTTGGACGGTAAACGTGTAGGTACCCTGTTTGGACCATTACACCTAACGGCCTGACGGATCTATGTAATTTATTACCTATTGTGGAGATATTTCATTCATCACGGTGAATTTAATGTACGGCACAATTAATCATACGGGAACACCTATTTGTCAACAACAGACCGTTCGCCTCGACGGGTGACTACGTTTTTCACGTTTACATTTTTAGCCGTGTGTCTAAAAAGTCCTTACACTGTAGTGATGCTATCACTTCATTCTATTTGTCACTTTATTAAAAGTTTTCAATTTAATACTAAAAAGTAATATAAAAAGAAATTAAAGTCAATTCCTTTCTTTATATCCCGCAAAATATCATTCATATATAACAGAAATTTTTTCACTTATATAATATAAAACTTAATTAATAAATGAATTAATATTTGAAAAATCTGTATCAAGTGTCATCCACTACAAGTTTGACAAAATGTATTTTATCTTAAGTGGACGATTAAAAAAGTATTTTGTTAACGAATGAAAATTTGAACATGCTATATGTATAAATATATAGAGGGAGAGTGTAAACTAATAGTAGGAATCGAATAAAATTTGCAAACAATGTTATTGTATTCGGTTTCGTCGATCTCGTCTGATAAATCCTAGAAGTGACAACTGTGGTTTTAAACTTGTGTGCATACATAAAAGACCCTATTTTTTTCTTATGGAATAAATAAACAAATGATTAAGCGGGCCAAATTCATAGGGGTAGATATATAGTGGTAGAGCCACGCTGCAGACGAATACTTTGTCAAGAATGGCATAATATTTGTCTGTAGCATGAATGGCCCGGCTCGCCCAGGGAAGTACCACCCTCCCGCAGAAAGCCGGCGTCTGTGTGGTAGCTTAGCTACCGCGCTTCGTATGGTGAGCGGCTGAGTTCCGGAAGCCCAACACCTTTCCCCCTCCCACTCCCACTTTCATAATTTATTTATTTATTTCGAACTATAAGTCAAATAAACACGTATAATGTAAACACCCACGTAAACCACAGTAAACACAGATAATGAAAACACAATAATGTCGCAATTGCTAAGGGGGGTGCATTTAAAAATAATAAAATATTCTGTCTCAAACACACTAAATGTAGATTTAAAACATCTACATTTAGTGTGTTTGAGATGTGACATGTCTCTCGCTCTCTCTCACACACTCCCCATATATGTTTGTGTATAAATTTATCAATTCCATCAATTTCTTATTTCAAGTTTTCAAGGGTATAATTATAAAATATTAATTAACTTTAGTCATCAAAAATTGATTTTGATGAAATTAAATTAAACCCTTATGAAGTGTAATCTTATAATTTACCAATGAACTGCTCTTTGTATCGGTTAATTTACCATCGAACGTGAGAGGTTCGTAATGTAAAAAAAATTATTTCGTCAATACGAATACCTCGTTATTATATTATAAATCTAATTTTAATATATATTCTATGATATTATTTATCTTGGAATTATTTCATTTTTAAGTTTAATCAAGTACCGATCGTAATTCTAAAGGATAGTAATTATAATAGAACTGTATAACCATGAAATTTACAGTTTTCCTCAAGTGATTTACGTTTATTTCTTTTGGAATAATAATGTTGAAATTAAATACGTACATAATATATCTACATATGACATAACTTATGGCGATGCGAGCACAGCTTATTCTCAATATAAATTCAAATTTTTATTCGACTTTATATTTGAATAAAATATGAATGCGAATAAAAATTTGAATTTAACTTCGCAAGGTGATTTTAATAACTAAAATAAAATACAAAAATATATTTTAATGTTCACGTTTACAAAGTGACTAAAAAATCAAAAACGTAATTATTACTCTGCCATTTTCCATTTTTCGTTTTCCTCGTGCGTTAGTTATTTGTATATATTTAATCGTTTTTTATGTAGAGCGATGGTCGATGGATACTGTATGTATGTATGGATACACTTTATGTGAAAAATTATTTGCAAATTTTATATATTTATGGACCAAAATGGCTCATTTTAAATGTTGGTTTAATGCCAAAAATAAAATTACACAAAGAAAATCCGATAAGTGACACTGTGGATAGGGGAAAACCACGTCAGTTACTCACATAAATACCTATACAACGTTTTTCTCAAAATAAGTCTATAAATAATAATATCACAGTTTAAACGTCAGTCGTTTTATACTCACATGCGAATACGTAGATACTAATACACAACCAGATAACAGATACGGCTATTATTGTCCGAACTATTAATTTCACACCCAACGCTTTACAATAATTTATTATCTATTGTGGCACTATTTCATACACAATAAACTCTTTATTATATATGCAGAACGATTAATCAATCCGAAAGACCTATTTATGAACAATACATTATTTGCCCTTTAGCGATTGCTGTTAACGGTTCTTAAATTGTGGTAACAATATTAACTTACTTCGCTGGCTCAATGACCCAAAGTGTTTCTTAATCTAGAGAGATTAAGAGGGAACTCCCCTCTGATCACGGTTTCGTGTGGTTCGTCTTCCCAGTATTTAGCTTGAAGCTCATTCTATTCTGGAATCACCGCATTGCTCCAACGATACCTCGCGCAACCGTCTAGACGTTGACCGGATGATAGTTCCATGTGTACACTTATAGGCTCTGTGTACACGTATAGTCCCTGTATACATTTTTGGCAGTGTTATCTTCTCCCTTCCTAGGTGCCTGAACCAACAGATTATATACCATCTTCCGATTTCAGCATTCTTTGGAATTTTCCAGCTTAAACATATCTCTGCTTTATAAAAGCTGTTGTTACAAATCTGATAATACTCGTAGTTTTTCTATTTCTCATAATTTTCAAGAAATTATAAGCAGTAAAATAATTTTGGAAAGCACAACTGTAATTCAGCGTTCAAAATCTAAACCTCATCTACACTCAGTGCAGTTATGTTTAAACTTATAAGACTATATGAATTCTGTAGTCGCAGTCAGCAACATACGCTTACCTTTTTTTAGTAAGGAAACTTGCTGAGCATGTGCGCGCCTGATGAAAAGCAATCTACACCGCCCATGGACATCTGCAATACTGAGAGCCTTGGAGAATCATTGACTGCCTTTGCGAAAAGTGTAGGGTGCTTTGATTCCAACGTCGTATTCAAACAATTGGTATAAGGATGAAACTATTGCCGTTGGAGTCAATAGTCGTGGGTTCGAGTACCCCATCGGGATAAATATATGTATGGCTTACAGATAATTTTTCCGAGTCTGGTCACACACACCAATCCGTCTCGAACAAGTGTGGTATGCTGTATGTCCTTTCCTTCAGAAATAAGGTGAGCCGTGCCTAGCTGTGGGACATAAACTGTAGAAAAAAAAATGTCGAATCAGTTTAAAAATACCGTAAAAGGTAGCTGAGATGTAGGATGCATTTACAGTGTAACTTTCCGCCCACTATCCTCTTCATTTTGTTTGAATTTAAATATTTTATTTAAATATATATTTTTTAATTATGTATAAATTTTCAGTAATTAATTATATATAATATTATATGTAAACAAGAGAGTGATACTAACCTATGCAAGGCCGTCGCAATTGTTAGTGTAGGCCTTGTTTTATGTTCATATATGGGTTCTTTATTGGCTCCATATATGGTATTTATTATATTAATTGCAATTTAATTTTATTTATTAATGTTTTAATTAATAATGACGATCTCTGGCTCGTCACAAGAGGAACTCAAGATACTCAATCATCATCTAGATGGTAGGAATGAAATACTTCTTTGGGGCACGCAGTGCGCTAGAGGAATATAAAACATAAAACGCCTTAGAAAATATCGAAAACGTGTTTCAGAATATATGTCTATGAGTTCTGAAAATTTTTCTTTAGCTGTTCAAGTTGTAATATTCTTGTTAAAAAAAATGAAAGGCTGATTTTCTTAATATAAATAAATGGTAGACTGGCAAAATAATAGAGATCATCATGTAAAATCCTCAAATAACTTGCAATTTATTCTACCAATCAGAGCAGCCTTCATTGTCACTTAAGAAAGCTTAGATAGTTAAATTTGTCCGCTAGAATAAATACGGCATCATTATCCATTCACAAACTAAGCCCATAACTCACAACTTCAACGTTTTGCGACGTAATGTTTTAATACTTAGGTTATTGTATACAAGAATGTTTACAAATTTCACTAATCTACTATAATATACATCTAATACAAATAAATAACATATTTATATTAGACGTATGTTATAGTAATTTTGTGATGCTTACGGTGTTGTAGATATATAAAGTAAGTAAATGTGCTTTATACAGTTACTTTATATACTTTATATAGTTATTTTATATCTAACTCCTAGCCCCTTTCTTTTACTTTTTTTTTATGGGATAGGAAAGCAGAAGTTCTTGTCTAGGATAAAATAAGTAACATAATTTAACAATTAACCTAAAAACAATGAATGGCTTTTAATTCTAGCATTTTAAGAATACTTCAACGTCCCCAGAGATGTAACTACTTGACGAAAAACAATCAACGCTTTTCTTAATATATTCATTATCAGAGGCATTGCAGAAATGTTGCCGGCCTTTAGAAAAATGTAGACATGTTTCAAAAAAATCTAGATTCTAGGATGGCAAATCAATGACATAGAACAGAATGAGGCGAAGAAAAAAGAAACCGGGGCAACAAGCTACACTGACTGTATTAAATTGCCGATGCTTCTCCTTAGCCTAAGGCGATTACTGAAGCTCGGACCGACTTATTGTTTAAATGTGTTACGATAGTGTATCTCATGGTACACGAACTTTTAGCACGTAGTAAAGCCTATTTACGTTACCTTACAACAAAATTAATCTTTAAACGTCTCTGCTTAATGCAAAAGTTTGATTATGAATTTAATATTATTGTTTACATAGAAGTAGAACGGTAACCTGATGGTAAGTAAACACCATCGCCCAAAGAAATATGCAATACAAACGGCACGTCATATGCATTGCCTATAATAGGGTAATTTTTTGAATAATTAGAGGGGAAAAGAGAGTAAAAGGAATAAAAAGAAGTAAAGGCAGGTTTCATATGCTAAATACAGGGATCATAATATCCAACTTTTTTCTCCATTCCTTACTTTCTTCTTCTTCTTCCGATTTTTTCCCCCTAACATTATTCATATCTTTACTCCATGCCATAGGCAACACATTTGCAGTGCTCTTAGTATTACAGATGTTCATGGGCACGTTGGTTACTACCAATTGATGACTCACTGACGACCCGCCACCTAGCTCGATCTTTGGCTTCACGCATCCATTCATCCATCCAATTTATGGTCACTTTTTCGCATTGTAATCAAATTTATTGCTCGAATAAAATGATCGAGTGCTTTTAAAACTCGTGTTAAAGTAATATTATCGGAGAGCTTAATTGATTCAATTTGACTAAATTGCTGAACATTAAGGATCATTAGCTTGAGTACCTACGTAATGACTTCCCTTTATTCTACCAATCAAGTTGGTATTCATTTTCTCTTAAGTATGCTAAGATAGCTAAATTTGTGCCCCAAAATATATTAGGTGTCATTACTCATTCAAAAACTGAGTTCGCAACTCGTACCTCCTTGGTTGTTGCGTAAGTTATATTTTGCGTTTGATAACTTTGATACATTATAAGAAGGTTGTAATTTATGACAGCAAGCTCATTCTTTGTTTTAAAATGAATGACCCAAATGGTGCAACGAAGTTTTCGTTTTCCGAGTCGTGAATTCGATTGCCGCATCACGAAAAATTTTTGTTTTACCTACAGGCAGGCCTGTAAAATATAAAATGGTTTTTATTATATTCATATTTTATAAACGACAAATTCGTTTACACGCAGATAACTATAAATATAGATTGTTCATCGATATATGTATGAATTAATACACATATCATAATATAATAATTGACAATAACTAATATAATATAATTAAAATAATTATTATAATATAATATAATTAATATAATATAATAATATAATTAGAGTCTTGGAAAGTATTGAATAACGTAACCTTTTGAGTCCGTTTCAGGTATCTGAAATTGTAGACGCCCAAATAATTCGCAAGCAGGTACACGAATTAATGGTAATAAACTTTCCTAAAGTCCCATTACATAAGCCGTTTGTCAAACAAAAAATATTGGTTAACTTTTGGTACCGAAATATCATGAAAGGAGTTTAGTACCTCATTTTATTGCTGCAAAAATCTATTTTATTTTCCTATTTATAGTCTATAAAGTAAAGTATATTTATGAAATATATATTATTAAAGATATATTTTTTTAAATAATTTAATGAAACTACCAAGTATGAGAACAAAATAAAAAAGTTACAATATTAATGAAATGACATATGTATTTATGTGCGAAAATATCAAAGGCTATATCCACTTTATTCGGTTTACTGGCATAAGCATGCTTTAAAAGAGCTTAATTATAAAGTATGATATTTTATAGTTAAATATGAAACAATAGTACATTTATTTTTAAATAACACAAAAATAAATGATGTTTGGTTTTAATGTTAATTTTTCACTCGCCATTTATAATTTTGAGATAATTATTTATACTTGTAATAATTATAATATTGTAGTTTCGACTTAAAGTTAAATTGGTTAATATATTAAAAATGAAACAAACATTTTATTTGCTGTAAACAATACGGAACACAATACGCATGTAGCATTTCGCTTTGGGCTATATAATGTGAAAATGTAAAAGCTTTAACGGTGAGTTATGTTTATTTAATGAAACTGTGCGAAATAGGAGTGGTAGTTACCCGTCAATGTAATTTATTAACAATAAATTCCTGTCGTTTATTTCGATTGGTTTCGTTTTAGATTATTTATTTGAAAATTTGACAATTCAATTGAGTATAATATAATAAATCCTCATGACACATTTCTTTATAGAAACAATGGCCCAACAAGCAAGTGGATTACCTGATGGTTCTTACCATTCAATATTATATATATACACGAGGATATTCATAGTGGATTGTGGTTTCTTATCGACCGTCCACTATGAATATCTGCAGTACTACAGACAACCGCAACACCGCAAGAGTCGGGGAAGCGTTGCCGGCCTTTTAGGTATGTATAGGCTTGGTTTTAGAAGGTTGCAATGTGGTATCGGCTCGGAAAGACCGCCGAGGGTAGCTGGTTCCACAAACTGGTGGTGCGTGGAAAGAATTTACGAAGTTAAAGATAGTATGCAAATATATATACATAGTATATATATAGTATATATATATATATATATATATATATATATATATATATATATATATATATATATATATATATATATATATATATATATATATATATATATATATATAAATATAATATTACCATTAATTAAAGTTTACAATACTGCTTAGGCCTTCCTTAAAATTGAAGACGAAGCCGTAATGGCACGCCAAAACCAATCTACGATCCCCGTTGGTTTTTATTTTCAGTTAAACGCTACAACTACCCTAATTTATTTATTATGAATATGCTAATCAATATTCAACAAAATTAGTGTCCCTACAAAACAAAGTAACGTCCCTGTGGAAATCTTTCCTCGCAAGTAGACTCTGCTTTCATAAGTAATTTAATCAATTTTGGTTAGTTTTTAATTTAAACAAAAACTGTTATGCCTTAAGGTTTGTTAATATCAAATATCTATAGCAGGATTTTACAGAGAACAATAATATTATATTACAGAGAATTCGTTCAGTATATTTGTTCCACCTTCATTTGTTTTCGTATATATGAGTATACAAACCTGATATCAAATTATCGCTATCAGCATAGTTCAACAGTTTTATTATAAGACTATCAACTTAGATTAAAAACTTAAAAACGGGTGTTAAGTGTCTTGTGGTGAAGCAGGGGTCCCCCAGAGCAGCTACTTGTCATCTTTCCTGTATGCCGCGTATACAAATGTCCTTCGTCGCATACTAACATCAACTCTTCTACCTACTAACAGCTTCGTACGCACGACGAAGCTGTTAAACTGGCCTATGCTGGATCGGCCACAGAAATTTCTATTTTTGTTTGATTGTTTGAGTGGTCTTTGGCCTCAAAAATTTCTATTTTTGTTTGATTGGCGCGCTAAATAAAAATTCTGACTGTCCACATTATATTATATTATGTCGCTACGCTATAAACTACTCACTAAATTTACTTTCGACACAGTGGATTTTGCTTAAACGTACACATACGAGTAAATTTACGGAGCTGTGCTAAACTTTGAGGGACACAAGTTGTGTCACAATACTCTATGGTACCACCCGCACTTAAGAGTTTTGTCGCTAAAATTAACTAAAAGCAAATTATAAATAATATGAAACCAAAAAATAAGACGCATAGCATATCCGGAACTGTAAAAATAGTGGCTTAGGAGACGTTTACCATAAACATATACTATTGGATGCGTACAAGATCACCTTTTGACTTAATGGTTAGAGTAATTAACCCATTGACTGCCAGCTACGAGATCTCGTATTAAGCATGTGTATCAAAACTGCCAGCTACGAGATATCTCGTAATGGCAACCAGCATAGGAATTTTATTTAGTGACGCCAGCTACGAGTTATCTCGTAGTGTTTTTTCTTTTCAATAAAAATTACTATAAATGCTATTACAATATTATATCAGTAACTTAATATAATTATATTTTGTAAACTTTTATGTATTCTTCAGAATAAAACCTTGGCACCCAGGGCAAAACGCTCTAAATATGTCTGGCAGTCAATGAGTTAAAATCTAAGCTAAGGGTTCTAGGTTCAAAGCCCGATCAAAACTAAATTGGTTATAAAAACACTATTTATTTTTAAGACCCTTAAGTATATTTGTCTATGTTCGCTGCATTTCGTAGACAGGGCATCCGAATCATCCTCCCATCCTAACGTATCGAAAAATATTCGTTTCATCTGATGATGAACAAAGAATGCTTTCTTTGTTTTCTCTGGTACGTATTCCGACGAGGGAGTGCTCTCTTTGCTTGCGCACTTACTTAAGTAAGGCATTTAAATAGATTGTAGTTATGTGCAGATGTCTCTAAAATTTCTTCAAATAGAACATCGTAGCCAAATCGACATTAAATGAAGTATTACATGAAGTAACCCGCCAGGGAACCGAACTGACATACATAGTCTTTCGAATTAGTGAACTAAAGTGACAATGGGCTGGTCAAGTTTTTCGGAGATCTAACAACCGCTTGAGCAAGAGGAGTGCTGGTGTGGAGATCGTATCTTGCCAAACATAGTGGGGGACGCACCCCCCCTCCCGGCCAGAAACTGTAGACGTGAAGCCAAGGCTCCGGCTAGATTACATTTCTTGCGCAAGACCTATGTCTATCAGTGGACTGCCGCAGGCTGTTGATGATGATGGTGATAAAGCATTACAGAATAAACCTTAAATAGTCTGATGGTCATTAAACAGTTAATATAACGGATAATCTGTTTAGAACACAATTAACTTATACCAACATCATAAGAAAAGTTAAAAATATCAATGTCTGCTATAATACTTTGTTGAGAAGCTGTTTGTATGTCACGAGCAGTAATAGCGTTAGCTAGTAGTTTGATACGAACTTATGGCATGCACATAATTCTACCTACATTATAAGAAGAGTTAAAAATTTCACTATGTGCTATAGCACTTTGTTGAGAAGCTGTATGTATGTCACGAGTAGAAATAGAGTTGACTGGTAGTTATACGAACTTATGGCATGCACATAATTCTACCTACATTATTAAGAAGAGTTAAAAATGTCACTATCTGCTATAGCACTTTGTTGAGAAGCTGTATGAATGTCACGAGCAGTAATAGAGTTAGCTAGTAGTTTGGTATGAACGTATGGCATGCACATAATTCTTACAACAATCGGTGACATCAACTCACACGGCCTGCTGATACTGCTTTAACAATGTATTCGACATTCATTCATTTCATTAAAAATAAAATAAGTAATTGTCAAGAGCACCTATATAGTATGTATATTTCTAGATTACGTAAACTAAGGAAACCAAAAATTGCTGTCTTTGTGTAATGAAGTCTGATTCTCTTATGTACATTATAATATTTAACCGATATTATCTTAAAAAAACGATACTTAAAATAATTCGTAGGGAATTCAAATTCTATTTTCTATGTAA
Source organism: Baronia brevicornis (assembly GCA_031353405.1). Taxonomy (NCBI): domain Eukaryota; kingdom Metazoa; phylum Arthropoda; class Insecta; order Lepidoptera; family Papilionidae; genus Baronia; species Baronia brevicornis. The sequence goes on from JASFAT010000701.1 coordinate 144,674, forward strand.
ACGAAGCCTTCTGCGCACAAATAATTCGGAATATGTATATTTTATTTCCACGATACCAACGGTAGATGTGTCTATATCATACATACGTATATCATGGATAACACAATATTGCGTTAGCGAATCGAATACCAATAAGAAGCTTTGGTTCATCGGTTTCCTTGCTAACATTTATACAGTATTTGTTACTGTCAATAATACATCAGATATATACGTAACTTTTATATATGTGTTTAGGTAGCTAATAATGACGATATCATCATATCTTATGTTTTCAGCGCACTTAAAGTAATTTACAAGTCTCTCAAATGAATATTAAAAATAAAACGTGGGTTTATTAAATAGAACAGCCTATAAAGTTCATAATTACTTACATACCAACCAACTACTAATAACTATTTATGATAACACTAATACACGAGAGGGGTGAAAAATAGAAAACATATTAAGTGAAATAAGACATGAATGACAAGTATGTTATAAATAAAAGTAGGTGCAAAATTGGATGTAATAACTTTATTTAACTTCTATTATATAATAAAGACGTATACCTACCTGATAAACGAACTATTATCACAACTAAGTACGTCGCCACTACAGTTCGTCGTTTTATAATAATACTAAAATACCATATCTACCGCGTTCCTACATCATCGATAGCCACATTAATTGACATGGAAGTATTACAACTCAATGTTCAACATGTTTTTCCCGTTGTGCAGACCTGCAGTGTCAATTCAACCACACTTACATCGGTTTCCATTCCACACATTACACTCCGACCGAACGTGTGTCATATTTCGCTGCATATGATTTATGAAGCAATTCAGTTTCCATTTCCCGCGTATTGATCCTGAAGTTTAATTTCATCCGGAGGTTTTTCGTTTGTGCGAGATCGACGTTTGTGGGGATTAAACTAATAAACATTCCTTTTTCAATTAAGTGTCGAGGGCAACAATATATAAGATATTATTTTAAAACAAAAACATTATTTTAAAAAAAATAAAAAAATAAACGCGTTTTATTATTATCATGATTTCATGATCACAGCCTGAAAACAAAAGTATTAACCAGTACGTCCCGCCTATCCTGTTTCTTACGGTGCCAAAATATGGACATTGACAATCCATCTGCTTTACAAGCTCAAAATCGGAAAATTATAGAAAGAGCTATGCTCAAAACTTCTCTAGTGGATATGATTCGGAACAAAGAAAACCATCGGAGAACCAAAGTCACCCATATAGTTCTCAGAGTTAGCAAATTGAAGTTGAAGTGGAGTCCCACACTTAGTTTGCCAAGGCCGCATCTTTGCGATCTAAGTGTGGGGCGCCCCCAGCCATATAGAACAACGGTCTGCGCGGGGCAATTGACAGAAATTGGATGTCTTGGGGGAGGCTTATATCCAGCAGTATTACTAGTTGCCGTTAATGGTAATAATGATACTATGTCATTATCAATACAGCTGTAAGTATAGAAGGGTGCAGCCTTAAACTCCACAGCGAGTTGGAGATCGCAGACTAGTTTTTATTTTTAAGAAGATAACCCTTGCCCATCTTTTGGTTTTTACTCCTATAGTCGTTTCGTATGATTGATAGTTGAGTGTTTAATAGAGTCAGGCGTTATTTTGAAAAAAATCCATTATTAAGATACACAGTTAAAACTTAATTTTTTAAGATACGCAAATACAAATTAGAAAAATAATATTGTGTGTTTACGAGGAAAGTAAAAATTATCGAATTGCTGGTCTAATTCTTACCGACAAAACGGTCGTCAGCACATGCACTTCTCCACCTCTTCACTGGTGTCACTAACACCAACAACACATGTTTCTTCTAGTATAGTAGACTATGAAAGACAGCAGTTTAGTAACTTGCAAATACAAATAACTCTGTATGAACACTAATGGATGGCACGGACAGATGGATGGTATTTACACTACTTACACTACACCAACTTTCAAATATAAAGGAACATACCTATGTATATCCTTTTTTTCTATTAAAAGAAGACTAGCAATATTTTTAACACTATGAGACCTTTTTTAACCATTGCAACTAAGCTAAAAGTCAAAGATTTTATCGCTTTTGTACACAGAAATGGAATTTAAAGGAATTAGGTCAAACCTGTACCTGCTTAGATACGAGAAAGTTAAATGAAGTTTACTACAAGTAACGTCAGAAAAGTAGTAACTTCGCTTGACTTCATTCTGGGTAGCTCAAAAAGGTATCGCATTAACGTATTACTTTGAAATAATGTATACATTATGAAAAATTCATTTATTCAAATATTATCGATTAATTTTACAAATATTATTAAACTTCAGTATATTAATTTGAATGCAAAATACCTGTATAAGAAAGGGTCAACTTTATGTATAGTAGCATGTGTCTCAGTGGTTGGGCTGTCGCCTATGTAGTCAACGATCGTGTTTTCGATCCCCGCATACGGATAAATATACTTACTATGTTTGGCCTACAGATATTTTATCCGAGGGTGTTTACCCTGCCAATCCGCATTGAACTAGCGTCGCGGGTTAATGTTGAATTGGAAAAGGGAGCTCAGCAGTGGATCATGGGTCATAATGAGCAGATATATTTAAAAATGTCCAAGTTTGCAGCATCATTGAACCGGCTCTTCGAGGAGAGTCCATTATCTCGCAAAAAACTGATTTGTTGCATCGCTACTGCCCTTCATCCGGTGAATGTTAAGGCAAGGTATACCAACTTTTCCCCCTTCCTTTACTACCCACATCCCCTCTTATTAGCCCCTCTTTACCCATCTCAAGTTTTAGCTTGGGTTAAAATGGATCTGCAAATGTTCATGGGTGGCGGTGCTTATTTACAATTAAGTGATCTTAAGTCACTTTCCTACCTCTTACCTAAAAAAATGAAATTAAATAATTACCGCTGCCCATAGGTACAACAAAAACACCACAGAATGTGTGACTTCCAAAGACTATGAGATCTTCGGAAGTCGTTATCAGTTCGCAAGCTCAACTTTGGAATCCATTTCCCATCTATCATACATAAAACATTTTCACTGTCTTGGTATTTTATTTTAACGATATAATTTTAGAAACGATTAAACCGTATCTACTCCATATTTTGTCCTCTACGTTGATTGTTATGGTCCTTTGGGATTCCCTTATCCAGCTGGAAGCAATTAAATAAAATATTTAAATAATTTTACTCAAATGATCCCAATTTGAATTTGAGCACATTTAAATATCATTTAAAAAAAATCTGTTGTGTGCAACGTTTTCTCCGAGAACCTTGCCTTCTCTGAACGGAACCTATCTCTTGGTATTAACCGCTCTGAGACATAACATTGGCCTGAGACATAACCTCTTATTGCTTTTTCTGCCATACAATAGACACAAAGATATCTGTTTTAAGTGGCAATAAGGCAGGATGATGCGACAAACTTAAATTATTCTACTAAAAATAAGATAAAATAAGTTAGTTTTAGTTCCCTGATAACTTTCTAACAACAAACCCGCGAAACGTAAGTAAAAAGTCACAAACTACAGACAGGATTTTTTTAAAAACGAAAGCTTCGAATTTGGATTTAACTTTTTTCGAACCCAGACTCTTTAAGTGCCAGTAATATAGTTTGTCAATTAAAACCTCTTTAGAACTAAATGATTACCAATTCTGTAGAAAAAATAGATTCAAATATTTTTTTTAATTCAAATTTTAATACAGGAGTGTCTTATAACAATGTAAACTCAAATCATTATTTGAGTATGTATTCATTATAACAGTCCCTTTCGGATTTTAATAGCAATAACCATTTTGTAAGATTACTGGTTCTTTTTAAAATGTACGAAATCGGCGCAGGTCGGAAATATGCGCAGGTCACCACTTCAATGTACACGAGTGCGCTGGATTGGATACCCAGACTAAAAATAAATTTCTGTGAACAAAACATATATTTATCTCAATGTGGAAACCGAACCTGCGCCCATTGATTCCGAAAGCGCTAGCTCCGTCACTGAGCCAGACAATTGAGAAAGGCTTATAGCATTTAAATTGAGGAAAATAGCTTGCCTAATTTATTATATATTACATAAGAATATATTTTGATTAGGTTTTGAGAGCTCTTAAAACTCAAGAAGGCTTTCTCCTAAAGTTGTCAGAGCATCTCCAACAGAGACGTAGTCCCGTCAAACACGCCCCGCTTAGTATAATTCAAATTTAAGTACTCAAATACTTAGTATCTTATGTAGATAACAGTTTGAGTTAGTCAACAGAACCTGCAATAGTGCATCAACTTTTGTTTCTATTATAATAAGAAGAGCTAATGGCATATTTTAGGGAAGGATATTGGCATCTATTTTTTCATACAGAACATATATGTCCCTCTGCTGGACACGACCCTTCCCACTTCTGGGGAAATGGACTTTAATCCACCACGCGTGTGCAAGGAACTAACTCCGAAAGCGGTAGCTTTGCCACTGAGGTAACTAGGTCATTGGTAATAGTGTTTAATATCTCAATTTTGGAAACCTCCGCGTTATATTACATTTAACATAAGCATCTGCTACATATAAATTTGAAGTGCTTAATATTTGGATACATAAATAAACATAAAGTTATTAAATAAAGTCGAAGTTGCATATATATACATAACAAAGCTGCATATATATACAAAGCTGTCCAATTCTATATATTTTTAGTTTTCTATATATTTTTAAAAAAGAAATACCTTCAAATTTTAATGAATGTTGGTGAATTGCGTAAACAGTGATATTAATTTTCATCTTTCTACAACGTCGACGTAGGAATTTCGGATAATGAAATAACTTTCAGGGAGGGAGATCTATTTTATTATTGAAATACTTTTCCAATTCGCCGTATTGTATTCCCCCAAATATGAGTTAAATGGTATTTGTATTTCTAAAACTCTATATCAATACCATTCGAATAAAATAAACGTATACAAAATAATCTCCTGGATGTTTTATTTTTGTGTTTTTCCATTTCATAGATCTTCATTTTCATTTTGTTTCATTTTCTAGCTGAAAACTAAATTAAATTAACGTTAAAAACCTGTGAATTTTTACGTTCTTCAGCATAATAAACGGAAAAAAAGTTCAGTGTCAACTATTTTTTGCATAATAATTAAAATTACTGCATTTTTAACTAAATTCTCTCTATAGTTCCATCTCATTAATTATATTAAAAAGACCCTCCTAAACCATAAAAACTGCTACGTTGTAGACGAACTTAACCTATAATTCTACTTTAATTTTAATTGGACATGCACCAGAAAAAATAAATACAGTCAAATTTTTTATTCTTAAATATATGAATTAATAATGAATAAAAACATCTTTTTTAAAGTAAAAGATACGTTTTAGAGCTCAAATACGAGTACATCTGAAATAACAATACATAGCCCGATTTATCACAAAAGTCACCATACATGTCCAACGTGGATTGACGGGATATCCACAATCGAAATAAATAACTAAAGGTCACACATATATTTATTACTTAACTAAAACTAAAAGTGGTAACTTCGTCACTAGACCATTTACGTTGTCAATATAATTTTAATAAACTATTACAATTATTAAACAACGATTTTTTTTTATAAAATATAATTCGTTATTCAATACATTTACTCGAATAACGAATGATATATAAATATATAGATAGTCTTAATATCTTATAGGTATTTAACCTTTGATGTCATTAATTTCATAATGATAAGAGCAGAATTGTATCGAACCCAAGAGCTCTTAAGTTATAATGGTTATACAGAGCACTTAATTACATCAGCCCAAATCTTGAAATTTCGTAAGAGCTTTCCCGCTACGAGTTCCCCCGTCCCCGTTAAATATTTTTTATGGCAAATATTCAATTTTCAACTAAAGTAATTTTAAAGTAGTCTGTGTTTTGTGATATTCTTTATCCATCACGCTAAAATATTGTAATTGTATTTGGTAATGTCTTATTTGAGGAAATACAGTTACACGAAATACATGTTAGAGCCTGGAATATTGCAATCCAACTAGACAACTATAATGCCAAGAAGGGATCTTCACTGCAATATTCGTCTATACCAACCTGATTTCTAACAGACATAATCAGCCCAATACCAGTACGTCTGGTAATACAATTTTCGACTACGAGTCCTTTCCTTTCTTTTCTTTTCATAATTTCTTGGTTGTTATTTTTGTGTGAGGCTCTACTTTGAAATAGTTTTAAACATAAATATTATTTTGTAAAAAAATTTCACCCAAGTACTGAGATATTATTTAAAAGAGCCTTAGTAATTTTTTTCCCGGTACCGTGGCGAAACATAACCAAACATCTTTGAAGCTAAACGGTGAAAGATATTTTAGAGAGAATAACGAATTGCAAAAAATATAATATTCTAATGCTTGAAACATCCACAAATGGAATCCCCAGTGGCCACTTTATTTGACTTAACGTGGCGATTCAGTACGATGCGTTTTTACTGTATCTTATTTCCTCATACCACACACAATTTAACCAGCTGCCTTCAGCGGAATATTCGAAACAATACGACATTGGAACACATACCTACACGTATCGCAAATGTTGGCAACACTTCTTTAATGCATGATGTTGCAGATGTCTATGGCAGGCATAGATTGCTTTCCTTTTTTTTTGCCATAGATAACATTTGACTCTAACAGACTTTTACAATTGTCGGTGGCAATAGGAACTATTCGACAAAGCTTCGGCAGAAGTAGAGATTCGGATGAAGAGCATAATTGCAGATGAACTTGCATAATTGCAGATGGACGAATTGCAACACACTGATTATTCGTTGGCTTTTGTAATACATTTTTCTTATATTACAAGCTCTTAATGTCAGATAATATTTTCAATGCTGTAATATCGCCATGCAATTAGCATGTTCGCTAAACATTATGCTGGTTTACAGTCGTACATCAAGCGCTGACGTACTTAGCGCCAGTGAACGTGACTATACATTTTCGCGACAACTTTAGCTTTTACTGAGCGCTACTCTTGTACATAACTCAGATCACAGCCAAAGTATTTAAATATCTATTATATATAAATTATTTATATTTTCTAATTGGTATAGTAGACTTTTTCTAGAAAATTAGACTTTTATACTAATAACTGCACGGAAATGGGAAAAAGAGGATACCTGCGAAGGTTTTTCGCAAGTTTTCTTCGATTTCCTCATTTAACCTTATTTAAAATAATGTAATGGAGAATGTCTGCAACTCTTTTTGCGATATAGATTCATAAATCGCGATTTTCGGCTTGTATGGCGGCCATCTTGTTTTCGGCCAAATCAGACTTTTCTCACCAGTTTATCCAATCGCTACCCCCCCCCCCTCAACATATTTTGTTCGAGGACTACCCTGTTATCTCTTACCGATCAGGTGTTCTGTGAAACGTTTTCAACTCGAAGTAGAGAAGTTTCTCGGCCTCCGCATTTTTCAGAAATTTCACTAATCTATAACATATAAATCCGTCGAAATACCTAGCATACATCTTGTCACCGGACCCAAACTAAGCTTTGAAATTACGGTAACTTTCAGCCAAGATTTTTTTTTCCAGGATAGGCCGAAAATTTTACACCTTATTTTTGTTTTCATGTGCTGTCGAATAATATGTTCTATGAAAAATGAGAAATGAGGCTCGGAGCCAAACTCCGAATATGCAGAAATACTCACCAAAACTATAGATCCCCCGATGCCGACCTGTAGGTATATAGACCCATAAACGGCGATTTTCGGGTTGTATGGCGACCATTTTGTTTTCGACTGAATTGGAAGGTGTTTTGGATTGTCGAGGATGATCCCGAAGGGTTAGGTGTTACGGTTCGGGCGGACCGTCGAACGGTTTTTCACCAGGTTCAGATATTCAAGGTTTGGATACAATTTCTCCGCCGCGAACCCCATCCAAACACTTTCTCCGAACTTTCTCTTTATCACCCACCTGTTACCGTTTCGCCAATTTTGATGTTAGGGAGTCAGTCAGCGAGTGGTAATGCAGTTTTATATAATATTAATTAATTAAGTAGCTTTTCGGCCCCTCGAGGCTACGCAAGCGTTTCGGGCTTCTGCCACATTTCAGCGAAATCGGCCCATAAATGACGAAGTGAGGTTTTTATGGCGGCCATCTTGTTTTTCGCCAATCGGATTTGTTTTTCTCCCCCACCCATGTGTTTGCACTTAGAACCATTTTTTATTTGAGGTTGGCCTATTGTCGTTTCTCCAATTTTCATTTCAATAAGTCAGTCAATGAGTCAGTGGTAATGCTGTTTTATATATTAATTATTAGTAATAGAATAATATAAAATACTAAACAGAAGTGAAGTTGGAAAAGAGGTGACTATTTATCTAAGACGAGCACCGAACCTACATATTTTCTTCATTAAAGCAATGACTAAGAAAAAATTAATAAATTTAAAAAATAATTCCGCTAATTTGATGTGATACAACGAAGAAATTAAAATTTTATAATAGCTGAAAAACTACTTAAATAACAAACTAATATCAGTAAAGCTGAAAATTTAAAAATCTATTTCAATTTATACTTTTTGATTACTACTACTAAAGTAGTAATCGAAAAGTATAATAATAATTAACAGTTTATATAGCAAATAAAATTGAAATTATTAAATTTAGAAATATCTAAAAGATATGTTTCAGTTTGAAAACTTATAATTTTTAATTTGAAAAATGTCTTAAAGACATTTCTCAATTTAAAACATCCAATTTTTAATTTGAAAATTGTCTAAAAGACATTTCTCAATTTAAAACCCTTAATTTTTAATTTTAAAAATTGTCTAAAAGACATTTCTCAATTTAAAACTTATCAATTTTTAATTTTAAAAATTTCTAAAATAATTACTCAATTTAAATCTTTCAACTTTTAATTTGAAAATTGCCTAAAAAACATTTCTAAATTTCAAACTTTCAAATTTTAAATTGAGAAACGTCCAAACCAACCCTAAATAACTTTCTCCAAAATCTCTTCAATGTTTAAATAACGCCTCCATAATAAACTGTTGTATGTAATATTTTTTATGGCATAGGGAGCAAACAAGCAAAGCAATACCTAATAGAAAGCAATCAACTCCGCCCATAGACATCTGCAACACCAGAGGCATCATAATTGCGTTGCCGACCTTTAAGATATATAGGCTATAATAGACTTGTTTTTTGAACGTTTCAGAAGTACCGCCGAAGACAGCTAGTTCCATAGAGTGGTGGTGCGTGGAATGAAGTTTCGGGAAAAACGCACTGTACTGGATCACCACTCCAGATGGTGGGGATGTGAGGGCAAACATAGTTCAAGACATAATATAAATTAAAATTATATTTACAAATTACAAGATTTACAAATTTTTACTGTTACTTGATATACATTAAAATTGGCGAAGAAAAAATATTTTTATTTTTATGAAATATTTATTAAAAATGTCCTTAATATACACCAAAAATTATACAACAAAAAGTCTTGTTAATTCAAATAGACATCATTATCATTCCAATATGAACTGCAACCAAACCAACCTAACTTGGTCGCGTAATATTTACAGGATTTCTTTGAAGTCCCATAAAACCATATTTTTGTATGAACGCTATAATATTTGAATATTACTTACTGACATACATATTTTTACAAACGCGAATTTTAGTTTTCTCGGGTAATTAAAAAGTCACGGTGTATATTTGTACAGAGATACATACATAAAAACTTATTGTCCGAAAAAGGAAAATCATCTGTACCGTTGCAATGAGGCAAAGTCCCTGGAATGCTGATGGCTTTAATCTATTCGTTGATTGAGGTATCCGCCAGCTAAGTAGCACTGAGGCATGAACTAGGGAAAAAAGCTTTAACGAAGAAAAAACTTTCACCCTAATCTAGCCTCTTTAAAGGACTATATATTATATATGCACCCTTATCCACTATCAAAAATAAATATAGTTCACACGAACGTAGCTCAAAGAGTTCAAAGAAATACGTAGATTGCTATCTATTTGTACTCACGTTTATGAAGTAGATAGCAAAAAGTAGTAGATCATTACAGAACATAATAATGGTTTTATTTGTGTCACAATTTTTCCGTCATTTCTTTATAAAATTTACTTCAGTTAACACTTTGATAAATTTTGATTGTGTTGCTCATTATTTATTATTCTGTTATACTGTGCACCTTTTCAAATAAATAAAACATTGTTTTTTTTTAAATACGGTAACATAAAGTGAATAATAACAATTGACATAGTTTTTGTGTAACTAAGGGATGCAAGAAGGCACAACAACATCTTAGGGTCTCAACTGTCAGTCCCGCCTGTACTCGTTACATCCTGTTTTTTCACAAATTACTCTCAGACAACTTACTGATTGCGATATAACCAACCTTAAATCAGGTCAGAGATAAATTATCGTTGTGCGTGATGTTTTTTTTCACATGTCACATTGCTGGGAATGGGCCTCCACATTTTTGAAGAAACGAATACTAACCTACCATGGTTGTCTAATGTGGTTGGCGGGGTATCCAGGCTCGACGGTTAGAAAGAGGAAATTTGATTTGAAAGTTGGAGGAAGGAAAAGCAAAAATTATTCTTTCTTTATAAGTTGCTCATTCCATCTATCCTTTAACGAAAATGTAATAATTAACGTAGAATAATGGAACACTCGTTATCTTGTGGAAACACTCTATTACGCTACACATTAATCACGGCAAACCGCAAACACGAGAATTCTTGCGCATTACGTTCTCATAAGAACCCCACTGCGTACTTCACATATCATTAAACAAATTTATTCGTGGACATTACTTGAATTACTCGCAAATATTTAATGAAAACAATGTATAAATTCAAATTTAAATGAGGACAGTCAAAAGTTTTACTTAGCTAAGATCCGAGACAAGCAAAACAATAACAGGAAATTAATAATGTGTGTTTTTCCGTTGGGTTAAGTGGATTTATTTGGAACTTAGAGCAAAAACTTACCGATTGTATTGTTTAGCTAAGTAAAACTTTTGACTGTCCACATAGTAATGGATTTCCGCAAAGTAACGCCTGACTCCATTAATAATCAAATTTAAATTTTAAAAAGTCTTTTTATAATTTATACACCATACCTAGTCTTTTTTTTAAAAAAATCACGAGAAATTATTTTTGATGTATATTAAAAATAATTAACAACCGTGGAATTAGCGGAATCAAAGTAGTAGAACTAAACTGTCGCTTGCATATATAGTATACAACACATATACGTAATCAGTATAATGATGGACGACAACAAATAAATACATTATATAAAATGGTAAAGTTCACAACGTAATATTTTTTTTGTAACATTTATAATTGTTAGATGGAGGGCTCTTTAGTTTTCCGGAAGCACTCAATTATGTCGCGTACAATCAAAGCGATCTGAAGATTGCGTGCGAACCTCCCCTTGAAGACGGGGAGTTCCCCGGTGCCATTTCGAAAGTAAAATAATATACTTGCATTATTCGCAAAATGAATAAGGAAATTTCTCTTCTCAGTTTTTTTTTATAAAAATTGAGTCTTCATTGTTTCAAGACATTCGGGATAATTAACATGATAATTAAATTTCACTACATCACTGATCTTACTACATTTTTAACGTAAAGAATTCTTAATGTATGTTACTATATGATTTTAGTTCCGTAATTTACTAACCCAAGGCTATGTATAACTAAAACTGACTGCTATTATAAAAGTCATGGTTATTCAATTATACCTTTTAATATTATATATTATATTTTTGAATTTTATGTTTACCAGGTACGTTTTCTTGCTAATACCGAGAATTTCACCTAAAATAATTCCTATTTTTATGCGAAAATGAATTTATTCTATGTATCTATAAACAGAAGTTCCGTTTAAAATGTAATAAAGATTATAAACGACAACACTACAGATAGTATTTTTATTTAGTTATTTAAATGAAAAACTTTAAGACAAAACATTCTACTATGTTAAAGATAAATTACGAGGTAAATTGGTTATAAATAATATCTCATTATAAAAAAATAACTAGTTCAAGTACTGTATGTTTATATTATATTTATAACAAAAATAGAGACTGAGGCTCTTTGGAAGATCTTGAAAACTTTACCGAGCATAACAAAATTTATAAAAACAACAGAATACATAAGTATTAAATCTTTCCGGTGTAAAACCGGAAAATTAAAAAGGGAATATAGAAAAATGTGACGATATTTGTCAGACCCCAGTTAATCATTCGGAATGATTTCAGATTCCAAGCTCATAAATGTGCCAACCGCAATGAGTAAATCAATTATTACATACTTTCTGGATCAGCGAACTGAAGAATATACGAGTGGTATTCAAAGGTTGTCTAAAACACCTTTCTGCATTCTACTGCATCCATTTTTGATGGCTCTTTTAAGGATGGATTAATTAAAAAGTTCATTAACATTCTAATTGTCACTGATGTGTGTTTAGTTTAAATGAAATATACTCATAGCTCTACACGAATATTCCTTATATAATGAATTTACAAAATACAACTTATAATGCTACTGACAATTTTAAAACTCTTACAGATGTCAAGGGGATTTAATTGGTTTCCATGAGATGATACGCTTGCTCGTTTGCGTTTTTATTTCATAAAGAAACTAAAATTAAAAGTTAGAATAAAGTCTGGGAATAAAATGGCTCAAAAATTATTATGTATATCAGTTTATTCAATTATAATATACATTTCTGTTCAATGAGCAAAAGATCGATATTCTTCTATCACTGGAATTAAATAAAAAGTAATACTCGTACCTATTAACTACACGTTACAATTTGTAGCCCTCGTTAGGGAAACGAAATAAAAAATTTTGAAATCTGCAGAGTTGCCTACATAATTGGAATAATTTTGGCGTGCATAATTGTATTAAACCCTTTTATGCTAATGGTTTAGGGTTATATGAATACAACATGCCTCACATTCCATACCTACTGCTTACGAACTGGGATGCATAATTATAAATCCTTTAAGCAATTAAGCCGATTTTAAATGTTTGAATTCTCATCTTAAATAATTTTACCTGCTTTAAATCGATGAGAAACAAAGCAAACAATTCCAATAATGGTAGAAGCGGTTGAACAATGATGGCAACGCATCTGTGATGTCTGTGGTGTTGCAGATGTCTATGGGCAGCGTTGATTACTTTACATCAGGCGAAACGCTTGCTGGTTCGCCACCTATCCCAAAAAAAGCAGGAATATTCCGGCTGTACATAGGTGTTACCATACCTTTACAGAATTTCCGCGCAAAGTGGTAGTATTTTACTATCTATCGTACATGCAGGAAACGATTCGTACGGTGAGGGCAGGGTGCAAGAGTGATCCTTTTCCTTCCATTTCTTCTCTCATTTTTATCATCACTTCCCTTTTCTCTCCTCGTATTTTTCTCTTTCACTCGCATTATTCACATTTTATCCTAAGGGAGGCAATGCTTGCCCTTAGTATCGTACCATCGGTGATCAACTTAATCATTTGCCTATCCTTTAAAAAAAACGATAAAATCATTATTCACAGTTGCCTAATAAAACTGATATAAAATATTTTAATATTGTCTTCTAAACAGTCATAAGCAGGTTAATACGTTAAAATCATTTACTAATTTTCTAAAAACCTTTTTTTAATTTTTATTACAAATTATATATATATTTTCGACAGCTCACGTAAAACTAAATTCGGAGTAAATACCTATAGGCAATACATATATGTAAATATTTATAATATTATCATTGAACCCACGACCATTGATTCCGAAGATAGTAGCTTATTACAATTGAGTCATGATAAAACATTTATAAATATATCTTATTATAAGCAAATATAAAAATGTATAATAGGTACAGTGATTGCAATAAAAGGCGCAGAAATTCATCGGCGGTATAATAAGTTGATAACAAGACGTTTAGTATTCCTGGCGCGAAGGGTCTACCCTCCTGCATTCCATAGAATGACAATTATGAGCCAGGGGACCTACGTGCGTCTTGTGCCCGAATGACAATCGAGCACGGAAATCAATTGAAAAGGCAAAAAGCCAGGAACATTTTTATTACTAGAACATGCACTGCATTGCTTGAATTTTATATGTATTTTATATTAAAAGAACATTGAAAGCAAACCTGGGAAATGGGTGTTTGTCTTATTTTATTTTTTATTAAGTGATGTCGTTTAAATAAAACATCAATATTCAAGAACAATTCTTAATTTGTTTATCTTTCCACCTAAAGGCTATTAAGTCTACAAAAAATAAAATTCCTGGGAATGGCTTCGCTGACACCCCATCAATCACAATCATAAAGAGAAATTGTTCGTATCTCATTTGTTAGAATGAATGAATTCTTTTCCCATAATCCAATTCCCCAATATCGTGACCACTTGCGTACTCTCGTATCGCAGGACAAGACACCCTTTGGGACCTTGTGTCGGGGAAGTTAGTTAGTATAATCCAATGAGAAAAATACTAAATACTATATCATCATCCTGATGATGATGATATAGTATTTAGTATTTTTCTCATCAACAACAGCTTTCGGCAGTCCACTGCTGGACATAAGCCTCTACCAAGAGACGCCACCTACCCCGATCCTCGGTATCACACATCTTAATTCTGCCAGCCACCTGTGCAGATCGTGGCACCATCGAACCGGCGGGGAGGGGAGGGGGCGTCCCACACTGCGTTCACGAGACGCGGTCTCCACTCCAGCACTCGTCTGGTCCAGCAATTGGCGGATCTCCGACAAACGTACTTAATAGTACTAGTTTATAAAAGTCTAAATTCAGATTCAGATTTCAAGACAATTCAGATTCGGGATCCTCTAAAAGAGATAATTGATATTGATATCCCGAATGACATATATGATATGATTGATAAATTTACATTCTTACACCACGAGATAAAAGGAATTTGCTTCAAGCGATATAAGTTGCCGTTTATATAATGATTATGATGATATAAGTTCCCGTTACACATAAGTTATATATGTTTATTGAGTAAAATTCAAACTAAATAATGATAATCATACTACTTCTCTTCTCAAAAATGTAACATAAAATAGGCAAATTGGGTGTTTGTATTCCAAAAATCGTCTTTCGTTGCATCTTCTCCGTTCTGACCTAGCCTTTGATTTCTTTGCCATTTTTATAAAATTCATTCCTGGTTTTGTATAATATATCATTCTAATATTTCCAAATTTCAAAATAATTTTATATACTTTACACATATTACTTGCACACACAACCGAAGTTCCTAATGTATATTATTAGGAATTTTGGTTATGCATTAATGAATCAATATTATGTTATTATTCTGTAAATTAGTAGAGCAGTTTTAAGAACGACATGAACATTTAATTTTATAATTATTAAACTTTAATAAATATAACAAAATAACATTTTCATTTAATACAAGGTTGTTTTTGATTAACAACAAAATCTGCTAAATTCAAATTAGTTGTGAAAGCTTGAGGATTTATAATGATCAAATATAAATATTAAAAGCACAATAGCAAACAGCTTCATTACTGTGCAACGCAGCGCTTGCAACTGCCAGACACAGAGCGAACGTGTGCACTAGACCAGAAACAATGACACAAAATCAATCAAATGAAAAATATTCAAATAAAGAACAAAAAAGCCTGGAGATCGACGCCTTCGCAACACAGCCTTGATACGTATCGCCCTTGACTCTGGTGAAAACAGCTGATTCCAGATAGTGCTTCATCATTAAATAAAATAATATATGATTTCAAAGTCTTCAGCAGTTCTTCGATCAGTGCGTCCTGCTCATAATCTCTTAGAGTGCTGAAACGTCTACATTGACAGTCCGTCTACTCCACCAAATTAAAGTAACTCAGAGGGCTATGCTTGGAGTTACTCTGGTAGATATGATTCAAACAGATGAAATCCGCCATAAAGTCAAAGTCACCTATATAGGTCTCCAGGTTAGCAAATTGAAGTGGTGTGGGTAGGTACCATATGTGGCACGGCTCAGCCCTATGACCAGCGTTGGACTGCCGTAAGTTGACGATGATGATGATTTCAAAATTATATATTTAAAGGGTCATAATGTAACTTATTTTAGAATGGTAATTCCAATGAATGTATAAAAATATCTAATACAAAATATATTTAGAGACGCAATGAAAATCATCCATATGAAAACCTCCCCAATATTTACCCTACATACTACTGTGGTTACGTACTAAGGGCCGCCGTACGTTTTCCGTGAATGTAGTACGAGGTTATTATGGGAGTAAATACTAGGTAACAGCGTTTACCTGGATGAAAAAATTATCTGCGACCCCCAATCCAATGTGTAGAATTTGATACAACACCCCTCATTTCTCTCGCAGACCAGTGCCCAGCAACAGATGGTTGTATTGATTGAATAATGAAATAAATATGCATATATCACATTGGCTTTATAAAATAAATAGTTGATTAGTAACCAATAAAGATATTAAAGTCAGGTATATCTATCTAATTACTAACGCCCAGTTATTATAGCTGGGTGAAAATCATATTAAAGAATATAACACAAATATATCCCCTTACTATAAGAAGCTTTATTACCTCTTTTGCTATTCGCCAAATAGATGATCAAATCTTTGTCCTCATGTAGGAATCAAAGCTTCAACTCTTGACTTGGAAAGTATCCTTTCACTCAGTCACCTTCTTAACGTCTTTCACAATCCGAACGACAAAACGGCGTCATTCGAATCCACCCATGACACCAACAAAATGGTGTCATGGGTGGATTCGAATGACGCCGTGACCGCTTCTACACCAGCCGCTTATACGAGATTCTCGCACGTACTCGGTCACCCCCTAGACCTTAGAGCCTAGGGGACTAATGAGAACCATTATTACTTACTTAGGTCCAATCCTCCGCACGTATAACGTAGCGTCATGACGAAATTAAAATTCGGAGGTACATGTGTGTGTCGACACACATGTACCTCCGACATGACGTCAATATTTTACTTAACCACGGGCCCAGCTCGATAAAGCTGTTAAAGCCAATAGGCTAATGGCATTAACATCTTCTAATCATAGGTCAGTCACTTTTGTGTCAATAGAACACCCATTGCAAACGTGATTCTTAGAATCAAGTAAGTTGATGAAAAGTTTACAAAAGAACTAGATGTTTGAAACTGTTTTATAACAAATATTTAGCATAAAATATTGAGCTGAATAAATAAAAATATATAGTTATTCAACATAAATATTTTCATTAACATCATTTCAGTCATAATCATCCAATGTAACTTCCAGTTTACGCTATGGCGCGTTTTAATTATACAGTTTTAAATTTGTAAGGCACAGTTTAAAAGTTCATTTACATATCAATCATCACATTTTTAAATTGTAATTTAATTAAAAATTCGCGATATATACTTTTTCATATAAATATTCAAACAAATTGTCTATTATGGAGCTATGATAACTTCAAATACTGTGGAAGTTTATTAGAGTGCAATAGAACTGGGTCCAAATTTGTTGCGCGTACCTTTATTTACTCAATCTATATAAAATATATAGATAAATTGTTTTCTAATTACAATTTTATGTACAGATTTAGGGGATGATTTGCGGTAATGAAAAATATTGTGAATGAATTCTACATACCTGTGAATATATTCAATTACCATAAGTATCACAGATGATAAGATTTCAAACCCATACCAAGATTCAATATCTTACATGCGAGCATGTTGTTACATAACATTTGATAAAAATATTTTTTATCAAATGTACAACCTCAAATCAAGTCCCGCCCAATGTTAACCGTTAGGATAGTAATACAGTCGTTTTATATTATTATTTTAATTAACTTGACATTATGAAATAAATTCACTTGAAGCCAATTTAGGTCACCCGCGTGTTACTTTGACCACGTTTTTTAGCTTTACCCTGACATTAAAAAACGGTCTGATTGTATTATTGCCAATACTATATAAGCTGCGAGAAAAACATAAATGGCATCATTAAGCAATCTTTACTCAATACAGCTGGAAAAGGAAGAGAAGATGAGAAGTCTAATTTTTTTTTGCTTGCTGGCAACAATCGCTATTGTTTACGCAAGAGATGTGCGCCATAAGAGAGAAGCTGACCTAGCAGCAGCCTCATATCAATGGGAAAAAGGTAGTGGTGGGGAACAGCACGGAGATCACTTTGGGGAATATGGCGGCCATGACGAAAAGGGTTATAAGGGGTACCACGAACATGAACAAGGTAAGAAAGGACACTCTGATCATGAAGGCCATAAGGGACACTACGGTGAACATGGGGGCCACGAAAAATCTCACCACCACGACGATGGCTACTATGATGAACACAATCAAGGTGAGAAAGGAGAAAAAGGATACAGTTTCGAAGAAAAGGGACACTACCATAAAGGTCATTCCACTAAAGGACACCATGGCATTCACAAATTAGACGAGTTCAAGAAGAACAAACATTTCCATGACAAACATGGTGAGTCTGGATTCGAAGAAGGTTATGGCGGACATCACCATGAAGGTGGATACAAAGAAGGTGGGCATTTCAACAAGGGACACAAAGATGGAGGTTTCCATGAACAAGAACATGGAGAGAAGGGCCACCAGGAAAAGGGAGAACACCACAATGACCATAAGGGATACCATGATGAAGGCGGCGACGAAGAATATTGGGGACACGATAAAGAATACGGCAGCAAAGGAGGCAATGAAGGCCACAAAGGCTGGGACTGGAAGGGATACTAATGCAACGAACACTTACGAAACGAACGCGATATGATAAGACCATTTGTTATAGTTGGTTATTTTGTGATACAAGTTCAAATAAATAATTTATTGACTTAAAATTGACACCTGTTTCGTTTCAGGTAAATATTGTTTTTTGTAACAATCAAAACATATATTTATTTAAAGAAACCAATAACTCATACCCTTGAAATAGTAATAAAAATAGATAGTGTAAAGAAAGAAATATGTAAGGGTAAAAAAATGCTCAGCTTTTTAGAGGAAATTATAAATAAAGTATAAAAATGTAAGGAAAACTTTCATACATTCCACAAAACAAACTATTAACAAAATAAAAATGAATCAAGTTTTCTTTCTCTTTGCAGTTTCAAAACAAGTCTCTTCTTAGCACAATGAAATCTCGTCACAATGGAAATGTCTAAGTTATTCTTGAGCACAGATTTATAAAGATAATTTCTTTACGTTATCAACTATCCCCACCGTGATAAATATAACTTTAAACCACACTGCAAAGTAATTTGTGTCAAAGTTTTCGACAAAACATGTTAATAATGTCAAAATTTAGCTCAATACCCAAAACTTGTTCTATATTTATTGACACATTTATCTACAATGAGAACAGACTCGCCCATAAAAGTACACACGTACAAAAAACAGAGAGACATAAAGAAATACCTTTACTCTTCGGCTTGTTCGATGAACAATGAAAGAATGAGAGAAACCTAACCTCTATCCTTTTTTATCCAACATCCTTCCTAAAGATAGGAATCGTGTCTGCGGGGTCCTTAAAGCCCATTTGCTTATTTTCCTACCTTTTGATTGACAACTTGATTACATTGGACACTTATCATTAAATATGAATAAAATTAAACAATTTTCGTGATGTTGAAATAATAAACTAAACTCACATACGTATTAACACGATGTGAATACAATTTTTTTAAAATCGTCTTTTTTAAATGCGTTAAAAAATGTTTTGTCTCTATGTAATGCGTATCTGTCTACCTTGTTAAATTTAATCTCGGAAACAGTAAAACGATTTAAGCAGTACCTTCTTACAAACAAACTTTTATTTTATATGTATTTTAATAAAATAAATATGAAAATTACAAATTAATACAATTTTACAATTTATTTTTTGTTATTCCTAAAAGTTCCTTTGAATAGTGTTATTACTGCGAGCCACATCAATCAGTTCCACAAGTCGATTTTGTCCAGTGGACATGGTAATATAGCAACTTGACAGATAATCATTTAGACTACCTTCTTTTGATTCTTCTGCTTCACATTGATTTTTATACATATGCAATATTGATTTGTTTGCTTGCAATAAACATTCATTCGATGTAAACAGACATTGATTTTTGCTCAATGTATTCATTTATTGCATAAAAGACTAAATAGAATAGTGGCGATGTTTATAAGACATTTGATTTGAATGAAAACTACTTACTTTACACACATCCAACTTTCCCACTTATTTTTATGAAATTAATCTAAGTATAACAAACTAACTAATAAAAAGGGTGGAGTAAAAGATAGAGTCGGCCTGTTACACATTTAGGTCGGGAGTCGACCCAAAAAAATACTGTAAGGACCATTGACACAGTTATCCTGTTTAGTAAAAAGCAAACAAACAAAAGACAAATTCTATTGACTTACTTAGTTATTACTTACTTAGCTTTATATCATTGTATTCCTGTGTTTACGTTAACATACTGTATAAACTTGTCAGAAAATACTTAAAAATTATAACATTAGAATTAAAATAGATGCATAAAGTTATTAATATTATTATAAAAATCAATTATTCTCCTTGAACAATTAATTTGAATAATTATTCTCCTAGACTGAGACAAAATGACTACCCGGCTTCCTTTAAAATAGTAAATCGTCTTTCTATATTAATTCATTTTAGACGACGTTGTTAACTGGCAGCAAGTTAGACATTAAACATAAGTATAATATATTAAATATTTTAAAATATCACTGAGTTCTTCACCAATATTTACTTACTAGATTTTTATACATTTCTATAGGATTGTATGGCCTTAAACTCTACCGTCCTTTAACTATAAAATTATAGTCTTTTACGCCATGCTAAAACCAGCAGCACGCCTCTGCACGAAATTTGTACAATTGTAATAATTAAATAAAAAAAAAAATAAAAGATTATAATTTTATACTTAAAGGAACGTACTACAAGAATATGCGCATTTCAATATACAAGTATAATAATTAATTTAAAAGAAACCTAATAATAATTGTTACAAGTAATAAAAGAAATGAAAATATAAATCGTCATTTCATATGTAAGTGTGAGTAGTACACCTATATGAGTACTCTCCCCATTATGCACCATCCGTAACCGACACCCATTGCGCGTCTTCCGTAGCGCTGCAGTAAGCCAGTTAAAAGGATTCGCGCTACTTATTTATACCGTCGAAATATTTATTAATTTTATTTGCTTACTAAAGTGGTTCTAAGGCAATAAACACCACCTTCATCAGTCCATCGCTGAACATAGATAGCCAAAGCATGCCACTTCTTTTGTATTTGACTTAGAACAAAAATCATTTACTTATAATGAAAACGAATGTTATCTATTTATTAAAAAATTATTATATAATTTTTTGTTTGTCCTGTATACGTTCCTAACATAAGGTCTCCGTCCTCTGTGTAACTCCGTCTAATCTACCAAAGATTCTACCTAATCTAATTAGTAAGAATCTTTGGTAAATTAAACGGTACGATTGTCAAAGTTTTTTAAGATAATTGGTCGTTTAAAGGCAATTAAATTAATTCATTTGTTTTTTACGTATGAGAACACACACACACACACACACACACACACACACTGTCTTTTAGATAATATCGCAAAGAATCCACTGCAATTGCTATTTTATTAATAATAAGCGGGCGTGTAATATAAACATCTTTCTTGATAACGTTTAACAAACTTTCCCTCCGAGAAGTAGAGAGTGTGATATATTATGGATAATGATGATTGAAATTAATGATACTGAATATAAGGTTATAGTTAAGTAATTGCTAGCAAGTGCTAATAAGAGAGGTAAAGATGTTATATACATTTGTTATGTAATTTGTTTTTATTAACACGATACAACAATGCTCATTAATCAAAAATTGTTACTAAGGACTAAACTGATGTTGATTCTATCATGAAGACTAAGATGATAGTGAATAAATCTGAGAATCATTTTTTCATTACATATTTCATAACGTAACTGACAAACTACCTGGAAGTGAAAACTTCTTCAGCCGCGTGTTAAGCAACGACCTTGGCAGTTCGGAACAAACTTTAGTTTCCTAACCGCTTCAGTTAGCACTATAAATTATCATTGTCGTTCAACCAAAGTATCATTCAACAACTAAGCATCGTTGTCTAAGCAATCATGAGAACCAGCCTTTTAGTGGCCTTTGGGCTGATGGCCCTTGCAGCAGCGGTCTCCGGCAGGGAAGTTCGGGAGAAGAGGGCTGCAGATCTCGAGGCCGCGGCCTCCCACGGCCACCACTGGGATAAGGGTGGCGGCCACGAACACCATGGAGGACACCACCACGACCACGGTGACCACGATCACAAAGGTCACAAGGGGCATCATGAACATCACCATGGCAAGCACGGTCACCATCATCACGAAGGACACCACGGCGAGCATGGCGAGCACGGCGGCCACAAGAAGCACCATCACCACGATGAAGGCTACCATCATCATCACGGACACGGCGAGAAGGGGCACCACGGTCACGGACATGACGAGCACGGCCACTGGCACAAGGGACATGATACGAAGGGACATCATGGCATCGAGCACCATGATGAATTCAAGAAGGACAAGCACTTCCACGACCACCACGGTGAAAAAGGCTTCCATGATCACTACGGCGGTCACCACCACGAGGGAGGACACAAGAAGGGCGGTCACTTCCATCACGGACACAAGCACGGCGGTCATCATGAGCACGATCATGGCAAGCATCATCATCATGAAGATGGCGGTCACCATCACCATCACAAGGGCCACCACGGTGAGGATGGTCATCATGAGCACCATCACCATCATCATGATCATGGAAAGAAGGGCGGTCATGAGGACCACAAGCACTGGGGACACAAGTCTGGCCACTAAACATTCAATAATTGTAACTCTCTCTCTGTTATTTGTTGATTTTATACATATAAATATTTTTGTTACTTTTTTACCACGAAGAAATAAAAATTAATAAACATTACTCCAACCTTTTTACTATAAAATCCTTTAATAATACAATTCTCTCCTCTAAAAATTAGCAAATCCTTAAAAATTTAGTGTAGTTAAAAAGAAAATGTGTCACAAATATATTATATAAATATCTTATCAAATATAGAAATAAATAAAAAGTACTATAGAAAAATAAATAATCATAGAAATGTTTGCAAAAAGGCTCCCAATTTGATTAATATGTATCCCAATAAGCATAGCTTCAGTGGACGCCGCTACAAACCGAAAACTCAAAAGAGTAGAGCGTTTTCATTAACATTACATTAAAAAAAGTCACATTGATCATTTTAATTATAGTTTTTTTTTTTTCAAAAATAAACAAAAGAAATTTGCGATACCACCTCATAAATAATCACCAATTGATGACCAATTGACTCAGTGACGGGGCCCTCTGCCCGCGGAGTCAATGGTCGCGGGTTCGATCCCCCGCATCGGAATAAATATATGTATGGACTACAAATATTTAATCCCGAGTCAGGTAACCCCGCGAATCCACACTGGACAAGCGTGATGGGTTAACATCCATTCCTCCAAAAATGGAGAGGCCCATGCTCAACAGTGGGACATATATGGGCTGTTAAAAAAAAATAATCAAAACAAAAATTACATTTATCATTAAATTTGAGTCCTTAAAAATCAACTTACAAAATTATTATATAATATAAATTTATTTTTATATTTAATTCTCGTAGGAAAAAAGCGTTATAACTTATAATAAATAAATAAACTCTTAACAAAAATATATTATTGATTTACACGTATAATTTACAATAAATAAAAAGTAATCAAAACAAAAATTATATTTATCATTAAATTTTAAAAGCCCTTAAAAATCAACAACTAAATTATTATATAATCTAAATTTATTTTTATATTAAATTCTCGTAGAAAAAAAGCGTTATAAATTATAAAAATAAATAAACTCTGAATAAAAATATATTATTGATTTACATGTTTAATTTAAAATAAATTAAAAGTAAAAATATTTCACGAAATACGGATTATTCATCGTGTCTACATGTAACAAAAGTCATTCAATTAATTGTAACTTGTAAGAAATAGTAACAATATAGTGGCTGAGTTATTTATTTATATCGTGCAATTCTCCGTGAAATAAATTTAACGCAAATAAAAAGGAGTTCGTTGCAATGTTAGATTTGGTTGTGCGTCGACCATTTAATATCAATCAGTATATTATTTGTAATATCGAGTAGTAACTCGATTCACAACATATACTATGCCCAAAATTTAATCACCATAAAATAAGTCTAGTGAGAACTTGCGAACGCAAAAATGTAATTGCCGTATTCATTTAAGTGTCGAAATATTTCTAATTTCTGAATGTTGAGTTTATAGTTTATAATATTCCTTATAAATAATTGATTTTAAGGGGATTCATTACAACTCTATTTTATATTCAATCAATAATTCAATTCGTCATAAAGTTCGTTGCCAAACATTGCTTTTTCATAAAATTGAGAGATCTTGCCATAATCCGTAGGAAAAATTGGGATCACAGGTTGGTGTTTAATAATATAGTTAAAAGTACCATCATTGACAATTTTTAAATGACTACCCAGATCTAGGGCAGTAGCAAAGTGTTTGCTTTCTGAGCCTAAAGATGTAGGTGTGGTGGGACGATTCTCTCATCAGTATAAAGACTTGTAGTACCTACAAGTATTTATTCTAAGTTTGGGTGTTCATCCTGGTAATTCGATATTCCTTTATAATGAACAGCACAGAATAAAAATCCAACGACATAGGGAATCCAGTAAGATTCACTGTATCGTGAGTTTTTTATTCTCTACCATTCTCACACATCGGAGGGATTTTGACAACATAGTGTCTTATTATATTTTAGTGGTAATAAAAAAGTAAAAATATTAATAAAAAGTACTTAAAAATGTATAAAATAAAAACTAATTGCATTCAAAGTATTATTTCCACTACCAGTTAAGCAATTACTATTGTTACAGTTTACAATAAGGAATTCTCCTGAGACTGAGGTGGAGTCGCGAACTCGGTGGATATTTAAAAATAACCGGTTTACTGTACCGCTTAGCTAGCATTTTGTCTTTTTACAAATAAAGTTTATACAGCTCCCACGTAGAGAAGAAAATACTGTTACAAATAGTTAACAATTTACTCACTACCTACCAGTATAGTGAACGTATTATAAACAAAAATAGATTTGAGGTGATCTACATACATACATATATGTAGTTATAACACTTACGATTAAATATTTTTGTGTAGGCAAAGATTTAGTTAGAAGTGAAAATCACAGTATCGTTTTCATTTCCTCTTTTGATTGATTATTACAAATAATCACAAAATAAGAACATTTGAAAAATTTAAAATTCAGCATTTTCAATGTAGTGTGTCTTAAGAATTTAATTCTAATTGTTTTATTTATTCTCCATAAAAAATACTTTATCATCATCATATGAAGCATTCCACTGGCGATGCAGAAAACGCGCTATCTAGACTAATATACGTATCCATGTTTTGCAAACAGCCTTGCACAGATCATTGCTTTATCTGACTATCCATTGTAAGTTTGCAGGCACATTCTCCACTCCAGCACTCGTCTACTCCAACAGTTGTCTAAATTTCGAGTTGCTCCGCACAACTTCGAGCTAGGTCAAAAAATAGACCATTTGTCCAAATATTTTTGTTATCAGGCGCTGAGGTACGTGAGATCAAAAGACCTTCCCAAGTTGCCTTAATTTTGCCAGTCCAAATAAACCCTTCTACCGCTTTAAACTATCTCAACCTAATCGCAATGCACGTGTTCAAACATTATTCTTCTAAAATTAACAATGAAGCTTCTGCTAATTTTTCGTAATGAGGTTCCTTTGAGCAAAAAATGAGGTGAAAGAAAATGCGCAAATACATTTCTTTTAAAAATTTTAAACGCGTTTCTTTTTCTTATACCTTTTTTTATTACCAGTTATTTATCTCTTTAAAAACGGTTCGGTTTCATTACGTCTCAATAAAGAATCGCAAGTGAGTACACGATTCATTAGGTTTCTTTCAGTGATCTTGTGGTCAATTTCATGTTTTTCAGATACGTCATAACTACTGATATGCCGATCTTGCGTCACTTTTTAAAAAATGGTGTCCAATGTACCTGTAATAAGGCGAGAGAGCGACATGCATCTTTAACGTCAAAATTCCTAGATTGAAAACGCTTAAACCAACTTTGCAAATTTTTCAATTTGTCGAATTTTTTCCTTCTTTGTTATTAAATTTTAAAATGTATCGCATTTCTTCATTAGATTTATTAATTTTGTATAAAAGAAAAACATTTTAGATTTTAGAAAGCCAAAGAAATTTTAGAAATTTTATTGCAAGTTTATACACCCGATAATATTTTTTTTCCACCTAATATATAAGTGTAAATGAGTACCCGCTTTACATTCGCGAATTATATGACCGATATTCATTATATACTCTCAAATATAAATTGTTTCTGTAAAGAAATTATACGGACAATACCGGATTGACCTTGGCAGCAGCAGTAGATACAAACTTGACTGCAATAATTTCCTAACAGCGCTACTGAGAAAATCAACAGGTCAGTGTCTATAAAACCGTAGTGACAATATTAATATCCATAGAGAAACAAGTTCCGTGCCAGAGGTTGGTTAACATGAAGCTGCCCCTAGTACTTGGCTGCTTAGCAGCTGTCGTAGCAATGACAATTGCTCGAAATTTACGTGAGAAACGTGATGCCGACCTTGAAGCTGCAGCCTCACACCATGAAAAAGGTGGGGGTAAGGAACACCACGCACACCACCACCATGATCATGAAGGAAAAGGCCACAAGGCGTACGAAGGGCACCACCACCATGAGGAAGGCCGAAAGGGCCACCATCATCACGAAGACCACAAAGGACACCACGGTGACCACAGCGGCCACAAGAAACATCACCACCACGATGATGGCCATCACCATGAACACCACCATGGTGAAAAGGGTGAGAAGGGACATGGATTTGAAGAAAAGGGACACTACCATAAAGGTCACTCGACAAAAGGTCACCACGGTGTACATAAAGTAGATGAGTTCAAGAAGAACAAACACTTCCATGACAAATTCGGTGAGTCTGGCTTCGAAGAAGGCCACGGTGGGCACCATCACGAACATGGACACAAAGAAGGTGGCCACTTTAACAAGGGCCATAAGCACCACGGACACCATGAACACCATCACGGTAAAAAGGGTCACCATGAAAAGGGCGGCCACCATCATGAGCACAAGGGCCACCACGACGAGGGAGGTCATCATGAGCATCATCATCACCACCATGATCACGGGAAAAAAGGTGGACACGAAGACCATAAACACTGGGGATTTAAAGAGGGACACTAGCCCAACGACGCTTTAAGTTATATAATTCCTTAACAAGTTTATTGTATTGATATTTTTGTATATATTGTACTTACTCAAAAGACTAATATTATAAAAGTATTATACTTAAGTATAAGGTATTAAAATTAAATTAGTTTTTACAATAAATTAAGGAGTAATGCAAATAAATGTCAAATATAATATTGTATAAGTTTTTAAATCAATTAAAATGTTGTCTTGGTACTTGATACAGGTCATTTTTTTATAAAAACGAAGTGGTAGCGTTCCCCTTTTAATAAAATTTAGCAAAAGTTCGAAAATTACTAAGTGTTATTAATAAATTATAGTGTAGACCACACTTTATAAATGTCAAGCATATTTACATTTTCAGATAGACATTATTATTTTAAAATTAAATTATATAAACTGTAAACATAAACAAGATTATTTTAAAATCGACAAAATGTACAATATTTATAAAGCTATTAGAAGTAAATCAACTATAAAAAAACTTAGGCTATTTTTGAAATGGAAGTATTATTGAAATATAATTATTGAAATTTAATTTTTGAAATATAATTATATACGCCTTGATAATTAATTTATTTCTGAAATATCTTATATAAAATTTTGCTTACTTCCAGTAAGGAAATGCTAATGGAGAAAACGTCAGCACTTATCTCAATAACATAAAAATCGCAATTGACATAATATTGAAAATAGCAATAGTTCAGTTTACAGGATTACACATATAATCTGGGGTCGTAGATAGATGCTAACGTTGTTATTTTCCTATAGCTGAAGCATTATAAGTTGAAAGATACAATGGTTAATAAGAATTTTAGTAACACATTTGAAAAACCTCCCAAGGAAAATAGTCATCGTAGTCGATCTAAAACAACATTAACATATCACATATTTATTTATATATAGGCTAATACTAATATCGAATTAATTCGATGGAGAACCTACCACTTTGCGCCGAACCGCTTTAAGCGTGGGTCCGATTCCCGCATCGGGATAAATATATGTATGGCCTACAAGTATTTATTCCCAGTGTGGGCCCCGCCATTCTGCTTTGGACAAGCATAGTAGGTTAATATCTATTCTTCAAGTATCGACTAGGCTAATGTTCCGCAGTGGGATTTTTATGTACTTTGAATAATAAACTGATGCGCTATTCAAATTAATTTCAATATTGGACCCAAAAGGTAATAACTAGGACCAAGGGTAACTACCTGGCAAGGACCAACAAATAAAAGATCAAGAGGTAGACCAAAGGAAAAATGGATTGATAAAATAAAAAGAAAAGCTGGTGAAAACTGGATCACCAAAGCAAAAGACAGACAGATGTGGAGCAAAATGGAGGAGGCCTTTACCCGTAGTGGAGTCCATAATGATTTATGATTTATAAAAATAAATTTTGATTTTGATTCTTTTAATTTTGATTATTTTTAATTTATTTATCATTTAAAAATTTATATACATTGAAATTATTTATTATGATTGGAATTTAAAGTTAATGATTACTAATAGTAATATTTAATTTTTTAATGCATTATTGTATGCATAATAAATTATGCATTATTTTATTTTTTAATGCATAATTTATTATGCATACAATATTTTTTAATGGAAAATTCAAAGTAGTAAATTAGATCTTGCATTTAATTCAATTTATATTTTCGACTGTACATACATATATGTTGATTAAAATTATTTGAAACTGTTTAAAAATAAAATGGTGAAACTGTAAAGTACAATTGTTTATTGTTTTTTAATTTCATTACAATTATCATTGACAATCAAGAGCCCAAGTTTGTGAAAATACAACTTCCTACCATTAAAATATCACAATGTTAAATAAAATTGTGCTATGAGACCCCTAACGAATCAAAATAATAAAACCATATAACCTGATTCATAATTCAATAATTTACCTCCATATTTGTTTATACAGCCAATTCCAGTCACGTAGTAGACGATTTCATCTGATTAATGAACCTGCGAGGCAATGTGTTGTCATGACGAAGCAAAATTCTACTCTTTCACCGTTACATACATAAAATATTTATTTATTAAATTCACATGCAATCATGTACATATTAGTATTATAAAGATGTTATATATAATATTTATTTAGTGAGTACCTAAACACAGGACGCTACAGTGTTGCGCCGAGGTAAATCCAACTAGAATTATTTTTTAATTAGAATTTATTATGATTTTTCTTTTAAATAGACTATTTTAGGCTCGCTTGTTATATTTTCTGGGATTTTATTTATAATTTCTTTTTAACATTCTTTTTATGGTAGATATATAGTTATACAAATCTCTAATAAGGGCTATGAAGAGAAGTTTATAGTGTACCTTTTGGAAGAATAAGTTTATTTTTATTAATATTTTTATTTCTATTGTGTGTATATGTACAGTAAGACTTTTTGCAGCAATTAATACACCGCATATGATTGAAATAAATAAAACAGTAAAATATTTACTACCTTTAAAAATAACACTTATTTTAAATATATCAGGTAGAAGCCAACTAATATAAAGAAGATTTATATTGTTTAGGTTGTACCTTTATAGATATTAAAAAGAAAGAAAAGGGTACCATCCATACGCATATAAAATTGAACTAGTAACGCACCATCATGTATTAATTTGAAAAACCTTTACTAGCGTGAAAAGCCCATCAAAGGTTTATTACAATCCAGTTACATTTTTCCAATCCAATTACAGTTTTTTGTGTTAAATATTTTAGATGCTTAATTATGACATATTTATTTTTTAAAGTTTTTATATTTTCAAACAAATACTTTAAAAATGTTTTTAAATTATTACTTATATATTTAAATAAATAAAATACATTTTATAAAACTATGTACTTAAATGTATTTTGTACCAATCAACAGTTTACTTGCCGTTCCCAAGAAATATTATAGCGCAAAGCTCTGGAATGGTAACGTAAAAGCGAGTCTAACGATTTATGTTGAAAATATAAGGAAAAAATAAAATGAATTATACGGTACTATAAGTATTTTTATAAATAGCACACTTTCACGATTTTTTATTCCCGTCCCCATTATGTATTTACAAATCCATGTGTATGACGATTATTCGTAATATCATTATCGGAGTAAGATAGCTGACCTCATGATCAATGCGTTGATATAATAATTATTTAGATAAAATGTATATTTATCAACTTTTAAAGCAAACTAGCTACCATGTAGCCCAATAGAAAACAATTAACGCTGGCCACGGCGAATGGCAAAGCTTTCGATTTTTAGGCAAGGGTAGCAGGTTCATTTCTTGTATTAAACATTTTAATGAAACAAATTTTATTTGTGATTTTAATTGTACCTGGAATAAGTTGCAATGCTACGTAAAGAAAAAAAATATTTGGTTTCATAATATGAATAGAGAACACACGTACAAAAGAAAATATTTTGAGCCTAGTACCTTCGCAGACTTACATATATATACATATATATATATATATATATATATATATATATATATATATATATATATATATATATATATATATATATATATATGACGACCGATTGGCTCAGTGGCGCGGCCCTCCGCCCACGGAGTCAATGGTCGCGGGTTCGATTCCCGCATCGGAATAAATATTTATATGGATTTTTAAATGTTTATTCTGAGTCTGGTAACCCCCCCCAATCACCATTTCCTTTCCTGCCCCTTCCTTTCTTCTCTATCCTTTCCCTTCCTCTCCGCCAATCCACGGTCTGCCGTGCCAATGGATGCGTGGCTAGGGGCGAGCCTAGTCGTAAGCGTGCCGATCGTCCCGGGGTCGGGCTCCCCCGGGGACTATGGTGCCTTACCTCAGCATGCAGGGCTCTGCTGGGGCTGACCTCGATCCTCCTTTGCGGCTCGTAGGATTCACTAAAAGACGAATTTAATATACCTAATTTGTCGAAAATGACGGCGACGTGGTTCGCCACCCGTCACGTCCTGATTCTCACGAGGGCGAAAAGCGACCAATGACGAGCCGCGAGCTGCGATGAATGGCAGCGGATGAAGCTCTGTGGTCTCTGCCAACCCCTGCGGGGGATAAGCGTGAATATATAAAAAAAAAAAAAGTTATAATATATAAAAACAATTTTATTATTATATATGTTATTAATATTCGTAGCATAATTATAGATCGGATTGCGTAAACACAAAAATAATTGAAAATAGAAAAAGAAAATTTGTAAAAATTGTCTATTAACACCTCTGAATAAACTACAATGAAGTATATGAGGAAAAAATTTGACCGCGTTAAGCGATATTGACCCAGTATTATTTAAAATGTTCCCTTAACACTAATACCTGGGCATAAAAGTTGCTCAATTTATTTTTTATAGTTAATTGAGTCCATATCTACAAAAATCTTATTTAATAATAATGCATAATACAGTTCATTGTAGAAAAAACGGAGAGCAAGATTTTCAATAGCTTACCTCATTTCTTACATAACAGTCAAGCCATAGTCCGAATAAACGTTACCCAATTACGGTGTAACATTTATGGGAACAACGTTTTACTTACGTAGGTAACTGATAGCTATTCAAATCTCTCAAATATATATGAATCAAAATATAGGTTATGTTATATACATTGTGTCTTTACGCTAATAAATTTAATTAAAACGAATCTAATTACACTCCAAACCATTTTTGATAGTAATGAAATGGTTGCAAAGTAGTTTAGCAGTGCCCCTTTACATATATTTTTAAATAATTAAACAAAAATTGTATGAAAACAAAATATACCTCATAATGTCAAATACTATTACTATAATAAATAACAAAGAACGAAAAAGTTAATCAAATATTGAAAAGAGCTGCATAAAATTGTGAAACCTTTGAAACGATTATAAAGTCATCGATATTTCAATTAAATTTTAAAAAGAAGTGAAAAAAAAATCATTTATTGCTACATTAAATTTATTTTTGACTAATATCATTCTCAAATTGTATTTTGGAAATGATCCAACAACAAACAACAATATAACAACAACTCTCACTCAAAAATTCCTTACGTTTTACAATAAATAAATAATCATAAAGTATGAAGTACAGAAAACATTTGGCCATAAAGAAAACAACATCGCTGGATAGAAAACATTCTGCAACAAATTTTTCATTGTCCTTTCGCATAGCCCCATTTCTTGTGATGATCATGTCCACCTTTCTTAGCGTGATCGTGATGCTGGTGATGATGCTCATCATGTCCTGCAGTTTCTTTATGTCCTTTGTGCTCATGGTGGTGACCACCCTTTTCATGATGGCCTTTTTCGCCATGTTCATGTTCGTGGTGCCCTCCGTGGTAGTGGCCTTTCTTAAAGTGGCCACCTTCTTTGTGACCATGTTCTTCATGAAAACCACCGTGCTTCTCTTCATGACCAGAATCTCCCTCTTCATCAAAGAAATGTTTGTCTTTCTTAAATTCATCAAGTTTATGTATTTCGTGGTGGCCTTTGGTTGAATGTCCCTTATTATAATGTCCTTTTTCTTCATATTTGTGGCCTTTCTCACCTTTCTCACCCTTATGATGTTCATCATAGTGCCCTCCTTCATGATGGTGTTGTTTCTCATGGCCACCGTGGTCATCATATTCACCCTTATGTTGTTCTTTGTCATGATGACCTTTTTTACCTTCTTCATGGTGATGATAGCCTTTGTACCCTTTGCGACCTTCTTCTCCATCTTCATGATGGTGATCTGCATGATGTTCTTTTCCTCCTCCTCTTTTAAACTCATGATTCTGTGGATGTTCCTTTTTATGTTCTGTAGCAGCTAAAGCTAGATCTTTGGTTTCTGCGTCTTCTTTTTTAATTATTTGTTCATTAGAATGCAATCGACGCCCATCACTAATAACAAGTAATAACGCCCAAAAACCTAAAAGTAACACAGCCCGCATGTTGAAATTCGTCTATATTTCGTAGTGATACAGTGCAAATTGCCAATATTATTGATAGAGCAGCAGTTTTATATCAAAAGTTGCGCAAGCTGTGCTAATCCACGCGTCGCGAACAATCTCAACGGTGCATTGCGGCAAGCGACTGCTTTTTAACTGTTGGCTCCTGATAACCAGCCAAACAAACATTTCTGTTTTATTTCTAATTTGTTTATAAACATCATGAGAAGTTACAATATGGAAAAAAAACCGACTATGTACTAAGAGAACTTTCGACGGTTTATATGGTCACGTTACAAGTAATAATTGAAACTAAGACCAGTATTACCTACTGCTTATAGTTATAGGTTTTACTTTATAATTATGACGCAGTGATGAAAAAAAATCCTATATCTAGTAATGTCCTATATAAAGTAATGGAGTTTTAGTTTACAATTAAAATGAATCGAAACTTTCATGTTCTTTCTTGTCTTCTTCTTACAATGTTTCTCCGACTAGTAAAGTTTGACAGCCAATTCAGCACACGTGTCCTCGTCTTTAGCGAAGCGAAGCAGTTTTGGAGCATTCGCTATCCTTGTCCACTCCTTGGTTCTCCGAGCAACCAATCTTTTACTCGCGATTTTTCTCATCATGATCAGTTACAAAAATTTGTACCTGTCATGTCTCAAAATCGGTTTGACGTGGCCTGAATTAAAGCGCGTCGCTCAAGACCGATCCCAATGGAGAAGCACTGTGGATGCCCTTTGCCCCACCTCGACGACATAGGACCATAAGAAGAATATCCTAAAATATGAACCTGGTCTTTTCTACCTTTGACGGTCTGCAAAAACTCCCGTTTTACATGACTTGGCAAAAAAACTCGTCATTGATCATTTTCTAGTTAATAACGAGCATCCGTATATTCCCCTAATAACCGTAAATTTAATTTCCTTAACAACCCTTATGATATAACAATATTGGCAATAAACAAACATTCCTCAAACATGATAGAGATTGTGAAACTACCGTGGGGGATAAACATGGTCTGGAAAATTTATAAATACGTATAAAGTTATAATAGTATTAAAAATTTGCAATTAGCAAGCATCTTTGAAATTAATAATAATAAAAAAACTTCGCAAAAATGAGCCAGCTCGAACGTCAAATATTAGGGTTGAGTAGTAGTATTTTTCTGTGCCATCTGGTTTCGTACAGTGAGTGCAGGAATCCGTATGTTGAACTCCTTTTCCTTTCTTTCATTTCGTTCTTCCCGTACCTATAAAACATTGTCTACTTTAAAGCTAAGGAGGCCTTAAAATAGACAATGTGTCTGTAGTATCCTTGATGTGTCTAAAAGCGGTGATTGTTTACCATCAGGTGACCCACTCGTTCTTTTGTCTATCTCAGCCAAAAAACCCTTGACTCAGACATTTTAACATCTCATCAATCACCAGAATCAGAGATTAGAAGCTCACACTGATTATACTATAAATATATATACATATATTATATTATATATATAATATATTATATATATAATATATATATATATATATATATATATATATATATATATATATATATATATATATATATATATATATATATATATATATATATTATAAAGTAATGATGTAACGAATACATTTAAATAAACGAATTTTGTGAACCTATGTGTGTTCATATTACTATAAATTTTATTTTTGCTTAATTATAAATATAATCATTGTCTTTATATAAGCCATACGAGATTCTTCGCGCCACTTCATTCGTGTTAATTATTTTTATATAGTATTTTTTTAAACAAAAGCCAATTTCTTTACCAATAAAACCAGTCCAGATCCGCATATACGTATGCATATAAGTATTCATACTTTTTTAGTTCTTTTGTTAGACCTGTTAACTATTGAAACTTCTAAAAAGTTAAACCGGACTTATTATTAAAAAAACTTTTTATCTAACAGTTCTGTGCAAGCAGTGGCTAGCCAGCTTTTCCGCACCCTCTATTTCTTGAACAGAAAATTCAAGCATAACTCGAAAGAAAGAGGTATTTTCGCTTTATAGACAGAACTTGTACTCCAATTATGTATGTGTTTGTAAATTAAAAACCTCCGCCTTCAAAATGCGCGCCATCTCACAGGAAATGGTGCGGTATCCACATATGATCTTGACAGCCATCACTCTTTAAGGTCTTCTCATGAGAGCATGGTTTTCAACATATATCAGTACCATAAAAATGTAGGGTGTACCACTGGCTCTCAGTGCTCACTAAAATAACTTTGCACTACACTATTTAAGGTACTCACAGTAAATAATTTAATCCAAAAACGTAGCATTAAGTTACCCTAACTGACAAACGTTTACCGAAACACAGATATGGTTACAAAAAAATATCAACAGAGGTCAGAGATCTTAAAGTTACTCTCGCTTCATATTGCCCAACGTATCAGATCGTGCTGTTGTAGTACTGTAACTGCACGAGTCCTTCTGATTTCAGATTTCATTACATAGATGTTTTGGAAAGACTTATTATTTTTTTATTTCAATTTATATTTTACACTTTAGAAAATGCATTGGGTGTCTGCCGATCCGAACTGAAGTATGGGGCTTTAATTTACACACTCACCCCATCTCATAAATAACCTGTGGCAGTCAACTGCAGAATACAGTCCTCCCCAAAGATGCGTCATTTAGCCTAATCTTTGGCTTCATGTATCTACAATAGTTTCTGCCAGCCGCCCTTCGCAGATTGCCGCTCCATTTGGCCGGGGTTGTCGTAGCATAGCGTCGTCCTTTTTCTCTAAAAAGTAGATAAGCAATATTTTACATTACTAGAGTTCTCGTTAATCATTTCAACTAAATTAATAGCGCCTGTGCTAGGAAAATATTCACATTAACTTAAGGACTTCCTATAAGCGTATTCAACTATTGGTGCTTCAGCTTTATCAAAACGCAGTCAGCTTGGCGACAACACTTCGCATAAATTCCTACCAATTATTATAGTGGGCCTGATGATACAATTAAGTGAACGTTATTATCATAATTGTTTAATTTTTGAATCTGTCATATCATAATTAATTACATACATATATTATATAATATATAAGCATCTTCCCCGACAGATTTGCGCGCACGTAGGATTGTGAGATTTATCGTAGTCAAAGTTCAAATTGAGAAGGAATGTTGAAATATAAAATTTATTTATAATGTACATATATATTTAAAAAATTCGCTATATATAGATATGTTGTATTGTACAAACTAAAAAAATTTAATGAATTACGGACCACTAGTAATAGTAAACGATATTCCTATTTCTCTTACTATTTTTTTCATAGAATAATCACTTGTAGGTACTGAAGGTAAATCCATATAATTCTATTATTAGAATCATGAATAATGCATACATATAGAGTACAATATATGGTAGGCAACACAATAAAATGGATAAATGAAATTGTTAAACATATATAAAACTCTGCTCAAGAAATAAAAATTTTTATGAGATAAATAATTATACTCGATTTCCTACTAAATTCTAAACAAAATTTTGGTGTTACCGATTTCTACAGACGGCGTTTATCCTTTTTATCAGGTGACACAATTAACCTTAACAAATATGAGAATAACGTTTACTTGATTTACATTACAATTATATATATGGAAAAGTACTAGAAATACTATAGATTCAGCAAAATGAATAGCCTTTTCGCTGATTTTGCCATGCAAATAACAGCTGATTTTATCATTACAAAGTAGGTATTAATAATGAGTAGAAAATAATTCTGATTTAATGGAAGCATATTTCCTGAATCACAAAAACATATAATTAGCTTTGCAGTGGATAGAAAAACACCATCAGGGATTTGTTTTGAAAAGGTTGGAGAAACATTTGAAAAATTTAGGACGTTTTGATAAAATGATATTCAGGACGCAGCCACAGGATCAACGTTTCAAATAATAAACGTGAACGATGACGAACTCGACATATTGATATACTATGAGGAGAACCCGAACCGAACTCATTTAGAGAGAATCAAGTCAAGAAATTGGATTTTTGAAAAGCAAAATTCACCGGTTATTTAAATAATACAAATTTAAGTGTTATGTCGAAGGGCAATTAGCTCAAAAATTACACCCGGGTGATGCGGAAAGAAGATTTATTTTCTGCCACCAAATGGAAAGGTTTATCCGTGAGGATCAAAATTTTTGTCAGACGAGACAAACTTTAGTGACAACGGTATGTACAACCGGCGTAATAATCGTATTTGAAACAGACATAACCCCTTGCAAATCCACGAGACTAATAATCAAGTGAGTTTTTTATTCAATGTTGGTGTGGGATTGTGAAAAATCGGGTCCATCATTAATCCATTTCTATGAAGGGCATCTGAACATGGAAAGATAGTCTTCCTTTTATTAAGTATGATAAAACCTTCCTTATGATAAAACCCTTCGATCGGTAGCAGGTTCGATTCCTAGCTGATATAGTCGATTACTTAAAAATCTGTAAATCCAGTTCGAATTGTCGATAAAACAAAGTGAAGTAATTTATAACATAAGTACTATACTATAATATTAGCTTATACAATATAAGTACAGAAATGATCCTCTATAAAAACTAAAGTTGCGATATTGATGTTTAAAATTATTAAAAAAAAGTTTATAATAATAACAAATAAATATATTGTACTTATCTTTAATAATATATTTCGTTTTGGGTGCGATGGAGTTGGTATACTCTTGTAGGATTGAAGTCCTTTAAAAAAGTAAATGTTAACGTAACCGTCAGCGTGTAAACCAACGACGTGTTTCGGTTCATTGGTGTATGAAGCGAATACATCAAAGAAGCATCACATACTCTCGGAAAAATAAAACTTACAACAGCGCAACCAATCTCTGTTCCGGAGTGAATAAAATTCTATCTCTACAAATATAATAAACAACATAAAAGTTTTGTAATAGAAAAAAACCTTTGAAAAAACTTTACATTAAAAAGTGTCATTAATGTTCCAAGTTGATAAAGCGATCAATATATATTAACTACTAGCCTTTGCCCGCGGCTTCGCTCGCGTAGAATTTGATTTGCCACATTAAGTTTAGTGACAGATCATTTTAAATAAATATAATATATATATTTTTTTTAATTAATTTATGGTTCACAATTTTGGTCATAGTGGCTTCCACATAAAAGGTTCCACATAAATGCTGTCGCGGACTTTTATTTAGAACTATTCAAGACAAACAATCCGACGGTACATCATCTTTGTGTAACTCCAATGGTTTAGGCAGCGTACGCCAAGATAGCTCTCAGAGGCCAGATTTTTTTCCGACTTAATTGACATGTATGGTATATTACGACTAAAAAAATTACATAAAATCATTACAAATTATAGCCTATATGTTATTCCGATGTATAACCTATATTACTGTAAAGTTTCATCCAAATCCGTCCAGTAATTTTTTCGTGAAAGAGTAACAAACATACATACATACTCACAAACTTTCGCATTTATAATATTAGTAGGATAGTAGGAATAGTAGAATGAATGGGAAGCAGTATATCGACACAAGTATTATGTGGGCTGGATTTTTCATTTACAAATTTACACATCTTAATAGAAATTAAACTCTTTCTGTACTGTCAAAATAACCGCATTGTACTATGTAACCTTAATTTAAAAAAGATCTCTCAGAATGTCTCAACCATTAACAAACCGGTAACCAGCTGATTCGATTTCAATGTGTTGCAAGACGATAAAAGAGAAGTAATACTTAATTTATTTTTTATATAAAAAAAGAAAATCTTCAAATTGGTAAACAGAAAATCTGCAGACAGAAAACAGAAAGGGGGCAAAATTATTTATTTATAAAAAGTTGCATACACTTAAGAACAAGGGTCTCTCAATTGAAACCGGCATTTCGTACAGCAAGATTGTAACATCGATCCACACAAAGATACTTATTAGAAAACGTTATCTATTTCAGTTCCAATGCAAGTGTTTTCTATAGGAAACGGTTGATTGCAACCACAACTAATTCGTTGCCTTCAACAAAGTGGGCCAATCTCGGACACTGGTCTACTTTCTCAACAATCTTATTTATTTATCTCGTCTGGAAGCGATGCCAAGCGACCACAGAAACTATTTTTATGTAACTTTGTTATTGAAACCAAACATACTTTAAAATTATCTCTATTTTTGTTATATATTATAAATAAGAAATAGTAAATGAAAATTCTAAAAGGAGTGTAAACATTTTTAATAACAACAAAAAATCACAGTCAACAAAAACGAGGACACTTAACGCAGTTAGTAATTAAGCTAAAATTAGTAGACCTACACAGAAACCTATAACAAGAAGCATTTATTGGCGTCATTAACTTATTTGTGTCCCTTCTTGTAGCCCCAGTGCTTGTGGTCATCGTGTCCTCCCTTCTTGCCGTGATCATGATGATGATGATGATGTTCGTGATGACCGCCCTCATCATGATGTCCTTTATGGTCGTGATGATGTCCACCCTCCTCATGATGTCCCTTTTTGCCATGCTCGTGATGGTGGTGTCCACCATGTTTGTGACCTTTGTGGAAGCCACCACCCTTTTTATGACCGTGCTCCTCGTGATGCCCACCGTGGTGTTCATGGTGACCACCTTCGTGATGATGATCGTGGAAATGCTTTTCCTTCTTAAATTCATCATGTTTATGAACACCGTGATGACCCTTCGTAGAATGTCCTTTGTGGTAATGACCCTCCTCATGGTGGCCATGTCCTTTGTGTCCCTTTTCACCGTGATGGTGTTCATGGTGATGTCCATCGTCATGATGATGGTGTTTCTTGTGACCACCATGTTCATCATGATGTCCCTTGTGTCCTTCGTGGTGGTGGTGACCCTTTTTGCCATGCTCGTGATGGTGATGTCCCTTGTAACCTTTGTGGCCTTTCTCGCCGTGATCATCATGGTGATGTTCATGGTGCTCGTGGCCACCACCCTTATCCCACTTGCCTCCATGACCAGTCGCCGCCACATCCAAGTCAGCGTCCCTCTTCTCTCGAGGCAGCTCCCGGCAGCTGACGCAAACCAGTGCCGTTAAGGCAACGGAACAAAAAATAAATGCCCTCATGTTCCTGCTGCACCGAAGAGATCAAATTGTTGACTGATGGTTGTACCAACAGCATTAAAGTTTTTATACTGATTAGACGTTTTACTGGTGCTACAAGAAAAATTGTGCAAAGAATCAAGGTTGCGATAAAATTATGCCGCTCAGTCGTGGAGAAGTTCATTGCGCAGCGCTGGGACTCTATGTCACAATGGTAAGTACATAAATAAAAAAAGGTTACCTATTGCGAGTAGTAGGCGTTTTCATATTACGTTATTTGGGTGACACTGTTTTCTTACAGTTTTGACAATCGAAAAGCATTCGATTGTTCAAGATATTTAAGAACTTACGATACTTTTTAAATTAATTTCACAATTGTTTTCTATTTTGATAGCTTAATACACAAATATAATATATATAACTTATGACGTTCAAATGAAATGGACAGTAGAATTTATTTTATTTCAAAGTATTTGTTACATTTTTGGAAGCAAATTTAAGTAAGTGCGAAAAAGAAAAGTCTCTAAAGAATGATATAGGAAGAAAACTATGGCGATAATTAGGATCCTTCACTAAATAGAATCCTTCACTAGGAGAAACATATGCCATATGCCAAACAGGCAGATTTCATATGCCATTAACGTCGTTAACAACTTGTACTATTTGGAACATAGTAAGCCCCAGAAATAATAATGAAACCAATAATCACTATCATTATCATTTTATCAGTGTTAGGAGTCCACTGATGGATATTTACCTTCACGTTTGGCAGTATATTTACCTTACACATAGGTGTTTAGAACATATAATATTTGTATGTTACTAGCCTTTAATTAGGAATGGGTATGCGACCACCCACTATTACTCAGAATTTCTTCAGTTTCGGGGTTTGCATTATGATTTTATACACATTATTGTAAATATTTAT
The DNA here is from genome assembly GCA_031353405.1 of Baronia brevicornis. Classification (NCBI taxonomy): domain Eukaryota; kingdom Metazoa; phylum Arthropoda; class Insecta; order Lepidoptera; family Papilionidae; genus Baronia; species Baronia brevicornis. The sequence goes on from JASFAT010000701.1 coordinate 186,035, forward strand.
TGTACTCACCGATAACTTCTATAGCATCCCTTGATTGAAAAGCACTCTGATGCGTTTTTTATTAACGACTGATTAACCCTTTCCACTCCAAGCCTTTTTTTATTTTTATTCCACCAACTCCACGCTAAAATTGCGTTTTTCAACTTTTATGGTTTTTTTTTGTATTTTGTGAATGAAATTGATTTCTTTTAATCTAATAAACTTTATTTTGAATAATTACATGATACTATATTATAATTCTTAATTCCAATCTTTATAATCCCTATTGGTATGGTATTTTTCGAAACAAATCCCGGGATGAAGCGAAGGTTTTGCCTCACATGTTTTGCAAAAATAGCATGTTTCTTTTCTCCCCCCTTTTATTTTTCGGTTGGAACACATAGCCGAATCCTTGTGCTTCCCCCCAGGATGTAAATAAATAAAGTGAGAGGTTCTATTGAGACGTTGTTCTGTATCTGCCGCAGCCGCAGATCTGCGACTTGTTTCGGGTGCCCTAAAGTCTCCAATGAGTGACATGAGCTACATATGTTTCTTTCAATCGTGATTCAAAAATTTTAGTAAAAAAAATTCCTCCTTTTTTTAAAATTGTCCGCAAAAAGAAGTATTACACTATGTCGAGTGTCACTCGACAGTGGAGTTGGTGGAACAAAATCAATGTCGAGTGTCACTCGACAGTGGAGTTGGTGGGACAAAATCAATGTTGAGTGACACTCGACATTGGAGTGGAAAGGGTTAATGATAGTTCTACTCTTTAAAGCAACATAACAGCTTTTTCGTACCTGTGCTATTCTGGGAAGGCCGTGCTTTTATATTTTTTTTATCTATTAGCATTATAAAAACTATGAGATATCATAATATAATAATACTAAATAAATTATACTTTTTACTTACATTTAAAATATACTCGTAATATATGAAGAGCTATACAAACTATAGTCTATCAAGGAAAACGTTTGTGTCTTGCTGATAGGAGAAGCAAAAAGCCAAGGCGGTTGGCTACCAGCCTCCGCGACAGTCTCCTGTCAGACCTGTGGCAGGGTGTACCGCTCTCGCATCGGTTCATACAGCCATAATACACTTTGCCTCGAAGACATGTTATGAAACGTATGTAATAAATGCATAGGCCCACAAAAGCTTAAACTATATTTTTGAAGTTTTTGATATATAATATAAAGATATATGAAGCAGTACGATCTCGTCAAAGAATGTTGAACATGTTTGGTTTAAATATACATATATTCTCCCTACGTGTATGAAAAGAAATCGATCTCTTTATAAAAATGATATATTAATAAATGTACCTTGAAACTTAATTGCTTGTCGTTTTTCATCAACTCTCCCTATATTGCGAGACACTTAGTCTCCCATAAGAAGGAACCAGTCAAAGTATTTAGATCTTAAACTAGCCACAAGCCGGCGCTTCTATAGGTATTTTCTTTATGTCAATTTCATCTTAATATTTTGTTGAGTACTTATAAGTAAAAAAAACAACTTATACGTAAATAAACAGTGAAAAATTCTACTGAATACCTGTTTTTTTTTCAGCAGAACCAAACGAGAGTACAAATCCAACGACGTCACAATAAGGTTGGCGGCTTTTCGTGAACAAATACGCTTGTTCTGTGTTTTTACCCAAATATAATAATGGTCACCATATGTTAGTAAACAGTACCAGTAGTTCCGTTACTAGTAGTAAGTACTACAGGTTCAGATCCTCTGTACATAACGAAACTAATACTACTAAACACTGTGTGTGTAGTGTGAACAACTGAATGGTGAAAAATATCCATGTTAAAAAATTATAATACTATATTTTTGTGGGAGTCTTCTTATGATCCTATGTCCCCGAGGTGGGGCGTCCACAGCGCTTCTCCATTGGGATCGGTCTTGAGCGACGCGCTTCACTTCAGGCCACATCAACCCAATGGATTTCATCTAGGCCGCTACGGAGGGCTTCCAGGTGTGTTCGGGTCGGCCTCGCTTCCTTTTCCCTTGAGGAGTACAATCCGTCCACTTTGTGAGAGAACTGTTTAATTATATTTAAACAGTAGTGTCACAAAAATATATAAAAATTTGAATAGTACCTTTATCCATATAGATTGGGGACCTCAGCAATAGAAACCTCACACAGGTGGAATATTTGTGTTAGTTAAAAATAAAAACAACATTGTAATTTTGCTTAATTTATTGATACAATCGTCAACAACCAAATACTGCAATACTACAAGAGGCTAAAATGTTAATTTTTAAATCTATACTCTTTTTTAATTAAACTAGAAGTAATTCATATAATTTTCTATATAATAAATCACATAATCAACTTTAAGTTGAAAAAACTAACTAAAGGAACATAGCAAATAATTTTCCAAACAGTACCCAGTGTTACACACTCTGAAATTAAAATATATAACTCAGTCCTAATGTATTCACTTTTTATAAATGGTTTACAAATCAAAGATATTTTGTGATATATTAAAAATACGGTGTTATTTTATGCCTTAAGCAAGTATAATATAAAAAATAAACGTGTACCATGCTATTCGGTTTATACTGCAGACAAAATCGTTTTATATGTGATAAGCAAAGTAGAGAAGTACAGTACATAAAAACTATAATAAACTTTGTTACTACAAATATACTTTCAACCCATTAAGAATATGGTGTAAAAATATCATATTTTAACTCATTACTGCATTTTTTAATATTTGTTAATTTCAAACAACACATTTATTTTTACCAATGTCTATTAACTCAATAAGTTATCCATTTATACCAATAAGCGTTAACATTATCGCTTAGTTCATTGCGGGTTTTATATTGTGTTGCTTATTTTTTTTTTAAACCGACAAAAGGTGAAAATAATGTTCTTTTTTAACTAGCACTCTTGCTGACTGAGCTCACTTTATGCGTTTTATAAAGCCGTATTGTACATCAAATATAATGCTCTACAATTCGATACATTGGAAACAGCCACTTACGAATCAAAATAATATTTATTGTATATTTTTTTGCCATGTAGTCGACACAAAAATTCTCGTGACACTTGTCAAGACTTCAAAGCTGCAATTATTGACAAAAATTACTAACTTCATTTATCAAAACATCATTCATCAATTAATACAACAGAAAATACTTCTACTTTTACTTACCTATTTTATAAACTCTAATATATATATATATATATATATATATATATATATATATATATATATATATATATATATATATATATATATATATATGTATATATATATATGTATATATATATGTATATATATATATGTATATATATATATATATATATATATATATATGTATATATATGTATATATATATGTATATATATTTTAATTTAAGCAGACCATAACGTTGTCACCAATATTTAATTAGATATAATACGTAAGTAAAATGACAAGTGACAATATTACAAAATACTCACATGTATTGCTTTGACAAAATAATTGTATACTCTATAACGTGACATTGGAAAATCTTAAGCATTATAATATTATATTATAAAATTACAGCTTTGTGAAGAATAAATGTAAAGACGTGCAAACATGTTTATGCAATTATTTTCTTTAACCAGCTTTTCCAGGGGTATTACATAGAGAGAAGAACTATATCATTTGTGAAAGAAAAAAGCATTACTGCTGTAAAATATTTTTTCAAGCTGTTGTACTACGCCGGGGGCGTTGTCGGGATAACATTCGTTCATTTTCAATGAAACATGAAGTTAACAACGCTTGCTATGATCAACGATCTCTACAGCAACCTTTGCTATGGAAAACAATCATCATAACAACCTTGTGGTAATCCGTTTGTGTAGGTGGTTACGTGGTACGTAGTGTTGGCACAGATGGTACTATGTCAGTAATCTTCACGCAAGTACCCATTAATAAGTATTCGAATTTTCATCCCAATCGGATGAACGATACGCACAAACATATAGAAAACTAACACACAAACATTAATTTTCACATATAAGATAACAAAAAAAAAATACAGTAAATTTGTCTTAAACACTGCTTAAAGTAAGCTCAAAGCTTCTCCTACTCTAGCGTAATATCTCCACGGAAAACTAAATAGCATACAATTAATTTGTTTCCGTTAAATCTAGTTAAGATGGAAGCCTCGTTCATTAGTGGCAGCTAACAGCCTCTCGCGAAGCACCTCTTTGCACGAGTACTCTGGCAGCTTCAAGTAATGTACACACGTGTTGACCGAAGGATAAGAACCTTCCCCGGCATCGACCTGAATAAAAAAAATTGTCAAAATAAATGTCTTACATCCCTCAAATATCACACCATTAAAATATAACTGGTCGTAAGAAAACGTATTTGATTTTTTTTAGTATTATATAATGCATATAGGCGTTTAATTAAGAATTAATATCATTATTTATTTTAACCAATACACAAAAAATATATATATGTAATGTGGCGCCATCTGTTGGCAGATTGTGTAAGAGAAATGTTAGTTTATATAAAATATTATAATTTATGTAAAATAAATTACTTAGCGTTATCTAAAATTCATATAAATATGTAATTTGAATATTGTTTCTAAGTCTTTGTTTGTTTCTTAAGGAAATAAAACACACATTATATCGCTTAAATATCGATATTACCTTCCGCACTACAGTGAGCCTGGGGTGCAAATTGGCGAGTCCACCCGGTGGCAAACTACTACAGCCGGTTGCAAACTGAAGGAAGGCCTTACGCTCTCTGAGAGACATTTCGACTAGAACATCTACTAGTCGCAGGAATCCGGGACTACAAAAATAGAAAACAAACATTTACAAATTGACATTTTAGTTAGAATGGATAACAAGAATTCTTGTACTATCAACCAATTACTCCGGAACTCAACCGCTCACCGGACGAAGCATGGTAGCTAAGCTACCACTCAGACACCGGTTTTCTACGGGAGTGTTGTACTTCCCCGTACGAGCCGGCCCATTCATGCTACAGACAAATAATATGCCATTCTTGACAAAGTATTCGTCCGTAGCGTGGCTCTGCAACTCTGAATCTTAAGGTACTAGAAATTTTGATAATCTTTCCCCGTAATAATTGGTCATTCTCGGTTTAACAAGCATTTTACATTTTAACACTTCTTGTATTATATGATAATTGTTACTTGCATATATTTTATCATCGTTACTATAGTAGTAATGTAAACGAATAAGAAGGATTTTTTTTGTCTACAGGCAGTATTTTACAAATGGCAAATAAATTCATTACAATCCTTTTCATATTTTTTTTAACTTTTTTGCTAAACACATACTTAATCAGTCTTATTTGTGCAGAACGTATTTAAATTTTATACATTAGTATTAGGAGTTAGTTTGTGACGCACCTATCCCTCGTGTAGCCGAGTTTGGGCTCAGTGTACTGCAGCAGATGGTCGCGCGTCCACACTGGACCCCGCTCACCGCACACGAGCAGACGCAGTTCCGATGCGGAGAACGCGCGCAACCTTCGCGCGGGGAACACCTCGCCGAACCCGCGCACGAACGACACGTACTGACGACGCACGCCGTCGCGGACTATCCACCGCGCGCTCGCCTCGGCGTAGGCGCGTGCGTTGTGTGCGTCCACCTGGTAACAATAACAATTTTAATAAAAGTAATAATTTAGTGGTATAAATTTGACGGCGATTCGATTATTGTTAGAGTGGCAAGGAATATCTGTTGATGTTTCCCCACTCTGACGTAACTCCGGACGCTAATGCGCGACAAGCGACAAATGGAAGACAAGCCGCGATTACAATGTAGGAAGATAAATGTGTAGTGAAAATCCGTAATAAACGCGATGCTTATTACGTGTTCGGTGGAGTGTCTATTCTCGTGAAAATTAAAGGAACTATCCATTACTTATTTAGAATCATGGTTCAATGGATTATTGTAAAGTCAATGAGTATAGTGTACATGTACCAAAGTGTTGTTCTTATTTCTCTAGCCCGATTAATCCACGCCTACCCAAACAATAGAACTACTTAATATAGATCCTGATATGGGTCCGTGTTCCTTAAAATTATATAACACAGAAGTATTGAATTGGTTTACTTTAAGAGTTAGATCATTTTTGATATCCGCTGAGAACACAATATGTCACAGCTGAAATGCAGATATAACTGTGACCTATTTGTTTTTTGTAGAAAAATACAATCTAAAAACGATCCCATAATTTCCATGAGTATAAATTGTAACAATCTAGTATATCCAGAATACAATGCAGTATAGGCAGAAGTGTCACTGGTGTAAATGTCTGACTCCGCCGTTTTAACAGAACGACTGTGTTAATACTCGAACCTTGCAAAAAGCCTAATTCCAAGCGTAGATTCATTTAGGCCCTTGATGCTGATAAAAATATTAGTATGCTTAATTTAAGTTACAGAACAAATTAAACTTTCATATTTATCAAACAATTTGTAACCTACAAATTACCACTGAAATCGAAGAACATCATATTCAACGATGGTAGTTGATTTATAAGTAAACGTAAAACTAATTCGCTAATTGTAAAGACAAACCTCAATATGCTCTCCACTATCGCAAAGTGGTTGTATAGCCACTGTCGGGTCAGCGTTAGAAGCAACGTGAGTCATCGTGAGCGAGAGCTGCTCGAATGTGGCGCCCTCAACAGTGATCTCGGTCACCCGCCGTTGCTTTTCAGTCTCGTCTATTGACATTTCGGCCATAATAGCGTCGTACTGATCAGCAGCTAATAACACGTTCGTAAGGAATCTGGAAATAAATAACGAATTTGTCATAGGAATTTATTCAAGCGTAATTTCTGTAATATTATATAATTATTTCTACTAATAATAAATAATACCTATGTCTTATAGGATCCACTTCTTGTAAATGTTCTGTTGTCAACTCTTCACCACACATAAGACGTAAGAAAGGATCTGATAAAGGTAAATCTACCAGCCGTCCGTCCTGAAGCACCTGCAATAACAAATGATTTTTATATACAACCCTACATAAATAAAATAATAAATGATAAATGAAACGCTTTGCACTCGCACCCCCAAATAATATTATAAACACAAAAATTGAAAAGACAAAACTTCCGGACTCAGAATAAATACCTGTAAACCATAAAAATATTTATCCTAATATGGGACTGACTTCCCAAATCAAACCCTTATATATGACTACCCTTTTCTCAAAAGCAAACATAACACTACTGCACCATTTGGGTCATCAACCTATAAGCTATCGAAAGTTACATATTATATTATATTTATATTATATTATATATTATATTTATATTATATTATATATTATATTATATTATATAATATATAACTTTCTATAGCCTATTTTCTGCAAGTAGCCTCTTCTAACTACTTTCATTATAATTTGTTTTTAACAATATAATTGTTCAACTTTATAATCATATATATTCCAAATAAACATATTCAAGTTGTTTAAAAGTTTATAAAGATAGCCCCACAGTTTTTTATCGACCCATGTCTGCAAATGACTTTTTTATGTCATTGGTAGATTATTTGACGTTAATAAGAACCTAAATAGATCTAAACTGAATTAAAAATGTAAAAAAAAGTAAAATTTACCTTAGCTAAAAATACTCCTAAGAACCAAAAATATTTGCAAACTTTATCACAGATAGCAGAATCCTGAGGTAGAGGCGCCGGAAATAGACCACCAAGACGTGTAACATAATACCCTGGGGGTTTTTCTGAAAGAAAAATATTATATAAATAGAAAATAACACCAATATATCGACTACCAGATACAATAGTACATTAATTTCAACTCGGGAAACAAATTGTATGAGAAAAACAAAACTGATACAAGCATTTGTATATGATAGAAATTGTAATTTTTTACGAAACAACTTATTATTAAAAACTATGACCCTCGTATTAATATAAAAAATATCCACTTTTAGATGGTCCCGATAGATATTCAATGTTTTATATTTGATGAAAATACTTGTTAACATTTCTTTTTCCTTAAAAATTAAAGACATTGTTCCATACAATTACAAAAGTGTGGTCAATATGTGTGACGTAACCACGTGTCAATGTAAACCATATTACCGTTTTAAAGGTCGTGGGTGCGTGTTTTCCTTTTGAAAAAAATCACTTATCCCTTTACTTTAATCATGTGTGCGAAGTGTGAATTCGAGTTCAACTTTAACGTGTCGCTATTGTTATGGAATAATATACATATTCAATTGAAACAAAATTTAAAAATAAATTGAAAAACAAAAGTTATTTCTTTTACCTTGAATTTAATGTTATCTTATTTGAATATCAGAAAAAGAACACTATATACTGCTGACGCAAAATGTTGGTTTTTTAAAATCTAAGACCGCAAGCTCTTATACTGTCAACACCTGTTTCCCGTAGGGGTAGGCAAATACCACAGATCTTCATTCATCACTCTCCTCCAGCAAGCTTACCGGTTAAGGGTATTCTTGACTTGGCCTTTCCTAAAAACTTCGGCAATTTGGTAAAGATATATTTTCCTTGGTCTTCCCTTACCGACCCTTCCATCCACATCCGCAACGTAAATATTTTTTGCCAATCGTCTTACATCCATCCTCTTTATGTGCCCAAACCATCTAAGCACCCCTTTCTCAACAATCAATATTGACAGTAGCAATGTGTTACACACCATCGGGCAGCACGAGATGGTGCGGTTCTTGATCGCGTTGGTCGGGCTGGACGTCGTGCAGCCACATGTGCAGGTCGGCGCGCTGCAGCTCCGCAGCCACCAGAGCGTAGAACTCAAGCGTCGGACCTAGCCCTGTGCCCTCCTCACCAGCGAACTCCACCTCCAACACTGACTTCCGAGATGCATGAACACGCATCACCTGAACACACACTTGTATTAGTATTTAACACGTTGAGCGACACGCAAATTCTGATAGATATCCCCTTCAGGCCACACGAGCCGCTTAGAAACGCTGGTATTTCGGCAAAGCAATGTACAAAACACACTACTAACAGATTAACATTTTCTTCGATACAGCTGTGTAAATATAACACGATATGGTAGATTAACGGCCAGAAAAATAACCAAACGAGTTCTCATATTTTGTGACACCTCCGGAGAGCAACCGTTTTTATGTTTACCGTGCGGCCTTAGCAGAAAGTGCAGTAGTATCATCCACCGATGGCTGACACGGCCTAAACGGAAAATTCAGTGTCAACCACTGGTGGCTGACGCGGCCTAAACAAAAAGGTCGGTGTCAGCTACCGGTGGCTTACACTACCCAAACGGAAAGTTCAGTGTAGTGTCAGCCATCGATGGTTGACAAGGCGCTTAACATGTTAATTTTACGTGAATAAAAAAAATACACCCCTTTATAAATTGTGCACACGGAGGAATGTGAAATTTGGCAAATTCATATGGAGGAGCGGAGAAATATAAAAAAATTACATTTATTGAATTACGGTTTGATTTCAACCACAGGACGAAAACTATTGAGTGGTAGTTTTTAACTTATTCATTAATCTTTAATATTGTCTATGGTAGTCCTTTTAGGACATGTTTTATCAACTCGTTTCAGTTCTAGGCCTCCCGTAAACTATAAACTGGGTTGTTGAATGATTTGTCTTTTCTACACAATTATTACTTGGATGAAAAATCCACACGGATTAATTTTTAATAAATGTTAAAAGTTAAATTATATTTAAAATTAAATTGTGTTTAAACGATATCATCATCATCATCATTAATAATAAGGCGTATGAAAATTAAATCCATCGTGAGTATAATCGGTGAAAGAAGTAAGTAAACTAATCTGTGGCATTACTAACTTGCATGGCGGAGCGCAACAAGTTGGGTTGCCGCGGTATGCGTACGCGTTCATGGCGTAACCGCCCTGTCCGGAACTCCGTAGCTTCGATTTCAGCGCGCCGAGGCGATACGGTGTTGCCGGATCTGAAATGTTTAAAAATTATAAAAATATTTACTTCAATTTAACAATTATTGAAATAAATTAAATAGGGATCTCAGGTTGGCTTTTATTACTTTGGTATGCGTTGTTACCTATCTATTGATATTTATTTACTCACAAAATCGCTTCATATGGCAACTATGGAAGGAAATCGAATGAGCCGATCAAAACAATTTCTCACTGGTACGGCGGTGCTAAGTCACAGATTTTCATTACCTAAGATTTAGACATACATACGAAAACGCATATTTTTCTTAAGCCCGAGTAGTGGGGTTCTGATCCCCGAAGTTCATTCCCACACCCCTAACAAACAGGGTGTAGATGTCCCCATATGCTATGCTCAATGTGCCTACGACGAATCGCTTAGTGTTTAATTTAATAATTTAATTGTACAAGTGATCTATCTGTGAAGTGTTACCGAAGAAAATTACAATCCATTGTATACACAATCCCGATCACGATCCCCATCGCCACGCCTAAGTTTTCGTCAAGATGAATACTGACGAAGGCCCCTCTGCACTTTCAGCAGAAGTGGAATCGAACGGACTTCAAAATGAAACAACAACATCAGAAAGGACATCCGCTGTGTCACTGAGCGACGTTTTAAGTCACATGGAAGCATTGCTTATCCGAGTTTTAGCAGCGCAACCAGTGAGTATCATTTGAGCATCGCTTTTTTAACCCGGATGAACTGGACTCGGATATGATGGCTGGTGTAAAATAACAGAAGTAATTGTACAAAATCAAGGTCTGGAACGAGTAAACTCTGACAACTAGACCCTCACGCGTGAACTCGTACTGAGTTGAACTTGAACTAATTTACATAGAGCTTCGTAAAAGAGTTTTCACTGCAAAATTTACAAAGCCCAAACTTATTCAAAAGTATTTCGACGACATCTTATGACTTTAAAAATAACTGCTACGGAGATTGCATCTGAATCTGCTATGTCAAGGTGATCACTGGTGAAGTGATCACATCTCGAACCATGCATTATACATAAAGTGACCATACGTCCAGTTTTCAACGGGCCTGTCCCTTTTTCGGCCACTTGTCCCTTTGTCCCCGAACACAACTCCGGGACGGTAAATAGTCCCGGTTTCTAAAAACAATTCCTGGCCGCAAGCTATCGGTTACCTAGTAACGCGGGGAAAAGAAGGGGCATTTTTTAATATGCTAGTCACACGCATACATACAGTATGTGCGTGATAAACTGGTAACCAATTTGAAGTTTTGTTTTATTTATTCATTTTATTTTATTTCTGACAATTAATTAATATAATGTAATTGTGTTTTGCTATTTTACGTATAGTTATGCTTTTGGTCACAGCTTCGCCCGCGTGGAATTCACTTTATTTCGCAAAAACTATCTTGCGTTCCTTATAAGCTATTGTTTCGGAATAAAAATCAGCCTATGTTTGACTTCGAATCTTCAACTATCTCCATGTCAAATTTGATCAAAATTGGTTAAGCAGTGAAAGCGTAACAGACAGAAAGACAGACTTTCGCGATTATAATATTAATATGGAAGTACGGGTGTCCCGTTTTGGGTTAAGAAAAATGTTCTGTTTAATCATATATAGTATATATTAAGCATTAAGTAAATGTGTAGAAGCATGAGCAAATAAGGAGTCGTGTATAAGGACGTACCTCTGCCTGTCCAACGCACGATCTCGCTGCGCTTGTAGCCAGACGATAGTGCGCGAAGTGCCGAACGCTGTGCAAGCGAAAAACATCTGCCTCGTTTCCAACGGGAACAGGAATGGACACCAGTCGTTTAACTGCTGACACCTACGGATTGAATCTCAATATAAACATACATACATACGTACGTTAATAATTTTTCTAGGTTAAAGAACAGAAATGTAGTCATAAACTTAGTTTATGTCTCATCACACGTATCATCAAATTACAATATTTATTATATAAATGGTACGCATACAAGTATATATTATTATTATCAAATGGAGAATAAAGAGATTCATGAAGTAAAATTTAATATATATATATATATATATATATATATATATATATATATATATATATATATATATATATATATATATATATATATATGTATATATATGTATATATATATGTATATATATGTATATATATATATATATATATATATATATATATATATATATAAATATATATATTAGCTATGTAAATATTGTTATTTTTATAGTTATCTAATGTACAGATCTATCCACATACAACATATCCTTTCTGCTGTTGTCTGAAAGAGATCCATCTATGAAACAAATCCTTCTGCATTGTTCATAATTTTAGTGTTTTGAAACCACTGATACAAAATGCTACGAAAAAAACAATCATTACATGTGAAAAAAGAATGTACTGCTTGCTTTTTCTGATTACCACAAATATTCATTATATTATTATTGACACGTGTGAAGGTTATATGCGGAGGGATATCTAATCCCTCAGCATCTTCTATCGATATTACAATGGAGAGTGCTCCGAGTAATTGTTCGAAATAATTCCGGCCGCTGAATTCCACTACAGTACAACTCACGACAAGGAAGTTTTATCCTCACCATCTGGATGAGTGAGATCCAATGTGTTTTTCAAGAAACTTCTTTCCACGCACCACTATCCTGTGGAACCAGCTACCTCCAGCGGTATTTCTGAACCAATACGATATTAGAAACTTCAAAACACACAAGCCTACACTTTCCTTAAAGGCTGACAACGCTCCTGCAATGCCTATGGTACTGAGGATATCTATGAGCGGCAATGATTGCATTCCTTCGGGTGACACGCCTGGTCGTTTGCCTTCCTATCCCATAAAGAAATGTACGTTACATTAGTGAAGGAAGTCTCTGATTAGGCTATGCTCTGATTTTCTATGGTAGAGCCGCTGTCCTAATTTTCCGGGTAAGCTACTATGGCAACTGCTGGCAATGGGAACTAAACTGCTGAAGTAGATGATTGCTGTAAAAAAACTAGTGTATACCATTGTGGCGTGGCAGCGGCGGCCAGAGTGAGTGGGTCCTGTAGCTGGTGGTGCAGTTTGTTGGTGAGTTTAGTGGAGAGGAACGCTTGTGGGGGCAGCTCTGGGGCGGTGGCGCGCAGCCGCCGCAGCACGCGCACGCAGCATGTCACCGCAGCGCCCTCGCCGCCCTCTGCGCCCGCCACGCCGCGCTCTACTCAACACAAACACATTTATGTATTTACTATTAACAAACATCTATAAATCAAAGAATGTCAATCACATCTTGCAGCTTCATCTGTCAACCTTTGGAAAGGCATGTTACAGATGTTAACTCATCGCACAAGCCATTGATGATTATCATGAATTCGTTACATTTTGCAGCATTCATCAAGTCTACTTTGATCCGTTTGAACTAACTTTTATCTTGGCTCAAAATCTATTGTATTAGAAAACAAACAGTAACTAAAAAGGGCTTATATACGGTTGTAAATTAGTAACAAGCTTTAATTTTCTTTAATGCACTGTATTCTAAATGAACACAATCAATTCAGAATATTCACGTAATAACTAACGTATGAATTTCGATAACAAGAAATAGATTTGATAATATTTGTTGCAAACCATACCTGGATCACTAGGCTCATCATCTTCGCTATCGCTAGACGACGCAAACGTTTCCATACCCTCAACTTCCTTGTATGTTAACCTGTTACAATGCAAAAACCATTTAAATATATGTTTTATATTTACACATAAATAGTTTAAATGGCGCAAATGTATATTGTAATTGACAGAAGTAATTTAACCTTTATGTTTTCATTTGGTACACTACCCGTGTAAAGCCAGCTAATAAGATAAAAAATTAAAATTACGTGTAGGTGGTATCTCGGTGCGAGTCATGCGGCGGCAACTTGGCGTTGAGCGCCAGCACGGCGCGATACAGAGTCCACGACGGCCGCTCGAGCGCCAAGGACGCTCCACCCGCACTCAGCACCAGCCGCAAGGCCGGCAGACGTGCGGTGCCCGTCTCATTGCTAACCGCGTTACCATTCATTTCACCACCGTCCGAACTGTCCTCCACGTCAGAGTCTTCGTTCAGCGGTATATCAAGGTCTGGAAACAAATAATATATTTGATGTTTAATATATGATACGATTATGAAATTATGCATACATACCTACATATCATCACGCTTTTTTTCCGTAGGGATAGGCAGAGACCACAGAACTCCATCTACTACGATCTCGGTATACTTTCCTTGTTTCCTCCACACTGATAACTCTCCTCATACAAACTCTCCGGTTGAAGGTACTCTTAACCTGATCTAAAAACTTCGGAAATTTGTTCAAGGTATATATTCTTTAGTCTTCCCCTACCGACCCTTCCGTTCACATTGGCGACGCAAATTTATTTTGTCCGTCATTTTTTCCGTCTCTCTACGTGCCCAAACCATCTCAGCATCCTTTTCTCAAGTTTTGTCACGACACCTTTCACTCCACATTGCTCACTGAGAATAACCTCCTAGATTTATTTTATTGCTTTATGTAAAGCATACTCTAACAGGTGTTGGCAGAATCACCAGCGCTGTAATTAACCAACTACAGCATTAAAGCTGAGCCAAGGCCCATTCTTTGGCACATAAATGTTAATTTTAAATTATTCCGATAATTTGTGCACTACTTTACTCTAATTTTTATTTTGATTGTTACTTTTCATATTGTTTATATCGTGCCTTAAATTGAGCTTTGATAAGTTATCTATCTATTTCGATAACGGCAAACTTACCCACAGTCTGGTTGAGGTTGGTGCGGCCGGGACGCGGGTCAAAAGCAGGTATGAGCGCACTGAACTGCCGCTTTAACACAAAGTCATCGTCCCATGGCTTACGAGTACGCCCACTTCCCGATGCCCCACCTCCCAGTGGACCACCACGTACAACCTCCAACGCTTCTTCCTCCATCAGCGACAATAGATTGCGGGACACCTGCCATTGACTTATTCAGTTAAGTTTAGTTATAAAACACAGAACCTGCAAGAATCGCCCTCAGTCGCTGGCTGACATTCGAACAAGAGGAGTTGCGGTCCTACTAATAGAGTAGACTGTTGAACCATTGGATCGGGCGGAACGCTACCACATTGAAAATAGGTCACGTTGTGCATTAATTATTATTCTGTTGTAATTATTAGTTAGTATTTTATAGTATGTGTAACCAATATATATACTTTAAAAGATCAGAGTAACCTTGTGAAACGCCGGTAAGGTTATAGTATCCCAATATAAAGAATTTTAGTATAACTAGAATCTTTTATTTATTTAATGTTTTAATATCCTATGACACATTTTAACAATTCACAAGCTAACAATTTTAGCTACATATTTACAACATATAACAAGTACAAAAGAGACGCCTGTGGCGGGCGTAGGAACTGTATTCCACTGTATAGACTAATTATCTTGGTCAATGCTGAATAAAAGCTATCTGCGCAGGGTATCTATCAGAAACTACTTTTGTTTCAGGCTTTAGTACTTCTGAATTTAATTTTATATAAATTAAATATTAAATGTCCGATATAGCAAAAATAGTACAATAACCGGCATGAAATTTACTTTTTTCTCGCTAATGTAAGAATAATTACCTCTTGATAAGTGGGATCGTTTTCTTTGTCACTATCTAGCGCATCATCCCCTTCATCATCGTCCTCTAATTCCGTAAGTAATGCTGGTGCACGACATGACTCTAGGAAATCTTCAAGCGATACCTATAACAACATTAATCAAATCATAATAAATTTTTTAATTTAATTTAAAAGTTATTTAAATTATGATGTTCTCCAAGAAAGACTCGTTTCAATAAAAGAGTTTTTAATTCAACATTCTTATTTATAGCCTAACATACAATTTTTTAAGGCTATTTAATATTTTAAAATATTTAGCATATGATCAGAATGTAGGCATTTAATAAAAATGAATTTTTTATTATTGTAATTTGGAGTTCAGTCTGTCGTTGATGCAGGTAGACTTAAATCATGATGCACGGCATGATCATACACTTCCTTATAAATTGGTTAAGGAAGTCTATGGCTGCCACGTGCGTCAACTTGCTTTGAACAAGTGCTGCTTGTGAAGGTTGGTCTTCTAGGGTCTGCTTTTGCATGTTTTTTTTATCATAAATATAACTAATATTAATCAATCAATCAATATTATATAAAACTGATTCACTGACATGTTATTTAGGAAACTGTAAGAGATGGGGGTAAGACTGTTCTAGGGAAATGTTCGAATAGGGCTTGAGGCAGACGATTTATTTTCAAACCTTGAAGGTCTGAACCTAGTAAAAATTTCTCAACGACCTATCCGAACCGTAATACCTACCAGGGTTGCCCTTGAACAAAAAACATGGGAAAACATCCAAAATAGCGGAAAACAAGATGGCCAGAAGCGAAAATTGCAATTTATGAATCTATATCACTTAAAGTTGGCATCGGGGACTATAGGTCTGACAAATATTTCTGCATTTCGTAATTTGGCTGTGAGCTTTTATTCAACGCATTATTATTATTTATACAATGCATTATATTTTTTATACAACGCATTATTCAACGGCATGCGAAAACGAAATGTTATAGCGAGGTAGTGCTCGAACAAACATTGTATAAAGACTTAAGGCACTACCACTATCACAGGGTATCCTAAAAAAACTGAGAAGCCGTTGTATCATTCGGTTATGTCTTCTGAATGATTGTTACTTAAGGGGAAGGAAATAAGAAAAGATGATAGGTCTATGACTCTTAAAATTTACCAAAGGCCAACTAGCAAAACTACTTTTAAGAAGTTGGAAGTTGGTTCCTTCTACATTCAGAAGGGACAGTATCACTAGTTGCTGTAACTTACCTGTTCACTCTCGCTGGATGTGGAGGTGAGTGATAAAGTGAGTGCATTGTGCGCATTGGGTGCCAGCGACGGATAGCTTTGAGCTGCAGACAGTAATCCACCGGGGAAGTTACTGGACAACGCCAGTCGGACCAAACTGTGTAATACACTTAAAATGTTAATCAGAACACGAAAAACCTTAAATAAAAAAAATATTTAAGAATCACATACAACTATAGAATAAAAGGTCACGTGTTTCAAAAATAGGGAAATTTTTGCAGACGAGTATTTCCTCAGTATAATGCTAATAAAATGTATACTGTAAATATACAGTATTTAATAAAATATTAGATGAATTTTAGAAAATTAGACATAAAATGACAGATTTAATATTATTAACCTACGTACTTAGGACGACCTAATTGGCTCAGTGGCGAAGTTAACACTATAACAATCAATGGTCGTGGGTTCAATTGTAGCATCGGGATGCCCTTGTGAATATGGAAGTCCCCGTATGTATGTATGTATGGGAGAATTCATTCTAATTCAAACCACCGTCAACGCCGAAATGTACAATAGATGATCAATAATTTATTCTGACTAATCAATATTGTGAAGAGCAAAAGAAATGCCTTACCTAGGGAACAAACTGGTGGAGTAATTGTTCCGTGAACGCTGAGCACCGCTGCCGCGGCCCACACCCGAGCCGCGTCCCATGCCCAACGTCTCCAGTAGCCGCGCCGCACCCTGCCCACACTACACATATTTACGTAATACTAAAGTACATGTTAAACCTTTCGCTACGGAGCGCTTGCGTCAAAATGTGATCGCTGTAAAAGGAGCGCATTACCGAGTACTTGACACTGAAATATGGAATGCTATGAAATAATTACAAGTAGTTTCTTGCTCTCTACAATGATATTTATTTAATTCAGTTATATCCATCTTACTTTCTAAAATAAAACAAAATTATAACCATATTTTTTTTTATTTTATATTATTATATTTATAATGTTCATATAATATTTTTAATATAACGAAATTACTAAAGTATTTAAAGCCGAACATAATACTAATGGTATGATAAAGTTGAAAGCATGGAACCTAAACATAATCGAACGTTCTCCTGTCTATTAAATCTTGTCAAATGATAAGAAAAAAAATACCAAAACCATTTTATGACACTTGTTAGACTAAAATTATTTTATTTTTGTTTTGTTTATTTGTATATTATAATATTAGAACGGTTTTAATTTAAGCTATTGTAAAAAAATTGCGAAATGGTGGAAAAAGTTTGAGTGTTGGCATGAATGACTGAATGACGTTTGACAAATGCAATGTAATTTTTTATGTCGAAAAAATAAAAAATTTGAATTTAACAATGTTAGAAAAGATAGCATTTTTTGTGCTATCGTATTTCGTACGGCGAGTGCAAGGATCCAAAAGCTGAACTCATTGCAGTTTCCTTTATTTCATTCTTTTCATTATTCACATTTCACCCTTCAGTACTCTTATTGTTACTGATGTCCATGGGCGATGGTAAATACTTACCATCAGGTGACCCCCTTTTGAGAGGTCGGCAAACGCTCGTTTGCCCACTTATACCATAATAAATTTAGTAAGAACTGACATACAATTCTATCAAACTTCTGTATATTTATTCAATATCGTTACCTGCCATTAACTACCTATTGCTACATTTTGGTTCATATAAACTCCGTTCCAAAAAAAACGGGCATCTTACAGTCATAGGCTTTTCTATGGATAACATTAATATTTTTAGCATGTCATTAGCTTAGATAACTAAAAATTTCTTTTTGTTTTTGTAGAATTTTTTTAACACTTAAATCCTAGAATCAATGTTTTAGATAACTTTACGTATATTTTGAATAGAATGAACTGTCATATTCAAAGTTTTAAATTAAATATGCCTTAATTAAAAAAATAAAATTAAATTTTTTTATTTATTTTGTTAAATTATGTAACTGCGTTACTAATGATATTTATGTATACTAAATTCACCTGTTGTGTCAGATCGGGTTCGCTGGCGCTCATCGTTCCGGTACCTCCAGCTTGGTTGTCCTTTTTATGATCACTGTATTGACCCTCGCCACTTTCGCTATCTTCACACTACAGATAAAATTAATCGTGATTTATTAATTGTAAAGACTGGTGGTTCGAGCAGCGAGAGGATAGGAAAAGATCGCGATGGCAAAAGGGTATATATGGGGTATATACCAACATTCAGTCGGTGATCCCAGATATCGTTGAAGCGATGCGTCGATTTGAACAATTTTCAAGCAATCAACTGACCGGATAAGATCATAACCAGAGACGTGTTTTGGCATCGGAGGTCAAGACACAATCGTTGAGCCATTTGAGAAAGTTAGTAATTTGAAAGCATGATTTGGTATAGAAATGACTAACAGAGTCGCTCATGTCATTACCACCTTACCTTGCTACAATTCCAATAAAGAATACTTCCAGATATTTAGATGATTATCCTCAGTAAAAGTAGAACAGGTGTAACTATATACTGGCATATTAATGATAATATAATATTTACTAAATACTAATTATAACTAAATTATATTATAGGTTGAAATTTGGTTACTCTTTAAACATAATTACTTATTTCATGATATTTTCTTTTCTATTGTATTAATAACTAAAAGAATGAGAGAAGATCCTAGTCACCTACAACACAGGAAATACAAGTTGGGGATATTGGATTATACATGGTAAAGTCATTTAACATGTATAATCCAAGTTTTGACAGTAAAGATTATTAATATAGCTATAACATTATCATACTTAAGTATACTAGATCTATAGCCCTATTTTATCATAATTATGAATAATGATAATCGGCAATACTACTGAAACAGTTCCTCCCTCTAAATATTGAGGGGTGTTGCGATGTGACGGTCGGATTATCATTCTGGATTATCCTGAGGTACATACTGCTGCCCATCTACAGGTATTTACTCCCATATTCGCCTAGTACAACACCCACGGGAAAAATGTAATGACCCCAATATTTAATGCCGTTAACTACACAGCAAGTGTTTCAATTGTCACGTAAGTTCGTTCGGTTTTTTAACATTTATTCAAAGCAAAATACATTCTAAAATAAAAGCTTTTATTATTAACTATAGTGTCCATTATTTTGTATCACTCTGGCCCAACGTTCAGATTATTGCATTATGCCATCTCTCCCGAAGGCTTCGTCTTTGCTCTCGAAAAATCTCTCAAGATGAATTTTTATGTCGTCCAAGATGTGAAATTTTTGCCGTTAACATAATTTTGTAGTGAACGGAATAAATTGTAGTCGGATGGTGCGATGTCCGCGCTATATGGAGGGTGAGGTAGAAAATGCAATGAAAACCCTACCAATTTGTGTACGGTAACTACCGTTTCATCAGAGACATCTACAGACTACCGATTCATCAGAGGTCGCGCATTGTCGAGTTGAAAACATATTCGTCGTTTATTAAACAATGCAGACCGTTTTTGTGCAAGAGTTGTCTTGAGAATGTCAAGTTGTTCACAGTATTCGACCGATTAATTATTTGGTTGCAGCTCATAGTAGTCTACGCCCTTGACATCCCACCAAATAAAACTAATCTTTGTCGATGTCTGAGGAGCTAGTGATCCTCAGACATCGACAAAAGATAGTTCTTTTTAGACCAAGATCTACAATGCACAATTTTGTTGTATAGTATCCATTTTTCGTCGACAGTAATTATATTCTGAAGAAATGGTTCCTGGTTCTTCCTGGTTATTTTTAATGAGCTGATCACAAACAAGCATACATTGCATCACCTGGCGCTCATTCAAATCATGCGGAACCCACACATCAGCACGATTAACATAGCCTTCAGCGTGGAGGTATCCTTAAACGATACTATGCGACTCATTTACGACGTCTGCTATCTCACGCAGTGTAAAATGTAAATTTTCGTCTGCCACAGACAATATCGTGCCCCTGGCAGTTTTCATGCGCTCGCAATCTGTAAAACGGAACTCTCCACTTTTGAACCTGGCATACCATTTTATACTTTGTACGACGCGATCGGTAACTACAGATGCCCCGTAGACATGGCATATTTTTGTCGCTACTCGAGTAGCGTTTTTCCCTTTTCGAAAATTATATAAGACAATACGCCGAAAATGCTTTTTTTACTCTTCCAATTTACTATACACGAGGTCACAAACTATGTAGCAGAATTAAATAAATTTTACACAGTAGCCACAAGTGTTCACTACAACTGACGTTACGAAATTATTTCCTCCACCTTAATACTTTCCGTCCAATAGGCGTCAATATCTGCGCGCCAAATTTCGAAAAAACTTATGTGATAACCCAATAATTTAGGAACATTTTTTTCTCAAACAATACATGTAAGTACCACAAACATGCAAAAAAAATATATTCACAAACCCAGTAATTTTATTAATTAAGAGTCGAAAAACTAGTGTCCTTATTAATTTATAAACTCAATATATTACAAATTTATACGTATCTAAAAGTAAATTTATACTTAATAGAAAAATATTTACATATAAAATCATGATAGATGGCGAATTATTTAAAGATTTAAGCCAGAGACAAAATAAATGTTAGTTTCATTCAATGCCAACATTATTCAATAATTATTACGTTCTCTAATGTACACACTCTTACTCAAGGTAAGATATAACTCGCAATTGAATAGTTTTAATGTAATACATGATAATTCACACCCCACACTTACACAAACGCAAATCTTTGAAAATCAACTCTCCAACCGCTTTAGTTGATAACTGCTCGCGTGTGGTTGTAACCTTTTTGAAATTTCGCAAGTCTTACCAATTTTTTTTTACAGTGTAAACTAAGAAAGTATATGTGGAAAAGAGCATATTCAAACGATACATACACACAAAGTCGAATTGATCAAACAAAAGTGGTCATGAATCAAAGGCTCAAACCAACGCAGTTCTACGAGAAGCTTATGAAAGCAAGAGGCGCATTCATGCGATACCTGTATATGAAGGCGGTTCGCATTGTTTCGCAGCGTGTGCAGTAAGGAGGCAGGCAGCGCGAGCAGCTCGCTCGAGAGGAGCGCATTAGCGCTGTTCCGCATTGCATCGCCTTCATTGCACGCCTCCATCTCCTATGCGCGACATCACCCAAACAAACGCATACATACAGTCATAAAGCAAACTACACAGTTACTGAGTATAATCATCTGGTTATGTGGTGTATGTCGGCGTATTAGAATTAATATCATTATTTATTTTATGTAATAGACAAAACTAATTTTATATGTACTTTGGCGCCCTCTGGTGGCAGATTATGTAAGAATAGCATTTATTTATATAAAATAAATTATTTAGAATTATTTAAAATTCATATACGTAATTTGAATAAAAATATTAAAAATGAGGTTAGAATAGGACACTTATTTCGACGCCATAGACCTACATTTTAATTTGATTAACAGGTTTCTATTACAAAAACAGATTTGTGCTTTTTGTAACATCTTTTTAATAAAATCATCAAGTGTCTGCTGATGAAAGATGACAATAAACAATAGCCATTATTTCTTTAGTGTGAAAATAAACATGTACAAACATATCGTCGGCATTCATAATTATCAGCATTCGTAAGTCCATATGTTTAAGTTTTACAGGAACAACAAAAATCTAATTTTCTTTAATAATTTGAGAATTTTTAAAATTCTATTCTAATGATTAATTATTTTCAAATCTAATCTAAACAAAAGAGTCTCCTTTTAAACAAAAGAGGTATTTTCTAACGTAAATAGAAAATATTCTAAACTTCAAAAAATATCTGTTTGTTAGCATTAAAAGCTTACAAATATATATATATATATATATATATATATATATATATATATATATATATATATATATATATATATATATATATATATATATATATATATATATATATATATATATATACTTTATCTATATAGTATATTAATTCCGATAATTAGGTCAAAGATACGTAGGGTTAAGTGATATGGGATTGGTTTTAATCTAAACAATTGAATAAAATGCTATACTTAAAAATATACATAAATTAGTTATACTATGTGAGCTTTTAATGTTATCAATAACTTCACATACATAAATACATAACTTTAAATTTAGATGTACATGAAATATAGGTAAAATTACTATAATTGCTTACCTCTTGCATATTTGTCTCTGGTACAGGCTCTTTGGCTGGATATGGTTTAGTAATATCTGTAATACTTGTTGGTCCTAATTCCATGTTCGTATAGGATGTATTCCCTAAGTCGGCTAAGCAGTTATTGCCTTCTGCTCCAAGTGTTAATGACTCCACTATTGTTGCAAGGTCTATAAAATAAGGAATATAGTTAGTAAAAATAAACTATTAAATATGTATTAAAAATGAACTAGAATCTATATGAAAATGTTGCGAGTGCATATCACACTGTTTACATTTAAATCAATCCTTCTTTCTCAGTACTCATAAATTCAATTGATTTTAGGTTGTGTGAAACATAATCCAGTTTCCAGCATAAAATATATCTCTTAATACAAACATTGTAGTTCAGTTGAAATGGTTAACAAGAATTCAAGAGTAAAGGATTTCTAAAAGGTGATTTCACCAAATCTATTATCAAGTAACAATATAATATACAAAAGTCCACATCAACAACGAAAGGTAACAGTCAAATATAATTTAATAGTTGTTTTTGAAACAATTTTTTTATGAGGCCACATTAAACCATAAGCACATTTCAACATACGTAGCACTCAGACCTACATTTATGTATTTAAATTTAGTCTGATTTTAAATTACTTGAATATATTTTATAAAATATCGTTTCCTCTTAAAATATACTGTAATTAAATATCATCATATCATGAAACACTAAATATATAATTATATTAGGCTGAAAATACTATAGTTATATTAGGCGTTATGTTCGCCATGATAAATGTTTACACAAATCAGGCTCACATTTTTATGTATTCTAATAAAATCATACCCGTATTGATATGATGAGATGAATTATTAATAGCGGACACATCTTCAGTAGCGTGGATGCGCGGTCTAGACATGTTGCTTGACATTTCTTCGCTGGATATATTGTCCGCAGATGAGGCTTGCTCTGTTGATGCTACCGATACCTGAAACATATATTTCTTTATTAATGTTCATGATATATAAAAACCGAAATGATACATAACAATTTGTATCTCTAAAACGATAATAGTAGTGAAGCTATACTACGACACTAATGGACTAGCTCTAGCGGAAAGTAGCCACTTTCTACGTAAACATGTTTCGTATCTTTTGTGAAGGAATGCGGATCCGTGAGGTCTATACCCTTCCATTACGTTGCGCTTCCACTGCCACTTCTTCCATCTTCCTCTCTCAATATTAACATCTTGCCCTAAGTAGGTAATGCATCTGCAGTCCCATTGGTGTTGCCTTCTGCAATGGGCAGCAATGATTACTTACCATCAGTTAAACGGCTTAGGTACTCGATCGCCTATATCTTTCATAAAATATTGATTTTAACACTATGTAATACTTTATTTATATTGTATGTGTAATACTTTCTTTATATCTAGTGTCAACTTCGGTCGCAATCACAAAATTTCAGGTTGAATACAGAAAAAATTAAAGCTAGTAACAAGATTTATTATTCTATTTATTTACTAGGTTATATCAAATTTTCTGCCTCGCTATCCCTGTCTCCTCCCTCATATTGCATAGCCAAGGCTTAAAATTCCTTAAATAATGTTGTTTTTAACATGTCTATCATGGAAGCTGCCGTTTGGCGGCAAAATTATATTTCTCTTTACACATAGTCAACATCAATATTAGCTCTTCGTAATGACTTATAATCAAGACATGGCATTCTATTCAACATAATATCCAACCACACTCCCAAGTTACAACTGTTATCTTAAATCAGCCCTATGACCGGGCTTTAGTGGTTGGCTCATCTGGTGTTCTTTTTTTTAAACCATTTTGGATTTTGCACCCATAATAAGAATTGAGAGCACGCTGAGTAAATAAGTTAATCATGACACTACCGCTCCACGGTGTGCAGTGCTATTATTTATACGGTAAATTGCCTTAATACACGGCAATTTATTTCTTAATTTACGACAGACGGCCGATTGTATCACAGCAACGCGTCATTTTAGTACTATCCTAAATAAGACAAATCAAGTGTTTATATTAGCGATGTTTTGCATTGGGCGTTTTGAGTTCTGTATCGAGCGAAACCTCAGGAATCCCCTTACCTTGGCTTCCATACTTCCATGTACGTGTTGCTTTATTTGCAGGTAATGATTTGCTTCAAATTTATTCACATGAGACAACTGTGTCAAAACCTAAGAAGTCATTATCTATTTTTTTTTGCGGTCCGCGACACCACGGCTAACACGTATTCGTGGCCCTTGTGAAAAAAGTTTGAGTACCACTATCTTCAATTAACAACGTTTATAGTTACTTGATGATCGACCGCCGTCGCGTCGGGCAGACTCGGAGTAGAGTGACTCTTACGGCCGGCGCGCGGCTCGCTGCCGACAGCACCACCGCTCACCACCTTAAGATCGAATTTACCTTCGGCACCCATTCTGTACGAATTACGTCCTCCATGATCCCACCTGAAGAAAGATAAATACATAGAATAATTCATTTCTCTCTGCAGCAACAATCATGAATACACTTTTTATTACATAAAAGTACATGCAAAACGAAATGGGCGATGACTCAGTCAAAACCTGCACTCATTGAGCGGAGAAACTGATTTTCCACCACCGCCCGACCCTCACGGAAATGCGGTGCAGCGCACGAGTCCCATATAAATCTTTATTGATATAAAAAGGATTTGTTCCAATGAACATGCCACCCTTTATATATATATATATATATATATATATATATATATATATATATATATATATATATATATATATATATGTATATATTTATGTGTATATTATATATATGTCGACGGGAAGTCGCTATGAAGGCAAATATATTTAAGAATCTTTTGTACAAAATCCTTATTTATCAAAAATAAGTGCAATAATTTAAGATCATTAATTTTAAGATAAATTATTAAGCGTTAAGTTTAATATAATAATTAACTATGGATAATTTTAATATTTGGCTAGAACGGAAGTACGTTGGTACGTTGGTTGGTTGTTTTTCACAACAAACTTGGTTATAAGAGACTGCTCTAAATTGATCGCATAAATTATAAGCAATAATGAATTATTCAACTTACAATTGCATTACATTTTATTAATGGCAAATAAAATGTGATGCATTGGTTTCTTTGTTTACCGGAAGTTCTGTGTATTTTGAAACGTTTTTATTAAGATTTAAATTGAGAATTGGCAGTCACAAATCATTAAAACTAACTTTGTTTTAAGATTAGAATTACCAATAAATAACAAATGTTAAGAATGTTTTTGATAAAAAATAGTATGAGCACTTTAAAAAGTATTAGCGCTGCGAAGGCAGTTTCCTAGAACGGAACTGCCATTCTATGCGTGTAATTTTAAAGGTTTATTGTTTTAATTAAGATTTAAATTGAGAATGTTCACTCATAAATCATTAAAACTAACTATGTTTTTTAAGCTTAGAATTACCAATAAATAATAATTGTTTACAATATTGTATTAAGAAATAGTATTGCCGCTGTGAAAGTATTGACGCTGCGAGAGCATTCCCTAAAACGGAACTGCCATTCTATATATGTAACTTAAAATGTTTTATGTTCTAATTAATATTTAAATTATGACTGTTATAAATAATCAAAAATAACTTTATGGTTTTTAATCTTAGAATTAACAATAAATAATAATTGTTTGGAATATTGTGATAAAAAGAAGTATTGGCGCTGTATAAATTATGGGCGCTAAAAGATTTTTTCCTAAAACGAAATGGCCATCACAGAGCCACATTCCAGAACGAGACTTAGGATAGAAAGGTCGAGATCTCTTGTGAGTACCCGGCAGCCTATTCATAGTGCCTTTATATTGTAATTAATCGTAACAAAGGTTATAACACTAGAATTACTATTTTTAAAAGTGATCGTTTTGAAAAGTGATTTGGTTGCCTTTGTGAGTCTATCTATGTTCCCGTTTATTGTGTTGTAATTATAGTAATGTTTATATCGCCAAGATAGCGTCATTATAATTTGATCACGTTGAAAGTGTTTGTTTTATCACCTGTAATGAGTGTAGAGGACATTGGTGACGTCAGCTCTGCTGACGTCCCCCTTTTAAAAACCATCTAGGGCTGAATATCCCGACATATATATACATATATATATATATATATATATATATATATATATATATATATATATATATATATATATATATATATATATATATATATATATATATAAATACTTTTGATTTAAATTGATTTATATTTTCTTTTGTTCAGTTCCAGAAGTATAATTTTAAATAAATTGAAATTATTTCATGGTTCCTTTAAGTTTTTTTCATTTAAAATTCTATTAAAAGCAAATAAAAATAAAGGGTGGAAGACTAGTGACCTAAGGATACTCTCATATCTAAAGAAGGATTAATTAGCCCGCCGCTAAACTAAAACTTGTAATGTTATGAGAAATGATTATCAAAATTAGGAATTGTGTGTATTTGTATTTATTTTAAAGTAACTGCCTGCCCCGGCTTCGCACGGGATAAAAATCCATTGCGATTTAAAACGACGGAAAAGAGAAAAATTATTTTTTTACATATTTCTATTCAATTTTTTGAAAATTGTCTTTTATACAAACCTTGTCCTGATAATAACAAACATATATACATAATAACAACAAAAAAAGAATTATCTAATTTGGTGCAGTCGTTCTCAATCTATCAATGTTTTTAATTGTATGTTTACCTGACGTCGACCCACCCGTTGTGTAGATCCGAGGTGACGGTGCCCATTGCGGGCTGCGGTCCGTCCTGGTCGCGCCACTTCCAATCGGTGCCGCGCACAACACGCGCGCCCGCGCACAGTCCGCGCGCGCCTCTCGACCAGCGCCGCGAACGCGCACCGCCCCCCGCCGACACCACGCCCACCGTCGGATTCGACGCGGTGCCACTCCACTGACGCGGCAAACTTTCCACCACTCCTACTACCTACATAATCAAAAATAAAATACAGTCGAGTCTTGATAATTCAAATATTCGATAATTCAAACTTCTCTATAATTCGAAGTAAGTGATGGGTCCCTAGCAAAACTTTGGTTAAAGCAAATAAATTCAATGAGTTTTGGTATATTCAGTAAAAACAATGCATAATTATATGGACAGTCAAAAGTTTTACTTAGCTAAGATCCGCGACAAGCAAAACAATAACAGAAAATTAATAATGTGTGTTTTTCCGTTGGGTTTAGTGGATTTATTTGGACTTAAACCAAAAACTTACCGAAAATCGGCCATCAACTCTCCACCCACCAACCACTATACACAACGCCAAACACACACTATCACTTTTCCATTTTGTACACGACACGTGTTTCGCCCCAACACGAGGCATCTTCAGGTATAGTAGACTCTACGGAAGACTTTTCGGTTGTATTCCGTAGTCTACTATACCTGAAGATGCCTCGTGTTGGGGCGAAACACGTGAACGCGAAAGACAACCGAAAAGTCTTCTGTAGAGTCTACTATACCTGAAGATGCCTCTTGTTGGGGCGAAACACGTGTCGTGTACAAAATGGAAAAGTGATAGTGTGTGTTTGGCGTTGTGTATAGTGGTTGGTGGGTGGAGAGTTGATGGCCGATTTTCGGTAAGTTTTTGGTTTAAGTTCCAAATAAATCCACTAAACCCAACGGAAAAACACACATTATTAATTTTCTGTTATTGTTTTGCTTGTCGCGGATCTTAGCTAAGTAAAACTTTTGACTGTCCATATAGTGATGGATTTCCGCAAAGTAACGCCTGACTCCATTAACAATGCATAATTATTAAAAACACGCGGTAATTCGAGATTTTTTCACGCAAACACTCGACATCGAAATATGAACATGTTGAAACTTGTATACACACATATTTGGGTTTGAAGCAAACAAACATTATAGGACTTCTTTAAAAAATTTTACTGATTTATAAAAATAACAAAAACTTAGTTTTAGTTGCCTGATAACCCTCTAACAACAAACCCGTGAAAAATAACAAACTAGAAAAGGGATAATTTTTTTAAAAAACAAGCTTCGCAAAATCTTGGAATTATCTTTTTTTCATACCCATACTCATTAAGTGCAAGTAACACAGTTTGGCTATTAAAATCTCTTTAGAACTAAATTATTACCAATAATATATTATAGAAAAATCAAAACCGTCACACACAACACAAACACATTACAAAAACATTCGATATTTTGGATATTAAAATACACCAACTAAAGCGATCGCTTCGGGATCTCTTTGACGGCCGATAGATCACACGTGAAATTATTATAATCCTTCTTTTTTAATCTTCATTTTATCTGTTACATTATATTATATTTCACTATAAAATAAGAACGAATAAGTAACCCTTATTGTTATTATAATGTAGCCATGCCGTGCGCAAATCTTAAGAGTTATAGTCCGGGCTTTATTATGTTTATATAATATACTAATCTTTAAAACTATAACTTGTTTTTGTGCCGAATATATAAATAAGTAAATAAAGTATTGTATCCCACCTTCCCGTATATTTCCAGGCCAGAAAGAGACAGGTAGTGGCTCTGCCCCGAAGCGTTCTTGCCATTCTGCTGCACGCGGAGGTAGCGGTAGGGTGCGTCGGCTCGCAGTCGCCACGTGGCCGTACTGCCCGGCTCTTGGAGCGCTTGCTCTTCCGTGTGCGATAGTAACGTGCTCCATGTTACGCCATCCATCGACATCTGTCACATGTTTTTTATATAGTCAAAGAAATGTCAATATCATGTGATTTATATTACTATAAATTTTCACAATCAAAATGTGATTTCCTGTTACATTAATTTATTTTTCAACAAGACAATGGTCCCAAACATTCCAAGAACTTCAAATATTGAAATATTTGGAGTTACTTGAACAAAAATGCGATGGAGAAATTATTGAAATTCTTAAATGCATAAGCATATGGCCCACTTAGTTTGAGATGATTTTGATTTGAAATTGAAAAATTGCTGTCCGTTTTAACTCAAAGATTTTGAGAATGTTTACACATTGGATGTCACTAGCATTCATATATTAAAATATTAATAAAAACAATAAAGAATGGTCTACATTCTTATATCATCAATGTTACACATTTTCGAACCAATTGATGGTCAGAAGACACTCCACTATTTTTGTCAATCGATTGATCTACATAGAAAATAACTTACTTGAAACAACCAATTCCTTAGCGCCGACCGACCATAACCTCGAGCATGTCGCAGCGTATAAGCTGAAGGAATAATTTGTAGGCCGAGGTCCAAAGCAATAAAGGCCCTCCTGTCATCGTTCGTGTGCACATTTAGTGGTTCAGGTGACCGAGACAACGCATCTTCTGCACGTCCATAAGGCAACTGTCGACCATCCGATGACCACACACTTACTAAACCGTGTGCACCCGGATTTACCCATTTACAGGTACCGGCATTACTACCAATGAAGTATAGTACGCCGTTTTCGTCAAAGTCATGCTAGAAATAAAAAAAAATAACAAAAATTAAAACTTTATACACGATACAAATGAAATAATATTGCACATCTTTAGAAATTATTATAAACAATATAAAAATGAGGTTTAAAATATAAAAGTGCGGTTTTAGCGTACTTGCCACTTTGAATAAAAACTAAACCTGCATGGTAAGCAATATCAAAGTAATGCAAATATCAGATTTAGGAATGAAAATTTGTTTTCGTGAAAACTAATATCCTAAATTTAAAAAAAAATATATAACATTTCGCTGTCCGAGTTTCAATTATCTTGAGCTTTTAAAACTGAACTTAGAGTAAGTTTTGAATACGAGTTCTAATAAGAGACTAAGAAATAAGAGACGTGGCACTAATACAGCACAAACTGGTCATAATACCAATGTACTACAAGAGCTGCAGATAGATACCATCCGTCACCCTTCGTATTCGCCGGACGTCGCCTATTTCCGCGGTTTATACAAGTGTTGCATAGAAGAAAATCTTCTTGCCACGAATCAGTACCAACTGCTATCACGCAGTTTTTAGAGTCCTAGTCCCCAGAGTTCTATAGCAAAGGTTTAATCGAGTGTAAATACTTTGACTGAATAAATGTATTTTATCCTACAAAAAAAAGTTTTAATTCTTCGGCACGACAATGCAATTTATTCTTTAACTCTAATATTAAAACAAAAATAATACCGTTCTCTTAAATTATATTGTAAGCTTGGCCTTGACAAAACAAATAGAGAAATCATAGGACCACATTCTAAACCCTAAATAATTTCAATTAATGAATCGAACTGTAAGACGGTTAATGAATAGTAAGTCGAATCTTATCTAAACGAAGTCTATGAAATTGTCTTTAAAATTGATGATAACTGATATCATGACTAAAAATAACAGAATTTATTAAATTTTACAAATAAATTCACATCCAATAAAATAATAAATTTCCATTTTCAATTATTATCAATGTAATAATAAAACTGTGAAAATTAAATTTAACTTACGTCATAAGTAAACGTAATGGGAGCTTCGGCTTTAATCTTCTGTACAAAGGTGACTGTGGACCGGTCCATATCATACCACTGGCGTGCCACGGACTTAGCCAGAAACCTCTCAAGCTGTCGTATAGTTGTGAGTGATTCAACCTTTAAGTTTCGCGCAGCGTTGTTGCCATTATTTGCACCTGAGTCTTCTGTCGAATCATCACTTGCACGTTCGACTCGTAATCTTTAACACAAACAAAATGTGGACAGTTAAAAGTTTTACTTAGCTAAGATCCGCGACAAGCAAAACAATACCTGAAAATTAATAATGTGTGTTTTCCTGCTGGATGAAGTGGATTTATTTGGAACTTAAACCAAAAACTTACCGAAAATCGGCCATCAACTCTCTACCCACCAACCACTATACCCAACACCAAACACACACTACCACTTTTCCACTTTGTAAACGACACGGGTTTTTCCCCAACACGAGGCATCTTCAGGTATAGTAGACTCTACGGAAGACAACCAAAAAAATTTTCGGTTGTCTGGGTAGTGGTCATTCTGCGACTAGAAGTTTTATGGTCAACAATTATTTAAAAAAAAATGGGAACAAGTTTCAGAGAACAAACTCACCTGATGCGCTTAGTGAGGTGGTGCAACGAATTGGCGGCGGGGGCGGGCGCATCGGCGGCGGGCGCGAGCACGGGCAGCCGCTCCACGCTCTCAAGTACAGCGACTAGCCGCGTCACCAAAACGCCACCCGCGCCGCATTCCGCTGCCGTCACCCACGACCGCACGATTTGCTCGCGCTCGCTACACTGTCCCGGTACATCTGCAATATGATAATCATATTTGTTACGTTCTATGACAGTGGTACTATAGTGATACATTGATTGTATAAGGAGACTTATGAACGGGAATCTCATCTAGTTTCAATACCAACTTCAACTACATTACAGTTACCTAACTCGTTATTAGAGAATGCAAACTGTTTTCTGTTTGATAATAGTAAATTATTTAATTGGCAACAACTCATCCTTAACATCAAATGTTATTGTCATCATCCTTTTGCGCCTCATATATATATATATAAATATATATATATATATATATATATATATATATATATATATATATATATATATATATATATATATATATATATATATATATATATATATATATATATATATATTTTCAGGTTTCTTTACTAAAACGACAGGTGACGCGTATGCACTCCTACGCTCTCTAATAATGTCATTTTTTAACATTTCATCGACCTGTTCTCCTATAATTTTATGTTGTTCATAAGATGTGTCTAAATCAAAAGAATTATCTTTTGATAATTAAAAACAATCAATGTAGTAACTTTTCTGGTGAAAGGGTCGGATATATATAAATATATATATATATATATATATATATATATATATATATATATATATATATATATATATATATATAAATGACATTATTAGAGAGCGTAGGAGTGCATACGCGTCACCTGTCGTTTTAGTAAAGAAACCTGAAAATACTTTTATTTTTTTAAGATTATTTATTAAGATTTTGTGTAGATTATAGGAGTTTGAATAAAATAGTGGAATCTGATCGATATCCATTGCCTCTGATAGACGATCTTATATCACAATTGTCTGGAGCTCAACTTTACGTACTTACTAACGTTTGTTACTTCTTCGGGTCTCTATGAATTTAATGGATACCTATATTTAATTATTTAATGGCCACCATTTGGATTTAAACACAAGTGAAACAATTTTTCAAAGAACAATGGATAAAATCTTGAATGACCTCAAATATAAAAATGTTTGATAATTTTTTTCTTGCTCTGAAGAAAGTAAGTATTATGTCGATTTACGAATGCCTATTTAACATTAAAACCGAATAAATGTAATTTTGGTTACAAAACAATTACAGTACTGGGTTGTGAAATAACTGGGAAAGGTATTTTGCCTGATAATAAAAAAATAAATAGGACTTTATATTATTCTTTTAAAATAAAACACATTGCTTTTAGAATAAACTACAAGTTGTAAAAACTGTAAAAGCTACGCTAATAGGTAGACTTACCATTGGGCTGTGGCGATAACAATTGCAGCAACGCCGGCGCAAGTCCCGACGACTGCAACTCGTAAGCAGACAACAATTCCTCACCGCACAACAACTCACTTAATTGCTCCAAAGAATCCTTTAGTTCTTGTTGCCAATTGCCTGAACAGTTAAAAAACAGTTCTTAATATAATAACGTGAGATATATTTCAATGACGTTCACGTCATGAATTGTAAAGTTTGTAAGACTTTGGAAAGAGAACTTTATCATCTTCTTCAGCCTAATACAGTTTGCGGCTGCTCGTGATGATTCTTTTATTATCTATTTGTAGGTTATCTAAGCAAATTCGGCTACAGCGATATAAATTAAAAAAATACAACTATGTCGCCGAAGGCGGAGCTCAAAAGCATCAACGAAGCAAGAATTGTGTTTAACCGTTTTAAGCATTGGTATCTAATATATACATAACATTAACACATTAAAAAAAATAACATATAATTCTCAATGAGTTGTTGGAATAAGCACTAGCATTTTCATCAAAATGCAATAAACGGGAATCCTAATCCACCAGCCAATCCTAGGAATTATGGCAGTACCACTCAAATTGAGGGCAATTTGGAGGGATTTTTTTATAGGATAGGAAGGCAAACAGACAGGCATGTTACCCGATGAAAAGCAATCAGCAACCCATATACATCCGCAGTACCACAGGCATTGCAGAAGCGTTGCCGGCCTTTAAGGAAAATGTAGGTTTGATTTTTTAAGGTTCCAATGTCGTATCGAAACCTTCAAAAAAAACAGTTAAGAAACACCGTCGAAGGTAGTTGGTTCCACAGGGTAGTGGTGCGTGGAAAGAAGTTTCTTGAAAAACGCACCGTCGCCACTCATCCAGATAATGGGGTTGAGGCCGATAATTCACCAGTATATAAGCACAAGAACAGCTAAAGCAAAGTACACTTACAACTGTATTGATTGATAAATAATAAATGGGATACAATTAAAGCCATAAACAAAGAAGCAAAATGAGTTACCGGTGGGTTGGGAAGCAAGCCGTTGCATCCTCGCTAGCAATGCGCGTAATCTTGCAACGGGCGGACGCGGCTGTCTAGTGGCAGCACTGGACAGATGGCGTGCGTATAGAGCCCGGGCACGGTCACCGACCTTCAACACATTTATATCCATATTATGATCAGGGGGTCGAAACTCCGATACAAGACCAAACAAAAAAATTGTATGGAAACTAACGGCACCTAACAATTAGGGACAGTATTTCAATTTTAATTTTAATTTTAAATTAAATAAATTAAAGATTAACCTCTTGCGCTTCGATTTAATTAGGAAAAATGTTGCAATAATGCACCATTTAATTTGAGTCAAT
This sequence comes from Baronia brevicornis, assembly GCA_031353405.1. Lineage (NCBI taxonomy): Eukaryota > Metazoa > Arthropoda > Insecta > Lepidoptera > Papilionidae > Baronia > Baronia brevicornis. The sequence continues at coordinate 220,932 of JASFAT010000701.1, forward strand.
CATTGCATAAATAAAGTGATATAAAGAAGCAAATTGATGCCTTAAAAAGAGAGAAATATCTAGCTATACCGTTATCGCAGAGTACGTATTAACAAATATTGTGTGTTTTTAAACATGTTTAAGCACGTCACGCATATTTAAATATTCTATGTATATTTTTATTTTGATGACGAGTACAGCTCGTCACTGGGCAGATAGACATTAAAAATTCATGACGAGTCTAACTTGTCATTGTAGCGCAAGGGGTTAAATAAAATAAAAATTAATGAAATTAATTAAATATTTACCCGTATATTACTTTATAAGATATTCATTTTAATATTTTTCAGGACATTATTTATTTTAGTCAAATTACAGTTTATTTGTTAATTTACTTTAAAGGCAACATCTACTTGTCCATCTGAATATGTAATCTTAAAGTCTTGGCCTGGTATAAAATAGATTGATTCGTTTATTTGTTTCAATAAGCATCGTAACTTCCAAATATCATATTTAATAGACCCTAGTCCCTTTTAGACCTTCGGACCTGCTATCCATTGAGTATTTTTTGTACTAATTACGGCCTCTGGTGCCCAGGATACCATAGAATTTAAAAAGTTTTAAACTAGGGTTATTATAACAGTATAGTATTACTATAACTTACTATAACAGTGTAGTATATATAATCTATGATTTCTTTATTGCTCTCTATTGTGAGAACTCATTGGTAATAAAACTTACGTGTAAATTAATGAGAGCAGTATTTATAAAGCCCGGTCAGTATGAACAATAACAACAAGTCAATTCGGGCCATTCCATTAATAATTATTTAATTTCATTATTTATCAGCGTCTGGTCATTATGAATATTGCTACGTGATTGTTACGCATTTTAACAACTTTTGGACATTTTGTGGGATGGGAGGAATGGCAAAAAAGATAGACTGTTTAGTCTTAAATTAAAAACAAATTACACATGAATGGTCTACATTTTATTAATCGTTTGGTTAAAAACTATTCAAAACATTTGAAACAGTTGTTTTAGTTACTTAAATTGAAATCTAATACCGACAAACGTTGGTGTCGTATTTTTTTTATTTTTAGGTTAAGTTTTATTTTATTATTATTCAGTCTCATAGGTGAATTACATTATTAATACAGCCAAACCAATTTGAATGTTTCATACTTATTATAACGGTGCAATCTTATAATTGGTGTTTTATATATAAAAATGAAAAGTCTCGTTATAATTACTTCAATTTTAATCAAACGACCTAGATCATTCAATACAAAAATTATGTAAAAAAACAGTTGTATAGTTGCATCTCTCTTTTTGAGTATGAATACTCTTTAAAAATTATAATGTTAAATAATTCTCTAAAAAAATTCCTTGACCTCATTATCAATTTACATACATTGAAATCAAAGAATATCATTTTAAATTTAATTAATATCAAGCATAAAAATAGGAATGTTGTAAATTATTTTAAAAATAAAACCTAAATACCTGTGCTTTTTGTGCTTCAGTCTTGGCTGAGAGACGAGATCTGTTCTGGTTAGAATTCCCATTTGTGGTCACAACAGGTCTTCTGTCCACCCATCCGCTGGCTAACTCTGGACCTAAAAAGACATTTTAAATAACATAACTTAAATTTCAGCGTGGATATTTATTTTCTGTTCCTTGATATAATGCTATTGATGCTATGGAAAGCATTTTACCTTCAACTTTAACAAAAGATCATATACTAGGGATAAACTGATCAATAGCATCTATTAGTCTTGTCGATGATAGCAAGCCAGGAAAAAGGAAGTATAAATATATGTTTAATCTGAATTATGTGTGAATTTATGTATATGTGAAGTACAATTCAATGTTAAGGTTATGAAAGAGAATTGATTAAGTAATTAGTAGATCACACACAGCTTTATCAGTTGGCCACCTTATAACATACTATATGATAAATCATACCTAAAAATGTCTCGGCTGTGAATGAATGCTTAGTCCCTCTATTCGATTCAAATATAAATCCAGGCATATCATCCCTTAACATTGTCGTCTGCTGTTGACCATCAGTGTTGTGGATTAAAAGTTCTTTTTCTCTGTAAATAAACAAATTGTAACAAATAGTATAAAATTTATGTTGACTATAATTAGATCGAAAATATAAAAAAGATACATACTTTTTACATGATAAACTCCAATTACCAAGTATCAATTTAGTTGATCCAGGTTTAGATAAAATTGGTTGCGGTGTTGAATTTTTGACGGATGCTCTAGCTCTCTGCAGCTTATCAATAAATTCTCCACGGTTCTCTATAATCAAACACACAAAATATACATTTATGTCATTCATACCTCTTTACAAATATCTGTTCAAAGTATTCTACAATAATTAAACATTATATCAGTTTGTCAGCCAAATTATCAATCCTTTATACAATAGAACAAACTTTTTTCACTCCACAGTATGATGGTCACAATATTAGATACACTAACAATACAAATAAAATATAATGCCATAATCTATGACAAATTATTTAATTAATGCTCTATGACGTATATACTGCGTATGAATTTAATATTAAAAATGCCTGCTCATCATACCAAATTTTTTTAACAATTTACTTTTTCACTTTTTTTACTTCACTTTCACAATACAGAGTGTTCGGTTATGAAATTTGTGAGCGCTGAAGGTGAGATAAACGAAGTTTTTCCTGATTTTCAAAAGCTTGTCAAATATCACTCTACCTTTATAAATATCTATGTATCTATGCTTTTATTTATTTGTTTAATATTTATGTTTAACTCATATTTATATATACTTATATTTTTGCTTATGGCTATTAACTTTGTTTATTAATAACCTTTTCTATCATCCTGACGATAATGTATCACCAATCTACACCAAATTATTTTTTTAACACTGTTTCCATCCTACGGTTGTCTGGAGGAGTGGAGAAATCGCTATAAGCGATGAGACCGCCATTTGTATATATTACAATCAATAAATGTTTAACTTTGTTTTTGGTATACAATAAAGAATGGTATATTCTTTATTGTACACCAAAAACTATCTATCTATACCGCATTATCAAAAACTAACTCATTATAATGCAACCTGCTGTGATGATTATCAGCTGGACCCTGCTAGCCACCCTCAAGATCTATTCTTCTGCTCTTAGTTGGTAAAATAAAAACAAAGATTTATTTGATACTATCTAAAACGAAGGAAAAATAAGACAAATTATTGGATGAGATGTTCTTCCGAAAAGTATGCTTTAAGTTTTGAAGTTAGTATAGTGAAGCTTCTATAATATATTGAACTTGAATACACTTTTTGTTCACATTATAAGAACATTTTACTGGACTAACAAAAAGTTCTCCCTGGTTTTCATCCAACTACTTCATAGTTTCATTGTAGTGGTGATAAACTAACCTTGCTGTGGTTCTCTTTTATCATTATATTTATTTGTTAAATATTATACATAATATCTATGGCACCATATTAAAAAATTGCTCATATTCTCATATAGCTTTATTGCTAGTACCTTTATTCAACTAATAAAAAATTATATCATTAGAAACACCTAGATTTAGTTTGTATTTTTTATAGAACATCATCTCTAACAAATGTTGCCTGAATGATCTGTGCTGTAGTTAACCAACTACAGCGTTAAAGGTGAGCCAAGGCCTATTCTATCACATTAATGTTAATTTTAAGTTATTCTGCAAATTTGTGTAGTACTTTCTTTAATTTTTAGCTTAATTTTTATTTTGATTGTTACTTTTGATGTTTGTATTAAGCCTTGAATAAAATTTTCTATCTACCTTACTTTTCCTTTTCTAAGTGATGTAAACAATAACAAATATGTAATTGCTAAACTGCACCGTAGCGTACCAGTATTGTCAGTCTGGTGTTCTGGGCTGCCACTAGAGTACATTGTGGCTAGTTTACCGTCGAGAAGAAAACGAAACCATCCATTGCTGCCCGTACTTAGTTCGAGGGCGGCCGCATCGCTCCACACGTAGAGGGCGTCGCGACCGCGACATAGCGACCACTCCCCCCAACTGTACGCTACGCCACTCGACAAACAAGATGCATCTTCTCCGTTGCCTATTGTACAAATAAGTATTATTATTTTTTTACGGGATAGGAAGGCAAACGCGCAGAAGTATCACCCGATGGAAAGCAATCAACACCGCCCATAGATATCCGCAGTGCCATAGGTATTGTAGTAGCGTTGCCGGCCTTTAAGGGAAGCGTAAGCTTGTTTTAGAAGGTTCTGTCGAATAGGTTCGGAAACAACACTACAGGCAGCTGATTATAATAATTTATAATGTAACTCCTGTTGATGATACATAAATAGATTTAAAAAAATGCGTAATCTTGAAACTGGTTCTTTTTATAGGTGAATTATGTATTTTATGCTTACCAGCAGCAATAACATTTTCACCATCAGCTGATAAACGGTGCGCAGAGACGGATGCTAACGCCTCCACTTTACTAAATACCCCAAGACGTGCAAATTGCTCCAAGTATATATCAGCTGCCTTAACCATCAATTCCTCTGCGATGCCCAACACGACCAAATGCCCGTCGTCGTCATCCTGTACAAGAAATAAAATATACATGAATCTACTTGTATCATTTAGTATCAAAATATCTGTTCCATCCTTGTTGACAGACATCAATTATACCAAATATAATTTGATTAATAGTCAGGCGTTACGTTACGGAAATCCATTACTATGTGGACAGTCAGAATTTTACCTGACTAAGATCCGCGACAAGCAAACAAAAGAAGAAGAAAAAATAATGTGTTTTTATCGAAAAACGGCCATTAGACGACCGTTAAGTCACTTAACGGTTTTTTCCGTAGAGTCTACTATACCTGATGTTGTCCTATGTTGAAGCAAAACACGTGTCGTGTACATTGTGAAAGAGTGGTGGTGTGTGTTTGGTGTTAGTGATATCGGTTGGGAGGTGGAACGTTACTGACGGCGGTTATTCGGTAAAATTTAGTTTAAGTTCCCTAGAAAAAGTGGATTTCTATAAAAAAATCATCCAATAAAAAGCACACATTATTTTTTATTTAATTTTGTTTGCTTGTCGCGGATCTTAGCCAAGTAAAAATTCTGCATGTCCACAAATACAATTTGTTAAAAATTGTAATAGGAATGAATTCATAACAAAAATAAAGTAAAAAAATAAAACAATTTACAATAAAAAAAAAGAAATTGTTAAATAATATAATAATAGCGTAATAATATTATTTAACGAATGTGTATGAATGACGTTATACAATTCTAATATGATCAAACATTTTTGTTAATTTTATTTATATTTTACAAAGTTATCACTTAAAAACCAACTAATTATTAATATATATAATAATATGAAACGCAAAACATTCATAGACAGGAAGGAGGATAAACCATGTTCATAAATATTTAAAATATTTTGTAAAATGAATAATATAAAAATAATCCAATCTTTATTACTACAGTGTATTTTATTTCTCTCATTCTAGAGTGTATTTTAAAAATTTAATGTAAAATTTGTTTTATATCAAATTTATTATATTTTTTTTTTGATTTCTGATTTTTTTTTATCTGATGGAAGTAAATTTCGATGGTGTGATGTTTTTTATATATAAGTGGTGTCAAGGATCAAAACGCTACGCATCACAATCTATACACAAATATGAACACTTTCCATACAGTCACAAAATCACAATTAGAGAGTTAAATGTATATATTACAGTAATGGCTCCAAGTGATGAATACAATTAGTTTGTACGTATTAAAAGTGCATTTAATTAATTTATTCAATATTAAATTATGGTATACAAACAAAATACTTAAGCTCATAACTGGAATTTTAATTTTATGGATCAGCTTTTGGATTGCATGCATTGGTTGTATTTGGCTCGTAAAAAGAATGGAATTACGCAACTTTATTGTCATATATGTGGCCAATTTTTAATATATCCAAATTCAAATCGAAAATTTTAGTTTATCTAAACTCTGCAATAAAAACTACATAGTACATTCATTTAACCAGATTTGTTATCATCTTGACTTATAATCATGAACTGGACGACTCGTTCAGAAAGATACTATCGTCAGGATCTGCAAGTCACAAACGCGTGGATCCTGCAGCAGAAAAGACCCTAACGAAGACCCAGGATGCAGTGGATAGATTGCGTTGGGGAGGATCTGAAAAAACTTGGAAAAAAATATCTTGAGAGGTGGTTAGAGACAGAGCGAAGTGAAAGAAGACCGTTGAGGAGATCAAGACCCATAAAGGCTGTAACGCCGCAAGATTCGATTACATTAATAAAAAATTTCAATTTTTATAATTGCTTTAATAGTTTTGTGGCGCAGGACCAGTCATTTTTGAGCCATTAGTGAGTGAGTGACATGGGGATGATCGCATTCATCACACCATCGGAACGTTACCGCCGGCGCGAGGATATATCGGCTGCGTAGGTACCGCTGCGGACGCCTCGCCGTAACCAACTCGCCCTGATCACCAGTACCAATGAACGATTATGAATCAATCGATCAAAACTATTTCAATTAACACATTCCCAACGGGAAACGAGATTTCTCGTGTTTAAAAAAATAGATTAATTTAATATCACCCATTGCGTCGTGTAAAATTAAAAATACGTATTGCGTAAAAATATTTATACGTAATACGTAATTTTTTCAGATAAAGTTTAAGAAAAAAAACCTAATGAAAATCCTGATTAATTTCGACTTTAAATATTATGTATCATTCGCTTTCAACTGTATTGAAACCTTAAATGTAAAATACGATTAAACGAGCGTTTGAGACTTTTCCCGCCAACTTACATCATTGATGTTGTATTTTTATTTCATTTTCATAATCTTATATTATTATCAGTTATATCGTTTAAGTGAAGTAGAAGTGGTAGTGTATATATAGTTCGATTAGGGAGTATAAGTGAAGTGATGTGAAATGAATGCATGTATCGTGACTTTTTAAGTTGACTGAAAAAGTCCATAGAAGGTTTTGGTAGAATAGCCACCATTTTATCGAGACGTAACGTTATAAGTTGACTGGTTATATCTCATGAGATTTGATGTTATCGTATATTACTTGATACTGGCATAAAAGTTATTTATCAATGAAAAGACAAGAAAAACGAACGTTCACTTTTGATGACATTTAAAATCTTAAATTAACGTCCTGATTCTCACGAGGGCGAAAAGCGACCAATGACGAGCCGTTTCGCTGCGATGAATGGCAGCGGATGGAGCTCTGTGGTCTCTGCCAACCCCTGCGGGGGATAGGCGTGAATATATAAAAAAAAAAAAAATCTAAGGCTAATGACAAACAGCGAGAACTTAGTTGCGGGCGTAATAAGAATATTAACCGTAAAATTACGATAATTATTCTTGGTTAAAAAGAATAATAACCGTAATTCACACGTCGAAATATTTTGACTTTAAAAAATACCCCGATATAAACAAGTTTGAGCAAAAATAGCCCGATAGGAATGTGTTAAACTATATTACGCAACCTGTGACCTAATTAGTTCATTGGCGAAACTACCGCTTTCGAAATCAATGGTTAAATTCACGCATCAAGATACATATGATTCGGACCTAGTTATTTATTCCGAGCATGTTTCCTGCCAATCGGCCATACAAGTGCTGTGGAATAATGTCCGTTCTTACAGTATAGAAGAGATCTGTGCCCAGCATTGAGACATATACATGCTGTAAAAAATATTGGGCAAAAACATTGAAATTATCAATACTTCTACTATGATGGATTTATCACTCACAAAAACCTTAATCTGTTGGTATCATATTATTATGAAAAATACAAGACTTGAATGACTTTGATTTTAATAATTATTTTATTGTTACATTCTCAACAATTATGTATTATGTCGAATTTAATATACCTAATTTGTTGAAAATGACGGCGACGTGGTTCGCCACCCGTCACGTCCTGATTCTCACGAGGACGAAAAGCGACTAAGGATAAATATCCACACACAAACCTCAAACATATTTATGGGCCCAGCATATTTAACACATATTTATGCCGATGCGTATATTAGACCCGCAACCAAAGTATGATAATGAAACAGATTAGACCACTCGGGTATATAGCACTGCGGTACCTGATTGTCGAGCACTGCAGCTATGAGATGTGTGAGCAAGTTCGCCGCGCGCGGGGTGGAGATGGCACGCAGCAGCGCGGCCGGGGCGTAGTGCACCATCTTGCGCACCAGCGATAGGCACGCGCGCCGCACGCCCGCCCCGCCGGCGCCCAAGTATCGTGCGCTGAACACCGGTACCAACCGTCTAAACAAATAACCGTGTAGTTTTAAAAGGGAGAACTTACATCAGTGTCGCTGTGTTTTTATTTCATTTTCATAATATTATTATACCATCCATACAACCATCGTGATGTATCACGGCAGAATGATCGGAAAATAACTCCTCAATGATAGTCCGTCGCGTACGGATCGGATAATACTCTCCTCAGCGATACTCCACAGTAGACTAATCGGAGGGTACTTCCTCAACGATGGTCCATTACGTACTCCTCGGCAGATTGCGATCGACTGTGCACCTGCCTCGTCTTTTATAGTCTATTAACTCTATTATCGCTACCAACACTGCTAATGCTGGCAGTGTCGTTATTTCTACCAACAATATAGATTTTTAATTTATTTATAATGTTGAACATTAATTAATGTCCGTTAATCGCTGCATCTCTAAAAAATATAATGTATCTTTTAGCGATACACATTAAAAATTAATTTAAAATATATGACGGCAGCAGGGATATGTAATGTGAAAAAGAGACAGCAATATAATGCGCTATCGAAACGTCCATTAGGCCCTCACCATGTTTCAAGAGAATGAAAGGGGTTGCGCCATTATATCGCATACATTTCCTACGGTGCAACTCGGTGCGCGGACCGTTGCATTGGAAATTTTTCTTTTGCTTTCCGAGCCATTTTCGGACATATAAAATGTATACTACTCACTCAAGATATATAGCTGCCATTTCTTTATCGCCCGTTTCGGGAAAGTCATCTTCATTAGAAGATGGGGAGTCGTGATTACTGACTACAAGCCACTCTCCTGGGCACTGCAGTATAGCGGCTACCTCTCTATGTCCTGTTTTCAAAATAAAAACTAAACACATTGTTTGATAGCTGCTACATCTGTCAACTTGTGAACAGATCTTTATCGTTTTAATATTTGTATTATTGTTTCTCTCACAGTTCTAATTATATTGTATTTAATTGCATACAATCAAACGTTTTGCCTGGTTATCTATGAGACTGCATTAAAAAAAGAAGATTAAATGATAAAAAAGAGGATGCATTCGAAGGTTCTTTCACCATTTCTTCTCCACCCAGAATAGAAAATCCATATAAATTTTTTGGCGTACTGACTGATTAACAAATGAAATATAAATCCTCGTGTCGAAATGAAGAATTTTGTTTTTTTCGACATTGTTTTGCAATTAGCATTTTAACACATTAAGGACGGCGTGTGAGCCACCGGTGGCATGGGTGCACACGCGAATGGTTCATCTGGCGGTGTGTACCACCGGTGGTACACACGCGAATGGTTCATCTGGCGGTGTGTACCACCGGTGGCTCACACGCGAATGGTTCATCTGGCGGCGTGTACCACCGGTGGCTCACACGCGAATGGTTCATCTGACGGCGTGTACTACCGGTGGCTCACACGAATGGTTCATCTGACGGCGTGTACTACCGGTGCGCCGCCGATTTTTGCTGCCTGTCCTTAACCACTTTTTTTGAAAAAATTACGGTTTTAATGAACAGTCTACGAAAATACTTTGTATGAGACACTTTATATAAAGTGCCTCATAAATAGTTTATCGAAGATTATCATCAATATCCCACGACAATCCACTGCTTGACTTGGCTTCCGGCAAGACGCACAAAGTAGTTCATCTTCGGCTTCACACATCGATCGCCGCACCATCTAGCCGGGGAGCGACCAAACTACCTTAACCAAGACAATCTCTACTTCAGCGACTGTCAGTTCTGCGACAAACCTAACCAGAGTCCATTGCCACCTCCATTTGCTAACTCGAAAGCCTATGCCGGTGAATTTGAAACTTTAGCGGATTCTTTTTCTCTTTTGAAGATCTAGAAATTATAAACTTTATGCATCGAACCTTGATCATGTCTCTCTCTGGCTTTGTCTAGGGGTGTCTTGCCATCTTCGTCACGCAAGTCAGCGTTAGCACCATAGCGAAGCAGCACCTTCGCGATGGCCGGTCGCCCAAAACACGCTGCGTAGTGCAGCGACGAACTACGCTGTCCTCGATTAACGTCCGCGCCTGAAAATTTAAACCAATTGTTTGTTAAAAATTTAATAGCTTTAAATAAGTCCAATAAATTGTTTCAATGGCAATTAGCGTTAAACCATTAACAATATGACAGTAAAAGACATAGAACACTAATCAGAATAAACTGCTAACCTAATTTACTACTGCTAGCCTAGCTTTTACAACTTCATCGAACTTTATGTACAGATCCATTCAACACATATGCAAATCTTAGATCCTCAAATATTTTGTCATGGTATGATTAAGATATTATAGTTAATATTTAATTTATAGGAAGCTGTCTGCTTCATTTAATTTGTAAAATCCATTGTGTTAATTCAAATAAATTTGGTAAATGCATATATTGTAACTACTATAAGCAATTGTAAGTAAAATCTTTTATTTGTATCTTTGGTTTGTTTTTAAATCTTTTTATTTTATTTTTCTCGCACGCGTGTGTGTGTGTGTGTGTGTGTGTGTGTGTGTGTGTGTGCGTGCGTGCGTGCGTGCGTGCGTGCGTGCGTGCGTGCGTGCGTGCGTGCGTGTGTGTGTGTGTGTGTGTGTGTATGTGTGTGTGTCCGTGTCCGTGTCCGTGTGTGTGTGTGTGTGTGTTTTGATCTTTAATACAAGCTGCAACACCTCCAAATCAATTTTCTTAGTATCGCTCGCAGTTTGATTGGTAGAGAATGCCCAGCAGCATTAAATCCGCCAATTGTACACACCTTTCTCACACAGGAACTCAACCATCTCGCGCGTTCCAAAAGCAGCAGCCCAGTTTAGTAACGTTTGGCCGACATCATCGGTGAAGTTTACATCAACTGCACCGCTGGTGACAGCTGCTAACAGTGCATCTGTGTCTTTGCCTCGGATGCAATCAATAAGTTGCCGGTGCGACTTATCACCTCGACCGATTCCACTGGACCCCTCACCACTAGCGCCACTACTACTTGACCCCGTCACCGAATTGCCCGTGCGATTCAGTCCACTAAAAACATATGATCAATTTTATAAATTACAATTGGCAACAGCAAATCTCTATAAGGATGTAACAAGCACAGTGTAATCGAAAGGTGGCTGGGTATTTTTTATCGTTTTTATCACGAGGAGTGCTCTGAGAAATTGTTCGGAATAACCCTTGCCGCTGAATTCTACCGCCGTTCAACTTGCTGAAAAGAAAAGTTTCAACCCCACCGTCTGGATGAGTAGCGTTCCCGGACGGTACATTACTCCACGCACCACCACACTATGGAACCAGCTACCTTCAGCGGTATTTCTAAATCGATAACCGACATTGAAACCTTCAAAAAATAAGCCTACTCATATCTTAAAGGCCGGCAACGCAAATGTAATTAATGCCTGTCATGTTTTAGATGTTAATTGTTTCCGATCAGGTGATACTCTTGCTGGTTTGTCTCCCAAATCCCTAAAAAATGCAGTCAATGAGTCCATAGGAACAATTGCTCCAAAATTAAAAAAAGACAGAAACATGATACCTGCCAAGTTTATTTTGCTATTTCTTACCAGTTAAAAGGAATATCGTTACTAAATTGTGTGCAGGTATGGTCTTTGACAGATTGACATTCTAAATCATAAGATATGCCTAAAGTACAGTCAACGCATAGAAAGTCTCCACATTAAATGCATGAACTCATCTATTTTCATTTAATGACGGTGCACTATAAAAAAGGAATCTTTGCAATTACTAAATGAGAAAATGAGACAACTCTATTTATTAACATACGAATTTCAAAACAATGTTACAGGTTTTCTTTATTAGGGCATGTACAACGATTTCAATCTTTGCATTTTAAAAGTTAAATGTAATTTCTTATGTTAAAGAAATAAACAATTTGATTTCATTTGGGAGTTACTTATGTTTGGTTGATGAGTTGATCATTATGAAGTTACTCATACTTGTTTAGGATATAAGCGATGTTAAAATCAATTTGAAATAGAATCCAAACTTGATTAATACATACGTTTGTATAGCATGTCTTCCCTCACATAGTAGAACAAGTAACAAATCAACGAGACGCATGCACTCCAAGCACCAGCGCTCGTCTGCCTGTACCGCAGCTTCAATCGCTGAGCACAAGTCTAAGCGAACTAAATCCTAAAACAGAAAAATATAGCACTGTCGACACTTGATAATTCAAACCTCTCTATAATTCGAAGTAAGTAATTAATAAATTCAATGGATTTTAATGTACTCGGTAATTCGAAGAAAAAAGAATTCATAATTATCAAAAACTAGCGGTAATTCGAAATTCTTTCACGCAAACACTCGACAAATCGAAATATGGACATGTTGAAGCTTGTACACACACAAACGATAAAGTACACGTGTATTGTTGTTGGACACATTAGAAATTCTATATTCAATCCGAAATTGACAAGGGAGCATTTAAAGCGCTCTTTATTTATAAAAAATATATGAATCAAGCTCAGTTATTATCTGGTTTGATGTAAACAAACATTACAGACTTCTTAAAAAATCTCCCTAATTTATAAAAATCTGTATGTGATTGGTATGTTTCAATAAATACTACTTTCAGTAATACGTCGAAGTATTAAAAAGGTCCATTCAACTTAAAAGTTCTCGAAAGTCACTATTACACTTCAATAGTATAACTTAGAATCACAAACGTAAGACCACTCATGATCCTATTTCTTAGTTCCATTTCCAAGTAAACTTTTAGGTATTCTATAACTTACATGTGTAATTTGTGCGGAACCTCTACATAACGTAGACAAGAGACTGACTGTGGTGGAGACTGAAGGTACCAAACACTTGTCATCGTTACTCTCTGTGCTACCGAGGCGTCGTACAAGTTCTTCAATGAGACCTGAATCAAAAATAATCAAATTTTGCACTTATCGTCCAATCGTATATTACTATCCTCACCTCTTACTAATGTCTGTAATATAATAATATTATATTACAGACATTAGTAAGATGACGGTGACTTACAGTAGTAAACTTTCAATATTGTCTTAACCACTACACGCCTGATGCATTAAGCATGCTAAGAACGGTGGAAATTGGAAAATCGCTCAAATTTGACAATGACAATCTAACAGCAATTTTAATAATGTGATTCTTTTTTATGTAAATATATAAAACAAAATTAAACTGTAAATATAAGTGGTGTATATTCTAACATAATGTAGATGTACAGTACCGCTCAAAATTATTTGGTCACCTGCCCTTTCATTGAAATTACAAACAATACATCTTTAAAAATAATTTTATTAGGTTTCATTGTGTGTATCTCACTGCAAAATACTTACCTACAGTAAAAAGGTAGACTAAAAGCTTATTGTTATTTGCCGACTCCTTGGTCATAAAACCAAGATAATGTTAATGTCGAAATTTCTCACAGAAGTTAATCTTTGCAGTTCCCAAGTTCAACCCAAACCCAAGTTCCTTGCTTTTGAATCATTCCCAACGCATGCAATCGTTTAAAGATGGTTTGGCGGGTAACTCCTAATACTGAAGCAAGCGTTTGGCACGAATCATCATCAAGCAATTTCTCCAATTCAGCGTCATCGAACGTTTTTTACCTTCCTTCGCGAGGACAGTCATCAATATTGAAATCACTGTCTTTAAAGCGACGGAACCAATCGCGGCACATTGTTGCGGGAAGTGATACTTTTCTTATTTCATTCAAAGAAACCGTTCTTTGAATGAGATAAGAAAAGTAAGACTTCCCGCAAGTAACGATTGTTTAGCACAAAATCAGACATTTTCACACAACTAAAAGTATATGACGCCACAATTTTATTTACCATATATCTAAGCTTGCTTCATGACGCCGAAACGTCATGAAGCAAGCTCGATGTAAAAATCGACCAGCACATACTGCTGAAGTCATCTAATGACAAACAGTGAGAACTTAGTTGCGCGCCTAATACATAAATACGGTACCATGTTCAGCTAGCGGCGCAGGGTCAGCGTGGGCACGTGCAAACCTGTCGGCAAGCGAGGCAAAACAGCGTAAAGCCGCGTCTGCAACGCGAGCGTCACTATGTCGCAGAAGGGCTGACAATGACGACACCGCATCACCGATGCGTTCGTCACCTGGCTCCATCTTTCCACAAACCCTGATGGGCAAACACATGCAAACTTAGTTTTGATAGATGTGTGAGATGATTGCAGAGGTCTACAGGCCCGATTCCTTTCGCCTTCATTATTTCCTTCCCATAATTTTCTTCTTCCCCTTCATTTATTCACGTCCTTGCGGATATTCATAGGCAGCTGTGGTTGTTTACCATCAAGTGAGCTACTTGCTCATTGCCTATCGCTACCTTAAAAAAACCGATTGATATATTTTTGCTTTACCTGTATGCTTTTACTGTCCAATCCAGGTTTGTTAAAAAAATTTCATTATATTCTTATACAACGGTATGTTTGACGCCTTAAGTGAGGCCTATGTCCAGCATTGGACTGCCGCGGGCTGATATTGATGTCTGACGCGTTGTTAGCGTAGATGAAACGCTGATTATCATAAATAATACTATAAAAGTAACAACATTACCTAATTGGACCCTTTTTGTTTCAGCCATTATTTATAAGTTGAGTCAACTATTTGTAATCTCATATTGTGATGCAGTAAAGAATGAATAGGAATTAGAGGAACTAGGAATGTCATCATTTAACCTTTATGTAACTCCGATCTTTATATTTAATTAAATCCTCTATAAATTCCACTTTTTCCACAGACCAATTATAAAATCATAAAGGTCATATATAGCATGAAGAGAAAACATATAATAGCTTTATTCTTCTGTTATACATTTTCCTGTCCTTGCCTCAGAAAATGTGTTGACTTAGAGAAACAATGAGGCTTTCCTGCCATTCAACCTTATCGCAGTACAGTAATGCTAAATAAATATTTTCATTTTTAGGATATTTTTATATTACTATTATTTTCATTTACTCTTAAATTTTTTGTAAAAATAGTGTTTGATTATATAATTAAAAGATTGAATATTAAATGTAAAAGCACCTGTTGGCAACTTAATATGATTTAGAATCAAATAAATATTTTAACAAACATTAGTGGTAACAAATACTAATATATAAAAAATATAATAAATAAATATGATATATATGAAATATTGTATTTATATAAAATTATTTTTAAAATATGTTTCATTAATATGCTAGATGAAATGTAATTTTCAATGAAATTAAAAAAGATCACGATAGGACAACATATGACAATAAAAATGTAAGAAATGTTTTAACACAATATATCCAGAAATCTATTTAATACTTTAACTACTATTACTATGGAATACAACAGCCCAAAATATCAATTAATATTCAGCAAAGTCCCCGACTACTCTACATTCCAGCTAACAATTGTTGCTGTTGTTGTTTATAAAGTGCCGGTTATAATAAATAGGTTGTTCCTTTTTAATATGTTAAGTTTGGAGATGCTAACGTACCTAGAGACAACAGCCATAGCTGAGTGTAATGTGTCTTTGTGCACTGACGTGCCATAATGTGTAATAAAGTGCAACACTGCTGGAAGACCTCCACCTTCCCACACTGCACCTGCTTCCCGAGTACACACCAATTCTAGCACCTAAAACAATTAAAACAATCCATAATCGAAATTGTAGTTTTTTTAAAAATATCAATAACAGAAATAAACAGCAATAAAGAAATGACAATAATTGAATCATGACACTTCATAAATGTTTTCCTTAGCGTGTCCTGAAGATGAAGATAAAAGACCCTGTTCTCCTCAATTACTCTTGTTATACTCACATTAAATTTTAATAGTGTTTTAAACAAGCAATTGTTTTACTTTATTATTTATATTTGATATATACATATCTATATATGAGTATCTAGTTTCAGAGGTAATATTATTTCTGGAATATATAAAAATACTTACTTTAATGCATTGCTCCGCAAGATCTTTGCTAGCACGGTTATTAGGATCCACTGTGAGCAGTCTACTGCAAATTGCCTTTACAGCACCTTCTATGGCAACAATGCGCCTTGTGCATTCGGCTAAGAATAAGAGAAGACATTTTGTATAGCTACAATTTAATATTACATGTATAAAACTTTACTAAAATGAATCTAAAATATAATAACAATATTTTTATAATAATTAGTAGGTGTTTTTGTTGACATTTTGTTATCTATTATTTATCAAATAAATTAAATGTATGTATATATAAATTATACTTGTGGTTAGCCTCAAATGTTCATTGAAAGTCTAAGAACAACTAATGTTTTATTGACATGTAATGTATCAGCATACTGGTCAAGAAAAGTGAGAAATATTTCAGAATGGCTTAAAAGCTATCTTGTGATATTTAACAATAGAAGAGATAAAGGTTTTTCCTATTTGTAAAATTTTTATTTTACCTGAAACATCTAAGTAGTAAGTGATAGCTCTGGCAGTAACTTCTAGCACATTATCTGGTGCACATTCATCTAAGAAAATTTTGCATAGTGCTGGTAGGAATGTTCGAGGAGGGCAGCTGAAATATTATAAGAAACATAATATATATATATATATATATATATATATATATATATATATATATATATACACATACATATATATATATATATATATATATATATACACATATATATACATATACATATATATAGATATATATATATACATATGTGTCCTCATGTTAAACCATTCAATTATGAATTCATTTCAATTTATTAATCAGAGTATTTGTACTACTTATTACTGACTATAGGCTAAGTGGTTAATCTGTGTATGAAATCTTCATAAGTTTCTTCTTTTAAAAAAGTTTGAAACCATATACATTTAAGAAAAATAATTTAAGCCGTAGAATTTGTTTACAATTTTTATATATTTATTTACAATAACAAGTTAATTTATTTATGATTTCCGTTACATATCCAAAAAAATTATTTACAATTTACTTTTATAAAGAAAGAATAATTAAGATTTGGCTGTAAATTAAACAAGAAATAGAAAAACAGATATGCGTAATAATAATTATAAATAATACAATTTCTCACATATTACCTCTCAAAGCATCTGTCGACATTGTCAGACATAAGCAGAAGCATACAAAGTTGTTCCAAGGCAATGAGCTGCATATCTCTCTCTTCTCCCTGTCCGGTAAGGAGCCATTCTAATAAAGTTTCAGGGTCTACTTCCGCCATCTAAAAATTTAAAAACAAAATGCATCTAAACATCTACAACCTAAAAATTTAAAGAAAGAAAAAGAATACAAGTGATCAGAATTGTTGCGTTTCAATTTAATTTCAAACCCACCTTTATTCCGCTAGTCACAATTGCCCTGAAATCATTTAAAATATTCAATAACACTTATCCAAGTCATAATATTTAATAATCGAAAAAAGTTAGGATTTACTGATGGGTTGCGCAAAGTCTTTGGGCAAATATTCATTTCATTGTGCCTTTTACCACAATATAATTTATGAAAAGCAAAACTACTGATTATATTTTAGAAACATCAAAATTGCAGGTAGGTATATGCATATATACCCACACATATTATATATATTCTAGTAAACAAAATAGAAAATTATTATTGTTAACAATGCAGGTTATATATTCACCACATTTTATCAATTTTCACTTTATATAAATAAAAGTAGTTTGATTCATAAATAGTATAACTTATGCCGAAATGGAATTAGTACTTCATGTCAATAAATTATTTCTTTTGTAAAATAGACATATTTTAAATAAGAAAATGAAAATGTATGGTAAAGTAAAAAAAAATATTGCGTAAAAAATAAAAATATACTTAATTCGTACATTTATAAATTGGCTATTTTCTAAAATTTACAAACTTGTACCTTTTGTTATATGATATTGTTACATAAAAAGAATAAATATTTTGCAATTATACAATGTAGATTTCAATTTTAAGCCTATATTGCATGTTTTAAGAATTTATAAAGTGTAGCTGTTAAAATTATAAATAGTTGTAAAAAACGTTGTTATAGTAATTATCTTCATTTTATTTCAAAAATTGCTTCTTACAAAGAAATTTCATCTGAGACAAGCAATTATCTAGGTTACAAAAGAATAGTATGTGCAGCACCTTTCTCTTTGTCATATATGCAAGAGATTAGGTATTACAATTACTCTTTGTCCGTTATACATATTATATAAATAAAGACCACTATTTGATTTATATATGCGTTAATGTTATATTGAAAACAAATATAAAATAATTTTATAAAAAATGAAGGTGACGACAATGTCCTCTTATACTTACAATCAATTTATCATCACGGCAATTTCTATTGACAAACTTATAGTTTCTAAACACCGTAATAGCATTTATTTAAGATTAGAAATTTTTAGCAAAAGATAAGAAAATAAAAATCTTTCAATAATATTATTTTTAAAGTAGTCTTTAACAATACACACAACAGCGATGCAAGTCAAATAAACCATAAATATATAATTATAAAGTATACTCTATGGCTGTGATCATAAACTAACCAACCATGAGAAAAATTAAACCAAAGACAAGAATTCGAGATCATCATGTTAAAAACTACGAATGAATGCGTCTTTACATGCTAACTTAATAATAGTTATATTTTTTAATTGTGGTGACGTATGATATAATATAGTTCGATTAAGGCGTATAAGTATAGTCATATGAAATAAATGCGTGTATCGTGACTTTTAAAGAATGAAAATATCCATAGAACGTTTTGATTCACCATTTTACTAAGACCTAAAGTGATAAGCTTTTCACGATATTAAATGTTATTATATTTTACTTGACATTGGCATAATAGTTATAGCTAATTGCCATCAAAGAAAAAGAAATAACTACGAATGCTATTCAATCGATATTAATCTGCACCATTACCGGTAAGTAGTATTGTAACGGTACTTTTTGACTAAGGTGAAAAATTGCTAGGTTACGTTTATTTCAAATACAATCATAATTCTATTATATGTGGGCCATATAATAGTAGCAATTGTAAGATTATGCATAAGTTTTCTGAGCAATGTAAAGGCTTTTAAACTAAATATTAAAACCTGTATTTAAAATTTACCCTCACCCCCTTAATCCTAATTAGCTTATTAAATGAAGTTTGATATAAAGTGCATTTAAAAGCGTTTCTTGCCGACTGTACAGAAAAAGTTATTTCAAAATGTTGCTAAGAAACCAATCACAAACAAAACTCCCATTTTGACAACATTTTATGTGGTAATTATTCCTTGCTTTGGGATTTGTGTCAAACTAGAATATTAGTAAGATGACATCGATTCCAGAATTGGCATCAGATATTGTAAAAAAAACAATAGCACAAGGAAGTGACGATAATTCACAAACTTTGTTTTTCGTTGGAAGCAAATCCGCGGTAAGTTCTTAAAATTTTCTCAAGACAGTGCAGTCTTAAGGAGTAAGAAGTGTAAGTTTATCCGTGGAACGAAGATACATGTTATTAGAAACCCCCAGGTACTGGAACTTTGATTTCAGATACACTGGAGCAAGAATCGTTGTGAAAAGGGTGCGGAGTAATCTATAATCTCTCCGCGTTGGGGAATACTCAGCCAGTTAAGCTGAGATCGAACGTGAGACGCGTATTTATATTGTCGTAGACCATAAATGTATCTGATGCAATTATTTAGGAGACAATCCAATGTGGTAAGATTATCTTGAGATAAGTCTGAGTAACACACGTCAATATAATCAATTTAGGAAAAATTAGAGCCTTAATTAGTAGAACCTATGTGGGAGAAGTAAAGGTTATACAGTGATTGCAACGTTACAGTTCGATTTGCAACAAACCTCCTCTACCTGCTTTTTCCATGTATGAGAACAATCAATATATTGTATAAACCAAGATTTTCGACCAACCAAGATGAACAGAAGCTTAACCAGAACGATAGCTTGACATTTAGGTGCACTGATGCCATACGTAATACAGCTAGGTACTACGTATGGTAGCAGTGTTAATGCATCTAAATGCATACAGATATGTATGTACTGGAGATTAGGATTAAGTCATGCTATTGCACAGCTAACATTAGATCCGCTTGTGAATCAAGCTGTAAGTTACCGGCATAAAAATGGTCAGAGCATCTGAGATTTGAAGTTATAAGATTAATAAATAAGGAAAAAAATAATGGAGACAAGATGTTGCCTTGAAGAACGCCGGCAGGAAGCTCACACCAACTGGATATATTTTGATCTTTTCGCATAGTCTGCCGTCGCTCCCGAAGATAAGAATTAAACCATTCCTGGGCTGAAGTCAGAACAGGGTTATACACCAGGTCTTCTAGGCCCGACCCTAGGGCGCCGTGGCAGAAGAGAGCGCCACGCGCTGGCGATAGTGGCAAGTTTGCGCGCCCCCTTCTCTCTTGCGCCAATACTGATCTTACACCCACTGCAACACATCACGACCAGCGAATTAACATTTTATCCGTGGACTGGTGTACAACTGTATTAGTACCAATCATCGATCTTCAATGGGAAAGTGAGAATAGTGCTCGATTCTTTTTTATCGAACATTTCCGCGAAATAAGTTTTGTTATTTTTGAAATTATGAGTTCCATTCTATGCTTTTGCGACTATTTTATGGAGAGGGGGCGCTAATTTCGTCAGGCCTAGAGCGCTTCGTAAACAGTCTTAAGGGTTAATATTCAGATGATTGAGAAGTGCAAGCAATATACAATGTTAAATGCTTAAGAAAAATCAATTAAAACGAGAACTGTAATTTTAGAAGTTTCCAAACTCTCGAACGTCTTCTATGATTTTAATAAGAGCAATTGTTGCACTGAAAATATGGTAAATTTGAATGTACAAGTCCAATATACTCAATATCAGTCTTGCCACATGTATGACAAACTCAAAATCATAAACATAATATCATATTTATTAATGATAACTATGATTTTATGCTTATGATTGATAATAATTTAGACATATTTCAAAGTTAGACGGTTTGCTATGACTTGTACAAGGACGATAAATATGACTTTTATCTACTTTTAGGGTAAATCAACACTGTTATATAGTTTTTTGGAAAAAAATGAGACGCCACGAGATACCTTAGTTTTAGAATATTCTTTTGGAAGAAAATCTGGACAGAAACAAGGAATTGAAAAGATAATTTGTCATGTTTGGGAATATGGCGGTAAATTAGACTTACTGAAAAATGTCTTAATTTCCACTCCCCTAAATGGAAAAAGTTATTTTGTTATTATGATAGATTTAAGCAAAATCAAATTAATATGGGTTACTCTTGAAACTTGTATTCAAGCAATTAACGAGAATATGAATAATAACAGCTCTTGTGAGAAGATAATTATTGGAGGAAAGTATGATCTCTTCAAAAACTACGGTAAGCATCCTAAAGTTATCAATGTCTTATCATGTGATAAGAACAATAGGACATCGTTACAGTCTTTGTAACGCCTCATCTAATGATTTTGATGACAAGCAATGATTTTTTACTCCAGTAATTGTCGGTTCTCTGATAACGTGATCAACTTACTGCATAGGTAGGACGCACTCGTCAAAGACTTTTTGTCTTCGGGCTTTGAAGTTTGGGCGACGATAGACAAACTAAATCTTCTATCGACTTGTTCACACTCCTGGAAAATTAAAAAACAACTCGACCATGGTTGATTCTCGCTCAATATTATCATTGATAATCTTTTCGTTATTAGCTAAATCACTCTTTAAGCTACATTTTGTTTTTCAGACAGTGAAATCAAAAAGTTTGTTTGTACGACCATCAGGAGTATAGCCTTGCTTAATAACGCCCATGTCTTATTTTATTCCTCTAAAGAGCCCCAGCTAGCTCGAAAAACTAAAGAAATATTACACAATGCAGGGTTTGGTAACGGATTAGTGATCAAGGATAGAAATGTAAACTATACCAAGCCACTAGCCATCATAAATCGTCAAGACTCATGGGAAAGTATCGGTATTCCAGAATTAAATATTGAACAGGTAATTTAACATTTTTTTGCTATATGAGCATCATCTTATTTTTCATTATCACCATTATCTTATTAGCCTCTACCACTTGTACAGAGGATTCCACCATAATATCCGAGAGTCATCAATATAATGTTGATCAATAAAATACATTCGCCCCCATGCTTACATATGTCATTATAGAAATCAAAGAAATACATTTTAATGTTTATTGTTAAATTCTTCATTCTTACTAAATGATTAATTAGAGTTTTGGTTTTTTTTAATGTAGATGCCACTATAGAATGTTAAAGTACCTACTGTAATAGGTCAACCCCACTAGTACGGAGACCAGACATCTTTACGGAGCTTCTTCTTAACATAAAACTCTCCCAATAATATTAATTTATTTTTCTTCTTTCAAATCACTTGTACAAATATGTATGTAGATACACTTAAACATATTATTCAATTGTGCAAGGAAGGGCGATATGTTTTACATCTTATACGTCAAACGATCAAATGATTTGAAAAAACATTTATTTATTTAATATATGAAATTTTAAAATTACGAATATTTAAAAAATGTTATATATTAAAAAATGGTTTTATTATACAAATAAAACAGTATTTATACATATATCAATGTTTTATTATTATATTACTTTTATATTTTATTTTATTACTTTTTTAACATTCGTAATTTTGAAATTTTAAAAAAGTACAAAAGGTTGTTTTAAATTGGAATAAAACTTAAATTTACATATTAGTAATACATTAACCAATGTAGTTTGATCTATACCCATTGTCATGTTATAAAAAAAATAAAAAAGAGGATACCTGGAGAGTTTCTTTTGCCGTTTCTTCTCCGTTCAGAGGAACCTCATTGCGAAGTGGCGGTAAAACTATAACTGACTAACGTTCGATAAATGATATGTAATTTCTTACGTCGAAATAAAGATGAATTTCGAGTACCTAATAATACCTACAAATACTTATGTAAACTTTACTACCAACGAGTTTGAATACATCGTTTCACAGCCTACCTGGAGACAATATCCCTATCTGGTAGCGGGCCAAACCGAAGGTCAACCTCATTTGAGAACATCTCAGATCACAGTTCTTGCCCTGCTGTCTTGATGTATTCTTTGTTCTATCGGGGCTAATGAAATGAAAAACAACCTGCATCGCAGAGTCAACATTGTTGTGCCTAATCCGAAACTTATGGGTCTCGTTATATCGAGTCCTTCTTACAAATATGTAACTGTCTCAAAAACAATAGTGTTTTTAGTAAACAGAGCTTTTAGTTGCCATTTATTTGTAATAATACGACTTATGACAGAAATTCATTATTCTAAGGCTGCACATCTTAAAATAAGAGAAAATCGAATTTTTTTTCGAAAAAACAGCTGCTGTTTTAGTGAACCTAAAATTCTTTATTTATACATATTCGTTTATACTAAAAACTACAAATATTTTAGCTGAAATTACGCCACCTAACGCGTATACCTCCCGAAGTGGAAGAAAAGGAGATATTTGGTGCTGATATACAACGAACCCATCCGGAACCCATTTTGGACTCATTGGCGACTCTAAAATATGAGGAGTTACGTAAAATGGAAACAGTTGACAATTCTATTAGTGAATACCTAATGACATTGTAACTGTAAGGAGTCAGTATCCATGTAAGCGTAAAAAAAATTGCATGGCAAAAAAAGTTCTTAGTATGATTTTGTATTAAAATTCATATATAAATATCAATCAATAATTAATATATATTCTTTATTGTCTCACATTGTTATCCCGTATCTACTCAAACCCGAATATATAAAAATTGAATAGTGATCTTGAATACATATGGTCGATCTAATTATCAGAATTAGTAAATTCACTTAAGTAAATTTTCCAGGAAAAACAAAAAACAGATTTTCTTACATAATCTGAGAATTTTTTTATAAAATCATTATTTCTTTAAGTATAAAGAGAGGAAAATTTTAAGGTAAAACGAAGTATTGCTTTAGATACGCTTTAAGAATATGCGTCAAAAGTGACAAATGAGAAAAAAGTTGATTAGACAAACGATTTACTGATGTGTTTGGTTTAAAGATTAAAATATGATCACACTTTATCAGCCATTTCGATTCGCTGGGATCTTTAAGCGGTGGTTGCTTTTCACCGCTACTCTGACTATAAATAACAGTCCAGGGATACGAAATAAATACGACCTGAAATAGGGTTGTCCAATGGGATTCTATGGAACGAGTAAAATGTAGGAATAAGCATATGTCGTGGTCACCAGAAGTGACCTTTGTAATAATTACGTGTTCAATAAAACATCCAGCTTGGAGAAATAACTTGTATTAAAGTGTTCACAACAAAAGCACAATACAAAAGTTTTCGCGGGCTACAGTTGATCGTTTGTCTATATCAAAAGTGTAGATAATTATTGCCAACTTAAAACTAGTGTGGCCAGACAAAAATCATACAATTCGCCACTCACACTGTAGGTCAAATACAAGTACATATTTCGTAAAGCTGTCATGGCCTGGATATGTGAAAGCGATAAACATAACACTACAGAATCGTCAAAGTTACAGTTCTTATTGACAAATTTAACTCTGTACGTGCATAATACAGAAAATTTTATCAAAAATTATATCTGTACATGTATAATACAAAAACAAATTTCGTAGTCCAGTGATGGTGCCTGATTACACTCAGTGTTATTTTTAATAATTTCTTATGCATACATATATAACTTTATTATTATTAGTCAACTAAGCCTATAGAAATTCCTTCAGCAGCATATCTTGTCATGTATTTCAGTCGGTATTTATTTCATTTGCATAATCTTATAAGTTACATTGTTCAATTGTAGTGGCGTATTATAAAATATAGCTCGTTTAAGACGTATAAGTGAAGTGATTTGAAATAAATGCGTGTTATCGTGACTTTTTAAGTTGAATGAAAAACTCCATAGACGGTTTTGGATTGGATTCGAAGATGTTAATGCTGGTAGCCTATTGGCTTTAACAGCTTTATCGTATTCAGGGCCCGCGGGCTGACAGCCCGCGGGCAAGTAATATATAATTGGGAATGTGCGCAAATCGCAGACTCCATCGGCCTGACGCCGTGTCGGAGGTACACATATGTGTGTGTGCTGATTTTAAACTCGTCATGATTCTACGTTAAACATGTAGGGGAGGATTGAACTTTAGTAACTATAGTCCCTATTAGTCCCATAGACCCTAAGGTCTAGGGGGTGAGAACCGACCGGGTACGTGAGAGAATCTCGTGTAAGCGGCCGGTGTAGAAGTGTTCCCTACTCTACGTGCTCGGCTAGAGCCGGGGTGCGTGTGAGTGTTGGTGTCGTGAGTGGATCCGAACGACGCTGTTTCGTCGTCCGGATCGTGTAACACGTTACGCGGGCGTCGTCTTTTCGGGCGCGCGTTTAAATCGGGTGAATAATTTACCGATTGTACCACCAGTGGATTCGGATGGGATTCGGATCTCTCAAAATGTTTCTTAGAGAGTGTTTTAAAGTCTTAGAGAGTGTTTTAAAGGCGGTTTTGGTAGAACAGATATTTTATCAACGCGTAACGTGACAAGCTGACTAGTTACATTTCAAGAGATTTGATATTATTGTATTTTGACACTGGCATAATAGTTATAACTACTTGTCATTAAAGAAAAGAAAAAACGTTATATTACTTAAATAAGACGATGCTGTCCGAGCACTGGTATTTTGTCCCTTAATCGCCTCATATGATAGTTACCACACAACTGCCTCTAGCTTAACAAATTTTATTAAAGGTTTGATTTCAATAGTATATCAATTATAATCATAAAATTATATCATCCAGCGGCTATCCTCTGCCGCACATAAGTCTCCGCCAACGCACGCCACCTAACCACAACTTCAGAAACACACATCCAGTATCCACCAACCGCTAGGACGAAAACTGTATAATACTTTAAGTGGTTATATGCACTTATTGATAGAGAATTTATAAACTACTAATGCTCGTACAATGCTCAATTTTATGCAGATTCTTCTTTACTTCGGGTCAGTGGTTCCTAGTTTATGCAGATTAAATGATATAGATAAAATTAACAAAAAAATTTACACAAAATATTTTTCACATAAAACCAGGATTGATTTATTTCATTTAAACTAAACTAGGTTGTAAGGAGATGCTTAAATTAGTGTAGCTTTTCCTTGAATAATAAAAATATAGAGTATTATTTAATAAAACGAATATTTTAAAAACAACAATATTTCCATTTAGGCTTTATTACTGTTGTGGTGAAATTTCAGTCCGTCGAGAGCGCAGTCGTGTGTCCAACGACTTGAAAGCTTGCCTAACATATTCCTTTTCGTAAATAGCTAGGCTCACTTTCAAACACCGCCCTGCAAGCTTCATGTCACCTGTAGACTGTTAAAATCAAAATGTAATGAAATTCATATCTTTATAAATAGAACTTATAGTAAATTAGTTTTTAAGCCATATATTCCTTTTTCTTTCTCCTATATAAGTCAAAAAGCAGTCAAATGTGAAATAGTATTTAATAGATTACTGTTATAATCTAATAATAGTAAAATGTAAATTTAAATACTATCTGTCTATTGCAAATAGTGTTAGTGTAAACAGTACTGTCTATTCCAAAATTGGACAATTAACGTGCATTCTCTCAGAACTCATTTCTGTCACGACTTATTTAGATTAATAGATATCTAGATCAACCGAGATAATTAACACGACCAATAAGTTTAAAAAACTAATAGTATTGCTAGTATTTTAACATGATATATTTATTTAACCTTATTACACGAAATGCACATCAGGCGAACTTAATGCCACTGGGCATTCAGTACCAGTCAACCTGCGGGCGAAACTGAGAAAATTGGTTTGGAGGTGGTGCAGCTTGTACCAAAGAAACAATTAAAATCTAATTATATAAATTTAAATATATTGCTGAAACCAGAGCTTTGCCATTTCTAGACGGATGAACATTAACCCAAGACGCTTAAGGTAATTGGGGGGAAATTCAAACTCGAAATAAATGCCTATAGACCATACAATTTTTTTTCCTAACGAAATAATCGAAACCGCGACCATTCCGAAAGCGATAACTTTACCTCTGAGCCAATAAGGTCGTCAAGATTATGTTTAAGTATAGGTATCTAATGATAAATTTTGAAAAGACTTATCCATACCAGAGATACGTGTGCCAGGTTAAACCAAATATCTGCTTTAGCTGAAGGATCTGTAGAGAAGTAAAGAGACTGTCTGAAGCAAGGTAGAATTAGGTCCCACTGGCTACAATACAAACAGCAAAGACCAAGATTATTGTAGATCTCCGACCCTGGCGGACTTGTCGCAAGCAGTCGCCTAAAAGATAAAATGTTGAAGAATATTTAAACTGCTATTAAAACTTACATACCGGGAAAACTTTAGAGAGATGTGATATAATAAATATAACAATAATTAGATAAAGAAAATAAATTAGTATATATATTATATATATAGCAATATGTAACACATACAACTTAACCCATACATATTCCGAAAAAATAACAAAATACACAAAGTTATCAATAGAAATCAAAACACAACGGAAAGTAACAAACACAAAAATAATGCCTATCATAGTCTAAGCTCATTAAATATTTAGCCGTCAACATATTTATTATTACAAGAAACAGTCATTTGAAATATTTGTCGTCTAACAAGAAAGTTTCTTAATACTAAATTTACGGACTAAGCCAATTTGATTTATTAAAAATTTGATTACTTGCGTTTACATACGTTGGTTTTTAGTGAAGTAATGGAATATATGAAAACGTTGATTACTCTACCCCGCAGACGAAACAACAGAACAGAACAGACGAAACAACAAGACAAGCCAGAAACGAAGGGGTCGTTTCGCATTATCGGATGTGCATACCTATTTTTACGGTTGTGAGCTAATTTGACTCATAGAATGATTTAACACTTAATCGCATACAACATGAAATTTTGAAATTTATTGATCTTATCTCGTCTTCTTCTATCATCATTTTATTTGTACATCGCGTGTGGGAAGCGCATTTTTAGTGAAATCATTTTCAATATAATTTATAATTATATAAAATTATAAATTGATAGATTTATTGATTGTTTTTTAATTATTACTGCAGTTTAAAAGTTATTAAGTGAAATTTAAGCCAAATGTAAACTGAAATCACTATAAGCAATATACATGTTTTCAACAAACTTAGGCAGCGAAACATGCTTGAGAAATTTAATAATCCATTATAATCAGCATCAATAGAGCAGTATTAATTCACTGCTATGCATTAGCTTCGTGGATGATCGCTGAGTTGCTTTTTCTCAGGTAAGCGCTGCTGCCTATATACTGGTATATACTTATAATAATCACTATACACACACATATAATAACCGTAATCACTGCGTACGACACCTTTAAAACGGTTACCGGTATAGAAATGGACACATAAGGCATATGTATATGATAACTATTCTGTGCCGGTTATCACATAGCACGTTCACTTTAATTCAGTGAGTATAAAAATATTACACTGAATGATAAGTGTAAAAAAAAATTAGTCATCTAAGCTAATGACATAAGTACTATAAATATTAATATTATCTACTATAATGATATATAACTAATGACATTATAGTACTTATGTCATTAGCTTAGATGACTAATTTTTTTTTTACACTTAAATCCTAGAATAGTTGTTTTAGTCAATGTAAACAGAAATTCGTGTGAAACCAGTAACATAGTTTGGCTATTAATAGCCAAACTCTTTAGAACTAAATTATTACCAATAATGTAGAAAAATCATAACCGCCCGTTTTTTTTGCAAAGGAGTGTATAACAGATGATTTGTAAAATAACAATTCAAGTGTAAAAGGTGTGATAAACAAAGTGCAAAAAAATAACTAAAAGCATTATTTGTTACCTATAGTAACGTAATGCAATTTCCGGTTGATCGTTGTAAAAATTATACATCGCGATATTGGCAACGGCTTCCATATTTGATGGATCTTGGAGAGCGACCATCCTATAGTCCTGTACTGCCGCAGCTGTATCATTCATTTGCTCGTGTATTCTTGCTTGTTCCAACAGTAAAGGTGTATATTCGTGAAAAACAGAAAAACCTTGTTTACAGACATCTAGTGCTGAAATAGGCTGATTTAGTCCCACATACATAGCGATTAAACGGAGATATATGCAGATATGCTTGTTTTGTTTAAGTGCTTGCCGAAGACTTTCATCCGCGCTTCTGTATATGCCGAGTGTAATATAGCACCGTGCCAGAGAATAGTTCCACCACCAATCGGAATTGTCTTCTAGCTTTTGGGCTTGGAATGCGATATCCATAGCCTGTAAAAGATTTTTACGAAATGAATAATGAAACAATGTTTACAAAGGGCAATCCATACATTACTATCCCTATATACGTACGTAACGTATAAAAACATAACTCACCTTACGTACGTCACCTTCGCAAAAGAACACGTATTCAAATAGTGTCTTAGCTGCCAAAACGAAGAGCTTATCATCCTTCGGTAGAAGCCTAAGTGATACGGGTGCGTTATAAGGTGGACCCCCAACTAAAGCAGTTGCTGCGCGCGAGGCACGTGCAGCTGTGTGCAAAGCTGTTCTGGCGCTTCGAACTCGGGAAGCTTGTACGGCAGTGCTTGTTCTTAAGGTTGCTGTTGCACTTACTCTTGTCTTTGAAAAATAAAAACACCATTAATGACTCTGTTTTCAAGGCACATTAAAAATTAACTTCTTTCCTATGAATTGCTTTCACCATTGAAAATAACACTTTCTACCTAAATCTTATAACCGAACTGGGTGGTGAGCCCATCAAATTCTTTGACATATTTTCCTTGTGAATAATAACACAAACATTTTATATACTATGTTCCTTCACGTTCTAGATAATTCTCATCTTATTGCCATATCTTTTGTTTTACCATCAGTCTATAAAGTTGCACTACTGGTTAATAAGCCTCTTCCAAGTTGTGATAAGGGAAGTATGTGACACTTTACAATTATTTTTTCACTAATAACACTTTTACCGGTACTTTGTCTTGTAAGCTTTCTGTTCATCATAATGTTGCGTATGGGTTCATCAATGTTGGGTAAAATAGTTAAATACAATCAGTTGTTGTGCATAACACATGAGTTTTGTAAGGGAAATATGAATTAAATAAATTAAACTTTTAAAAATGTAAAGTAAAAATGTATAAAACTACTCAATATTATTGTATAAAACAAGACTCACCTTCGCCTGTTGATTAGCTTTCATTTTCCTATCAAATGAGGTACCTGGTCGCGGTGTTTTAGCTATTGAACTAGGTGCAATATTATCTTGGTAGGAAAAATATTCTACTTCTTCATATCCGTTACCAGATTTTTTTGCTAGTATACTCATTGCTCGCATTCTAATGAATTCAATCATACGATGACTCTTGTTTTTTAATATTTGTTCACATATTTTAAGACAAACGTCGTATTGTTTTGTTTTGTAAAGATTCAGTACCCTATACTCGTCGCAAATTTCCATCATATCAATTTCCGATACTGATAAAGTGCCACTGCAAAGTACTCGTAAATATATAAAGCAATTAAAAATGTTGCTAAGCAACAAAAACTAAACACAGGGAGTAGTATATCCCTCAACTTAGCTAAGCTTACATATATTCGTCTCTGCCAACCCCTGCGGGGGATAGGCGTGTATATATATATATATATATATATATATATATATATATATATATATATATATATATATATATATATATATATATATATATATATATATATTTCTTCCAACGTAATAATAAGGCCTTAGAACCATTAACGTCAATGCACACAAAAATAATGCAATAATTTGAACGATTGCGTCTGAAGTGTTGAGCGTTAGCATAATTTAATTAATGGGGTGAAAAAGAGTACTCTCTTATCAGGGGTGCAAAACAGTTTCATTGTTCTTATGTTTTTTTTTCATTATTTAGCAAACCGTACATTACCTAGACGTTGGTCTCCCTCAAGATTAACGGGTGATACCATAACCGCAACGCTACATCTGCAGATTGGGGAACCACTTAAAAATGTAATAATATACTTTTTTGCGAAGTACAAAAGAAGTACAATGCATAATTTTGATGTATTTATGATTTTAATTAAATTATAACATTGCGTTGTATTACACTGTTCCATTAATTTCAAAGCGTGCGTATTACGTATCTAAAAATAATACCATTGACACACGCAACAACCCACTTCCGAACATTTAAAAAAAGTGATGCCGGAATTCCCACGCGAATTGGGGATCGTAGAATTCTGGTGATTCTCTCGTAGACGCTACTGCCTTTTACTGGCACATATTACCTCCCATAGTAGGCTCGTACAATGGAAAGAAAACTTACCGATAAATATAACACAAATATTCTTAAAATTTAATGTGACATATTTTCTTAATAGCTTAAAATGGAAAAGAGAATGTTGTTAACACATCCTTAAGTGCAGCTATAAAAGATTACAGATGGAAGACTGTTTCATTCGAGGTACGACAGTGTAATCGAAATATTTCACAATGCTTATATGGTGCTTAATTCTGTTAATATCTTTGAGTCACATTCAAGCTGCGGACACTTGGAGAAAACCTGGTTGTCACAGAATTGGTAAGATGATCTCAATTTAATGTATTTCAAAATTAAAATCCCTTAATATTCATCTACATAATGCTGCTTCTTACGAGAAGCTTCATCCAACGCGCAAGCGTACATTTATTCTTCTATATTTCTGACTTGAAATCGTCAGAAACATAGAAGAATAAATATTTTCTATTTCATATTTAAGTTAACATTCATTTGCTTGTATCTTCAGATCTTCCATAATTGTAATTTTAAATGATACAATTTATGCACTTTCATTAAATAGTAACATAGTGTGGCGATTCTAGCGGTCTCGGTAGCTATCCGCTTCGCGCCTCGCCGATATTTGCGTTTACTGTACTTATAGCAAAATCAAAGCAGAATCAATGTAAATAAGTTAAGTTGGCAACCTAACCGTGTTCTACTAGCTGCCTATCATGCAGCCCGAATTGTGATACCCCAATCGACAGTTCTTCCAAAAAGGGATGACGTATGTCGCATCTAGCTGTCACAAAATCAATCCACAATTTGTGTGTTACATAATTGTTTATATTTTAACTGAAAGAAATCAAAAAGTTAAAAGAATTTGTTAATTTGGAAATGTTTTCAGGTCACACCAGAAATATAAGTATACCAGATTGCGTCGAGTTTAAAATAACGACAAATGCGTGCCGAGGGTATTGCGAATCTTGGTCTTTACCAAGCATTATGATAGGTTTTAAGCGACATCCGGTCACGTCATTAGGACAATGCTGTAATATTATGGAATCAGAGGATGTAAGATAAACATTTTTATTTACTAAATATGATTAAACTTTAATATACATATATCTACAATCATTATCTGTGAAATATGAGTAATTACTTATTGTTAGAATTGACTTTACTATCATAACCATACCAGAAGAAACAAGAAACATCAATTTTTTTTACTTGAAACTTTTTGTATAAGCTTGTACCTAGGGTACAATAATTAACGACGAGTTTCTTGAGATACATTATCTCTACATGAAGTAAAGCGAGGCGAACAAGAAAGAAAAAGAAGAGAAAAGGGGTTAGACCTTCGAATCCCTGTATCTATTCACCATACAAAACCGTGCTAGCAGTTATCGCCAATATTTTTTAAGTGTGTGATACTTCCCCGGTCGACCCGAGGCTATATAAATAAGTATGGCTCTACGAATATTGAATATTTAATTATATGAGATATGTTTCCTAATTTTTCAGGTACCAGTTAAAGTTTTGTGTTTGGATGGCGAGAGAAATTTAATTTTTAAATCGGCTATTTCATGTTCATGTTATCATTGCCAGAAAGAATAAAATGAATATAAAAGTAATTTAATATTATATTGATTGTACAATGAACATATGGATGATAGATACATTTAAAATATGAAATTTTTTGTAAATGTGGCTTGATAATTAAACAAATTCATATAGTGCATTAGTTTCAACTATTATATTTATCAAATGCGAGGTGTAACGATCAAAAACAATTTGTAATGAATTGAGATGAAATAAACTATCAGTCTAAAGTGGATGTCATCTTTCATTTAATCACAGAGCAAATAATTATTTAATCGGTATATACATATTCGTATAAACCGATTAAAGTTGTGCTAGTTTTTTTAACAAAAAAGATAAAAACGAAGCTGGACAACTCACAATAAGTAATCACTGCCACTCATAAACATGTAGAACATCAATGGCATAGCAGGTGCGGTACCTGCCATTGAAAAGGATGTAGGAAAGGGAGACAGAAATAAGGGATGTAAGTGGGAAAGGTGAAAAAAGACAGATGAATTGGGCCTTCGCCAAACAATACACAGTTGAATAGTCAGAAATCGGTTTTGTAACATTTGGTTCTCTACACGAACTGAATTTTTTTTCTGTAGTGTAGCCCCACTACATAACATACGTGGTGATGTCTTACATATTAGTTTGCCTGGCATGGACTTCTTTATACACAATTTCAATGAAAGTGATAATTTATATCATTAAATTCCAGAATATGAGTTGTATTCGAAGATTTTATTATTATTCGAGATTTCGAAGCACCCAGGGCACCCCGTGTTTATTTAGGAGAGAAGTTAAATCATGAATTTTTTTAACGTTAAGGATCATTTCGAGCGATCTGATCACAATCGATGTCAATATGTATAACGTTTCAATCACATGCGTACCTATAGCGCACATCCATTTCAATCGGTTTTGGAACGTTGCATGCGTCACGAACTATTAGAGGAACTATTCACAATATTTAAAAATTCTCTTGTTAGATATTTAATTATTTAGTTGTTATGTTATTTAATAAACAAGTAAAATCAGAAATTTTATAATAATTTGTGTTATATTTTACATACTCGCCTAAAGGCTATTGTCGTTATTCTTAAGCAAGTTTCATAACTGTCGACGATTCATCAATCAAGTAGGTATCGAGGGCTTGTTCCCCACGACCCAGGCTTTATCGTAAATAACTGCTGCTCTGGTTTGTGAAGTCACGCTTTCGTGGGTCGTGATACCTGAGATTTTACACAATCTCTGAACTAGGTTTATTTAACCTGTTTCATTATCAGATACATTAGTTGCTTAAAAAACGCCGAAATAGCAAATCCTTCAAACAACATACCTTTTAATTCACCAAATTTATGATGTCCAGTTGTCAATAAAAATGAGAATGTAAAAAAGCATTACCTTAATAGGCCATATTTTAAATAATTATATAGTAAAAAAAACAGATGGAAAGTCCCAAGTGTCTCTGACCAAGGGTTTTTTCCTAAAGCTATTAAAAGACGAAAAATCATTACTTGATTGTCTCAAAGAGATACGGTTAGCGACCATTATTAAAAGGGATCGAAAAGAAAAAGAAGTTAGAAGTTATACTTGAAAGAAGTGTTGGTTCGTCCGATGAAAATGAATGTCCGAGAAAGAATCAGAAAATATAAAGGAAAAAGCCAAAGGAATCGGAAAAAGACAAAAAGATAAAAAAGCGATTTACAACGAAGAAGAAGCGTATGATGATACAATGATAAAAGAGAATCGTCGATGATAAAAGAGAAAACAAAGTAGATAAAGGCAAGGGTAAAAGTAAAAAATCAAAAGAAAATAAAGACAAAAAAATGAGGAAAGAAAGGTTAATGAAGAAACTAATGATGAAAACTCTTTAAATAATAATATACTGAATTATACAAAATACAAAATACTGAATTATATTATTTATTTAATAAAGATATAGAGGCGATATCCATTACTATTAGAGATTACGTTTTGTACGAAGGAAATTAAATAGTCATAGCAGAGAACTTTACAAGTACAGAAGAGAATTTGACAACGATAATAAAGGAAGTTATATCGACAAGTACTTCAGATAATATCAGTTAATATAAATGACTGCAGACAAATTTCTCCACGTTCTTATGTTGTTTGCGAGGTAATATGGTGCCTGCACGTCGATCGTCGTACTACACTAATAATGATATTCTCAAAGATTTGATGGATGATGATAATATGTAACTACAACTAAAATTAAAGGATCTCATTTGAGGAAGTGATTTAAAATTAATAAGACTGATTAAATAATAAATAAGAGATAACTGTTGTAATACTCTATGATTCCTCATAATTATAATGACTGTGATTTGAACTTCTAAGTGCAATTTGTAATAAAAGTAAATTGGTACTCAAAATATTTAGTTTCATTTCACAAACACAATAATATTCACAAATATAATCAGGCAAATTACTTAAGACGGTGAGCACCTGTGATTATTTATCTTCACATATACTATCGAAACAGTAGCAGCCCTAGCATTTTTTTCTATTTACTCCATATGGCGTATCTACTACCCCGACATCCAGTCCAAATAAAAAAAGACTTATTTTTGTGTTATATGAAGTATTTATTTATTAAAACACTTTTTACTGTTTAGTAAATGTAAAACAAGTATTAACTTACACTCTAACATAAATTGGTTCATATTTAAAGTCGAAATTGAGTAAATCTGTTTCAAAATCTAATAATGTTTCTATTGACCCCATTTTACGGTATTAAAAAATTTATTATAGTGAAAAATATTTTTAAGATCATGTCACTTCTTTTATCTATATTGGCAATATCTACTTTTACAAAGTGCATTTTTATTGTAACTATCTCTTTTTATATCTACGCCTCCTACAATTTTTAAAAGAACCGATTTATTGAAAACATTGATGTAAGTTTTGATGTATTGAAAAAATCATCGACTTTTTTTTCAATGATCACTAATGCCTTTGACACTTAAATGTTCAGTCATATTACTAATGTCAAAATGATATTTTTTTTATTATCTTGATTTTATCGTATAATGTCTGTGAACGCGGTGTACAAAAATCAAAAATTTAGATGATAATGAAATTGTAATTCAAAATATATTGTTTATTGGTAAAAACAAAAATGTTATGGAGGACAAGAGTACCCTGTGTAAAAAGACGTCTTCATGGCAAAATTGTGTGCATTGCCCAAATTTGCTTTTCAGCACTGCCTCAGAATTCGAAAGGTTACAAGCTTTATATACCTTTTTATAAATATCAACATTTCAAATTACTTATATAACATAATTAAAAATTTACAGACATATTCAAGATAAACATACCATAAAGGAAGGTTCTATAATACTCTGTCAATATGGTCAAAATGGAATTTGTTCAGCGTTACAATTCGGAGACTTACGAAAAGCAGGCTTTAAGTATCATGTACGAGAGTATCATTTGTATATAAAAGAAAGTCCAGAGAATTGGACATTTTACTCATCATCACAAAATCTGCCAGCAGTGCTAAATGATCCAAATAGAGGTAAACAAAGTAACTTTTTTACAAAAACATGGGGTGATAGTTTCATTGAGAAAGTTGAAATTCATCCTAGTCCATATTTACCGGATATAACTTTAGAACATTTCGAATATTATTGTAAAAAAATAGCAAAGAGGTACCGTAGGCATTGCCAACTAAAAGATGCTCAACCAGTGAAAACAAAATTAAAATGTCCTGCAACAATAGAAAATGTCTGTGAAGTACCTAATATTTTCTATTCACCGACACTGTTATTAAATGACCCTAATATTTTTAGCAAGGTCTTTCCTAGCCTTTCAAATTCTGAAGACACTAGCACTGCAATTAGGTCTTTACAAGAAACACTAAGTACTTATTTGGATGTTATAGAAATGAAAATATCTAAACAGGTAGCCCAAAAATCTGATGCCTTTTTTCATGCTATGCTTTCACATGACACTATTATGGAGCAAATGGCACGAGCAGTTAAAACTGTTCAAATTACAAGAAATAATATAGCAAATGTAAAACAAAACTTAACAGAAGGTCCTTTAAACTTAATAAGCAAGACAAGAATTAATCATAATCTCACTAATGTTTATGAAATTTTGAAATTAATAGGTACAGTGCAGCAAACTCAACCTATGATTCAGCTTTTACTTAGTACATCTGATTATGTA
The DNA here is from genome assembly GCA_031353405.1 of Baronia brevicornis. Classification (NCBI taxonomy): domain Eukaryota; kingdom Metazoa; phylum Arthropoda; class Insecta; order Lepidoptera; family Papilionidae; genus Baronia; species Baronia brevicornis. The sequence goes on from JASFAT010000701.1 coordinate 258,390, forward strand.
GCTGCATTAGATTTAATAAGTTCAACTCAAAAAGTTTTATCTACAAGACTTACTGGCATACAAGCATTTCGACATTTGTCACCACAGTTGACAGAAATGAGAAGACTAATACATAAGATGTTAAATAATGAATTTCATAGGTTTATTGTAACAGATTTAAATCGACCTCTAAATGATAATAGTGAATTACCAGAAAAGGATAAAATAATTTCAATAGTATCAGGAATACTTCGTTTGAAAGAATTTGATTTTCTAGATATATTCAAAGCAGAAGCCATGGCCTCAATTCAAGCAACAATTAAACAATGTGTTGTGGAAATAATTTCAGAAAGAGATGGAAATAATGAAATTGTATTAAGGGGATCTCATGCTGATAACACTTGGCTTATGTGTAATGAAGGAATCATTTTTCTTCAAAAAGTTACTCCAAACTTAGTTACTTTGTTTCGAAGAATTTTAAGTTTAAGCAATTTAATATTAGATGTTAGCCATATGGAGGATATAAGCGGAAATGAGTGTGATGAAACTTGGACCCAAGAAGAAATAGCTGCTGCAGAAGATAAAATGAAAAAATTAGTTGGGTCTCTTTCTGATTACTGTAATGAAAGATGTGCCAATCTTATAGTGACTAAAACTGACAAAGATTACATATTTTCTGATCTTAGTCAACTTGCAAAATTGTCCGAACTTATTGATATATTTTCTAAAGAATGTGAAGAAATTACTGGTCATTATAGTAACACAATGAAACTAGCATTAAGAAGTTTTGCTATGAAGTACATACAAAATTTACATTCTGACCGCAGAGCTCAGTTAACAGTTACATTAAATGGTGAAAGATGGAAAATAGCAGATGTCCCATATGAGTTACAGAGTATTATAAACAAGATAAGTGAGACAGGTGAAATCCCAAACATTCAACATTATGAAAGTGGAAAGCCAGATGGAAAATATTTAGTTATTAAAAAAGAAAATTATGCTGTAGTTGCAACAGTTCAGCTTCTTATTAAAATTTTATTAGAATACTGTGATGCAACTAAACAGTCCCCAGATATAGTACAATATTTAGTACATTGTATGCATGAACTAATCAGGCTTTTTAATTCTAGATGCTGTCAGTTAGTTTTAGGTGCAGGTGCTATACAAAGTGCAGGTTTAAAAACTATATCTACATCAAATCTGGCACTTGTTTCCAGGTCATTACAAGTAATCTTGTGGCTTTTGCCTCTTATTAAAGATCTATTAGAAAAGTTACATTCAAAAGAATTATCATTGATTGGATTTAATAGTATAGAAAATGACATAGTTAGCCATAAGCAAGAGATAGAGAACAAAATATGCCTCATAGTTAGTAATATGCTTTGCTCTCAGCTATCTGGATGGGATGCTAAGCCACCTGTTCCATCTCAAACATTCCGAAATATATCAAAGCACTTGGTAAAATTACATGAAGCACTCATTGATATTCTACCAATTGAACAAATAAGATCAATATATATGAAGGTACATGATAACTTCAAAGAGAAACTCAGAGAACAGTTAGTAAAAATGAATATTGTAGCTAATGGTAGTCCACAACATGGAGTTGTTACTTCTGAATTAACATTTTATTTGCAAACTCTTAAGACTCTTAGAGTTATAAATGAAAATGATAGTGAAGATAATATATTATATGATATTTGGTTAACTTAAAATGTACTTTGTATACATAAATATTAACGAAAAATGTACATGTCAAATGCCCTATATTCATACAAAAATGTAGTCATTAAAACGTGAACCAAATTAAAACTGAAAAATTCTACCATCGTGTTTGTTTTTTGTTGGTACTTCCTTGTGAATTAAATCATAATATTTCACAAATTGACAATGTTCCGTTGTTTTAGACAAACCAAAGAAGTCTATAATCAGTATATATATATATATATATATATATATATATATATATATATATATATATATGTATATATATATATATGTATGTATATATATATATGTGTATATATATATATGTGTGTATATATATATTTTCTTTTTTATATATGTATATGTTATTAAAAATAATTGTATCTCAGAATTCTTAGAATCTCATTTCAACAATCACAAAGAAATTAAAGTGTAACAACAAACAAATACTAGGAATGTCACGACTTGTCATTTCAATACATCAAAAGTAATTAACTGAAGAAAAAAAGGATTGGAGTCCAAAAATGTAGCAATGCTACTTATTGTTTGAATATTTCAAAATTACTATAGTTATAGAAATGATTTATTTTAATATATTTTGGATTCAAATCTTTTATATTTCAATAAATTAACTCAAAGGGCGACATTTACCTAATGATATCTTCTGGATACTACAATGTGTAAAACTGATCAGGAATGTTTTGAAAAATTATTACAAACAATCACACAGATAGATTCTAAAAATAAGGGTGCTTTATAATCGTTTTTCATATATAGTACATTTTATTTATAAATAATTTTCGAAAAATTGTAATGTATTAGAACATTATATTGTTATAACGTAATATAAAGTATCTTACGTTATAACAATATAATGTCTGGTTGAATCGGTATTAAATTGATATTGAATGTATGTATATAGTGTTAGTTAATTGATATAATAAATGATAGGAAATGTGTGATATAATTTAAACAATGTAATCTTGTCATGTAAATATAAAAAATTTGAAATAAAAAAACACTTCATTTTTTGTAGTATATTATACAATTACATTTATCTATCACACACACACATATATGTATATGTATATTGTATATATATATATATATATATATATATATATATATATATATATATATATATCACTTTCATATGGTAAATGGTAAGAGAATATTACTGATATTTGAAATAAATATAACAAAGTTATTAAAACCATTTTTATTCATTGTTTCCTTAACATAGATGGTTCAATTATTGTGTTGAATAATGGTAAATAGAAATCATCTACTTATTATATAAAATAATAACAAAATAACCAATATAATGTAACAATATTTTAAGAATCCTACTTGTTTCAAATTAAACCATAAAAATAAAATCTTTGGTTTGTAAAAGATCATACATTTACATCATAGAAATAAGATGCCATTGGATATCTAATTAAAAAGGCTATACCAGAACAACAAACTTGAAACAGCATTAAACATATGGTTATTCTTGCTTCTGCCATTGGACCTAACTTTATAAGAAAAATATTTATTAATGTCATGTTATTTATAACAATACTATGCTCATCATCCAATAAATCTATTAAATGTAACCTACTAAGGACATCAATGATAAATTTTGTTATGAAATTTATATCTTTTTTTGCAATTACTGTTTTACTTGCATAAAGTAAATTTGTCTCCGCACTATATTTGGGCAGTCTATGCCGAGGGCATGGAATAATGTGGAACAACTGAGGCATGGAGTATATAAAGTTGACAATCTGGGGTATAAAAAACAATAAAACAGTTTTGCTGAAATGACTTAATATACCTACAACAGCAAATGTCATACCAGAAACATAACAAAAGGTATCTCCAACAAACACTCTGGAAGGGTACCTGAAATCAAAATGAAAATTTAAGTCTTCCAAATATTACAACTAGGAGGAACTTGGTTGTGAGTTCGAACGCCCACATCGGAACATATATATGTATGGCCTACAGATATTTATTCCGAGTCTGCTAATCCTGCCAATCCACATTGGATAAGTGTGGTGGATTAACAACCATTTCTCCAAAAATGGGGAGGCCCATACTCAACAGTGGGACAGGGCAAAATTAATGTTTATAAACATGTAATAACAGCATTTTTAGAATTAGAACCATCAATTTATCGTCAAAGCCTCGTCTATTGTATACTAAGATGAACCTTGAGCAGGTAAGATTGACAATTGTCAATCTTACTAAATTGAGTAAGTTAAGTGTGATTACTCCCCCTTACATCCCACAACTTATTCATCATTAATTATCCATTGACTTAACATAAATAATCTGATAAATTAGTGAGTGTCAGATCATATTTTTCCACTTTTAAATTAATGTGAAATTTCTATTTGTAATTTTGTCTCTGAAAATTCTGCCGGCCGATTGGCTCAGTGGTAGGGCGCTCCGGCCACGGAGTCAATGGTCGCGGGTTCGATTCCCGCATCGGAATAAATATATATATATGTATATGTATATATATATATATATATATATATGGATTTATAAATATTTATTCCGAGTCTGGTAACCCCCCCAATCCGCATTTCCGTTCCTGCCCTTTCCTTTCTTCTCTATTCTTTCCCTTCCTCTACGCCAATCCACGGTCTGCCGTGCCAAAGAATGCGTGGCTAAGGGCGAGCTTAGTCGCAAGCGTGCCGACCGTCTCCCCCGGGTACTATTGTGCCTTACCTCACCATGCAGGGCTCTGCTGGGGTTGACCTTCATCCTCACTTGCGGCTCGTGAGATTCACTAACACGAATTTAATATACCTAATTTGTTGAAAATGACGGCGACGTGGTTCGCCACCCGTCACGTCCTGATTCTCACAAGAGCGAGAAGCCACCAATGGAGAGCCATTTCACTGTGATGAATGGTAGCGGATGGATTTCTGTGGTCTCTGCCAACCCCTGCGGGGGATGGGCGTGAATATATATATATATGTAGAAAATTCTGCTCTGCAAATGTTACTTACCAATTATGTTTCATTAATGCTAATGTTGTAGCTAAATATGGCATCATTATATATAATGAAAAAGTGTGAGCCTTCCACTGATCTCCTCTAAGTTCTAATAAATTAAAAATAACAATAGAAATAGCAATTATCACTGACTGTCCAACTTCAAGTCCATTTACTCCTGCTAAAATATTAATTGCATTTGTACAAAACACTGCTAGCATTCCCATATATATATAGTACAGAAACCCTGGAAACAAATTAAACCAGTATTACTTGATGTTGAAAATGCTCAGTTTTCAACAATTTATTTAACATGTACTTAAGAAGCATGTCTCATTGCGAAGAAATATCCTCAAATTAAACTCAAAGAAAAACCTGCTTTACATAAAAGATGAATATATAATTAATTATATTATTCAGATATTCACACTTCAGAAAAATTAAATAGCAAAATAAGTGTTATAATTTATGTTTCTAATGCCAAGCAGAAAGTACAAAGATATTCATGATCATTCAGGTCCTTTACAAGATCTAAGAGGTTTTCTAGAGGAATTCATAAAACATGTTTTACTTGTTTCTACAGGTCTCAAATGAATTAAATCCATTTTCACCTTAATCATTAAGGATAATTCTGAAAAAGCTGATAAAGTTCCATTAATGCATATATGCAACAACATATTAGCAATAAAAAGACATAATTATAACTGTTTAAAATAATTTCTTTCTTCATGCTAATTGCTTGGAAAAAATCATAAATTGCATCATTAAAAACAAGTAATTACTACAATATAATAAATTATAGGATATTGAGGCTACCATCATACCTAAATTATTAGAAAATATATTAACAACCCTTTGCCACCTTCCACAAGACATTTATTTATACTCAATCAACATGGCTTTAGCAGGAACAAAGTTTTGTCTCTCCAGTTAAAAAAGGTTCTGTAAAATATTTGTTTAATTATACTTTAGCCCACTTTTGTTGTATGACATCAGTGGAACAATGCTAAGTTTATTTGTGGAAAGAAGTTCAGCAAATATGATAATCTATGTTTTTTCTATTTTGGTTTTTTCATTGTTTTCATTTTCATTTCAATAAATAAAAAAGAAATAGTGAACAAATGGAAATCTATAATGTAACCTTGTTTCTGGAAAATTCATGAATTCTTGAAATTTCAATTAAAATATATTGTTTTTTCATGCATTATAATCTGAAGTGTTGATTACCCATGGCTTAATTGTTTTGAAGTCTTACTCATATAAATCATTAAATAATGTTTAAATTGTATATTGGATAACATAAAATAAGTAAATAAATACAATTATGATTCTCTACTACTAGACAAATACTTTCGCACAAATAAGAAATATTTCAGTAATCCCATACTTTACATTATGAATTGGTATTGAAATATAGTTAAATGATTACAGATTGGTTTTCAGGCAAAGCTTATTGCCCATCTAATGGGATTTGTTTCCATAGGCATCTCATACAACACAGCAGTAGAAAGAATAATGATTTAAATATAACTTACCTATGTTAACAGATACTCCCAAAAACTGTCTCAAGGGTATGGGAACAACAAATGTTGTGGAGTTAAAATTTACATAGTAAACCACAAGTAATGGCAAAGATGCTACAGTTGGAAGAATAAGTTTATATCTCCATTTCAAATCTAAGACATCATCAGCAAACCCTAAGAGTAGCATACAGCATATGGACAGTAATGCAGCCAGTAGCTCAACAAACTGTAAAAAATGACAAGTAGGTTTAATGTTTACGTTGTTTTGAGGTTTTGCTAAATGAATATGTTAAGTTATAATATTTGTACACAATAATCATATTAATACTTACTTCATTGTGAGGAAAATGTTCTCTATCCATGAGACTACTACCAAAAACAAAAGGTATAAAAAGAAAACTTATTACAAGAAAAACACATCCTGAAATAACACCTGCAGCTTCTGGTCTGAAATTAACAAAAACATTTAAAACAACTTTTAACAGCATTTTTATTTTATACAATATGCTCTAACTGTACAAATATAACTACTTACATTTTTTCTTTGCTAGTTTTACATAAATCTATACCGAAGATACCGGCTTTTATAAACAGATCTTTTAACTTAGGTATTAAACTATCAGTGAACCCATAAGCTATTACAGATAAAATCATCAATATTATAAGAGAAAACATATTTGTTAAGTTTTACAAGTTACAAAGTAAATACAAAATGTTTAAGTAGTAGTAAAAATATATTTATGTCGTACTTTTTTTTTTTATTGCGTCAGCTGATAACTTTTTGCCAGTGTCAAAGCTTGGATGTACTTATTGGTACTTATCTCTACTTTTCTTTTTTTTTTTGATGGCAATTAGTAATAACAATTTTTTTAATCAGTAATAATATCAAGTATCTTGTCTAGGCAGCTTATCACTTTACGTTATATAGATATATAAAATGGTTGCTATTATTTCAAAACCTTCTTTGGACTTTTTCAGTCAAGTTAAATAGTCACGCTACACGCATTTACTTCATTTCACTCCACTTATGCACCATGATCAAAATATATTGTATAATTCGCCATCATAATAAAAACATGTAACTGATAAAAATAAAAAAATAATGAAAATGAAGTAAAAACAACGTCACGGATGTAAGTTGGCGGGAAAAGTCCTATACTCTAGTTAAACCAAGAAACTTATACCCAACTGGAATGTGCACAAACTGTCGATGCGCGGTCCAGGGGAGATAGCTGAGCGAGCGACCTCTGTCCTTTTCATTAAGGTTTCCAAACAATGTATTGTAGAATGGACATACTATAATTAACAACTGCTTGATGTATTAAAGGTAGGCAAACGAGTAAGTGTGTTCAATCAAGGCCGGCTACAGACTTCATAAAATAAGTATATTAGGATAGGATAAAGTAAAACACATTACGGAGAATTTACTAATATATATTTGGTATTGTCACTTTCAAAGTCAGAATCGTAGTCAAAAAAGTAATAATCATTTATTCAAAATCGTAATAAAGATTATATTTTTGAAAGTCAATCATTGTTACTTTTGAACAACCAAAGATTAATCGAACATTGATTACACATATATAAAATAGTTTTATGCGTTTCAGTGTTTGGGTTTTACCGTGGCTTAACAAACGAGCGGTAAGATGACGCAAAATTTTATTCATTCATTTATTTGAATTAATAGCTAACTTAATGCTTTTAATAAGTTGCATTTCATATGAATCTTCACAATGAAATGATTGAATGAGATGTGGCGGATCAATACATTTTTCAGAACATTATAGAAGTATTGCAAAACTAATAATTTTATTTTTATTTACTTTTTAAATTTATTTGAGGTGTGAAATTTGAATATTTTTTTCTGTATAAAAGAACAATTTAAAAAACAAATTTGGAAACATTATAATTTTTTTCTATCTATGAGTGACGTAAAAGATGAAACTTTGCACACATCAATAGATTCATAGTCATGATCATCGTGTTCCTTAATAAACAAAGTAGCAAAAGATTTGCAACTTAATTTTACTGCTATTTTTTGCATAGCATCCAGATATGTAAGTTTATAATTTTTTAAGACTAGTCACCTACTTTTAATTTTATTATTTCCGTCATTATGGTTACCCTATTTCATAAACAAGTTAAATCTTTAAAAATATACTAATATCAAGAAAAAACACCGCACAACCATTTTAAAAATTAATGTCGAATCGCAATTAAGTAGCACTACAAGTTCCCAAGCGAGTTCCTTGATCACCATAAATACAAAAAGTTAACATGGCTGACGGGCTGGTAATATACGATAGTATATTCTACTAATAGTCTATTTAAATAACCGTGTCCATGTTCCTTTACATATCGTTGTAAGAAAACATCTCGTAGTAAAAAACAAGCTATGAGATTTTCAACTATATCTACTATTATTATATAACTATTATTTTATTAACTAGCTTTTTTAAAATAATATGTTTAGCAAAATATGAACTTTATTTTTTTCAAAACAATCTTCCTGGCAATACTTTAGAAAGGGACATAGGGCTCTAGGAGCGCTTTCTCCCTCGGACCGGATTTCTCTCTGATCAAGTAATTGTTTTTAATAAAGTTAAGCTAAATAGACATTAAGTTCATTTTTATTGATATCAAATCGTCTGTGCACATTCCAGGTTGAGTATAAATTCCTGGAGTTAAACAAGACAGGCAAAAGTAGACAATTATATACATACTAGCCTTTGCCCGCGGCTTCACTCGCATGGAATTTGGTCTGCCACATTAAGTTTCGTGACAGATCATTTTAAATAAATATATATTTTTTTACTTAATTTATGGTTCACAATTTTGGTCATAGTGACTTCCACATAAAAGACATACGCTATCTTCTGCTGCCTTTTATATAGAACTATTCAAGACGAACAATCCTAAAGTACATCATCTTTGTGTAACTCCAATGGTTTAGGCAGCGTACGCCAAGATAGCTTTCAGAGGCCAGATTTTTTTCGTTTTTGACGTTATATTACGAGCAAAAAAATTACATAAAATCATTACAAATTGTAGCCTATATGTTATTCCGATGTATAACCTATATTACTGTAAAGTTTCATCCAAATCCGTCCAGTAGTTTTTTTCGTGAAAGAATAACAAACATACATACTCACAAACTTTCGCATTTATAATATTATAAGACGAATAGTAGAAAATAGTAGGATAGGATAGGAAAAGGAAGTAGGATAACACAAAATTAATAAATAAATCGGCAGACTTTACTCGACAATGATAATAGATACTAACTTACAGAGGACAGACCTAAGTAATAATTTAAGAAGTATATGTCAGGATAGAAGTGGATGTTTTACAATAAATTCAAGCGATGTATCGGCAATTTCTCAATATCGACGTTTTTATACACCAATAAAGTGAACCTATAATAGATATTTTCAGTGTTGCCAAATTAGTGATTTACCACTTAAAACTGGTGGTTTTAACTCTCCATTTAGTGGCGAATTATTTGACGTTTAATAGCTGGTGGTTTTTAGTGGTTTGGTAAAATTTAGTTTCACTTATTGAAAATGTTCTCACTCTACCACAAAGCGAGTTTCTCGTATATAAATATATTCTTTCTTTCTTTCTCTGTGTAATCAACACTGATTAATTAAATGACGTAACATCAACACTATTACCAGTTGAGGCGATTCTTCATAGAATGTTTTGCTGTCGACTCGGCCTTAGAATATGAAATATCAATCGCAAGATTTTTTCAAGTGCAATTATGCCGAAACCACAATATACACAACATTTTCGGGACTCTTGGCTTTTATCCGTTTTTAAAAGATTGGTTACAAATTATTGAAAGTACCATGGGTAGCGTAGCGAAATGCAAATTTTGTAGTACAACTTTAAGGAGCCACTACGGAGGTTTGTCTCATGGGATGTCAAAGAAGACTGTTTTTTAATTGATTAACCATTTTTTGGTTAGTTTTCTATCTATTAATAAAATTATGGTGTAGATAACGTAATCCTAGTCAGCGTAGTTATAACAACGCGGACTAAGATTACGTTTGAACAGTAACCTATTGGAAAAGCTACTCGCATACTACAAAGAGTAAGAATATTTATTTAGCTGTAAACTCTTTATCAAATGAAACTTAAATAGAATCAAGATTCTCATGACACTTGACGCCAAGTTTCAAGACGTATTTCCTGCGCCACTATCGCCGCCGAATAACCGCGGATCGCAATCAATCCATAAATGGGAGACGTCCACATCCCATTAATGCGGGGTAACCTCATAAATACCAGCGTACGTCCTGCTTCCGAAATTTTTAAAGTGGCGGTAATCTACCGTGGCCGGTAACGATGGCGGTTGTCTTTCCGACGTTGATCGATATCTGCCATGTGTCCAGCCACTCGGGTAGGAGATCCAGCAGTCTCTACAGCCACTTCGCGGCCATTTGAACCTAAGGAGATGACGCGTAGTACGCGCCTTCGTCAGCATGTAGCGCTAGCATGATATCTGACTCCCACACTCGGAAGCTTCACACACGTTCTAGACTGGGGATTAAAAGTGTAATCGAATAGCGAAATCTATAATAAAAATATATATTCGCCGAGCCGAGCCGTGCAAGGGAATTTCTGTCAGCCATCATTTCCACCTTTGCGCAGGGCGGATGACTCGTTGGCCCACACTGCAAAGGAGAAAGCCGATCTTCTGGGCTCTCTTTTTGCATCGAACTCGACTCTTGATGACAGAGAAAGACCACCGCCAACCGGTTTATTCAAAACTCGGTGCGTAAAGCACTCTTTTCTCTAGACATCAATAAGTCGAGTGGGCCAGACGGCGTCCCCCCAATTGTGCTAAAGATATGTGCTCCAGAGTTGGCTCCAGTTCTCACGCGCCACTTCCGGCACTCCTATAACTCTGGTATGGTCCCGGTCTCATGGAAGACAGCCTTAATACATCCGATCCCAAAAAAAGGTGACCGCTCTGATCCAGCTAACTACAGACAAATTGCCATCACCCCTTTGTTCTCCAAAATAATGGAATCTGTTATTAACTGCCAGCTCTTACGGTATCTTGAGGAGCATCAGCTGATTAGTGACCGTCAATACGAAATTTCGTCAGGGACGCTCAGCTGGTGATCTTCTCACTTATTTGACACACCGATGGGCAGAAGCGGTGGAGAGCAAAGGGGAAGCCTTAGCAGTAAGCCTGGATATAGCCAAGGCCTTCGATCGGGTGTGGCACAAGGCTCTTCTAGCTAAACTTCCGTTCTATGGGTTGCCCGATAAATTATGCAAATGGATCACCAGCTTCCTGACGGATCGGAGCATAAAAGTCATTTTAGACGGTTTTTGCTCGGATTTGAAGCCCGTGAATGCTGGTGTTCCGCAAGGCTGTTTGCTTTCACCTACTTTGTTTCTTCTGCATATCAACGATATGTTACAAATTAGTAGCATGCGCTGTTATGCAGATGACACCACGGGTGATACCTTATATTCCGGCCGTGCTATTATTTCTCGGGCACATGCCAATGAGTGTCGGAACAAACGTGTGTCTGATGTACAGACCTCATTAGACCAGGTCTCGAATTGGGGTCAGCGTAACCTAATCGAATTCAACCCCAAAAAGACACAAGTTTGCGCGTTTTCTACCAAAAAAATTCCCTTTGTCGTATCTCCTCGTTTTGGAGACACTCCCCTTAATCTTAAGCCGTATATCGGAATCCTTGGCGTTGACATATCGTATAACGTCCGGTTCCGCGGCCATCTGGAAGAAAAGGCCAAGCTGGCCTCGCTCGCGCAAAAAGCTGGGTGTGCTCAGTAGAGCGAGACAGTATTTCACATCTGGCCATTGCCTCCAAGTGTATAAGGCACAAGTCAGGCCACACATGGAATACTGTTCTCACCTCTGGGCCGGGGCTCCCCAGTATCAACTTCTTCCATTTGATCGCATTCAAAGTCGTGCGATCCGAATCGTCGATGACCAAGATCTCACCGATCGACTTGATTCTCTAGCGCTGCGGAGAGATATCTCATCTCTCAGCATTTTTTACCGCTTCCAACAAGTGCTCCGAGGAATTGTTTGGAATAATTCCCGCCGCCAAATTCCACAACCGCACAACTCGCCGTAAAGAAAAGTTTCATCCCCACCAACTGGATGAGTGGCGATATACTACGATGCGTTTCTATCGCAACTTCTTTCCTCGTACCACCAGTTTGTGGAATCAGCTACCCTCGGCGGTCTTTCCGAACCATTACGACATTGGAACCTTCAAAAAACAAGCCTATACATACCTAAAAGGCCGGCAACGCTTCCGCGACTCCTGCGGTGTCGCGGTTGCCCGTGGGCGGCGTTGATTGCTTTCCATCGGGCGACACGCTTGCTCGTTTGCCCTCCTATCCCATAAAAAAAAACTAAATAAAATCCAACGTAATAATAAGGAGACCTGGAACACTGTAAACGAAGTAGGCTACCCAACAAAAAATAAAGAACAGCATACTAAGTTATTAGACAGAGAAAAATCCCAAACTAATTCGTTAAACACTATAAATAAATACTTCCTTCCATTGGTGGTTGGTTCCTTCCATTTTATAGAAATAGAAAAGATTATACTTAACCTAAGGAAAGAAAGTGCTCCTGGTATAGATGGTATATAAGCATTCTTACTTAAAAACTATAAGTGGCTAGTCTGACTTATATAGGTCCTATCTCGGACAAAATTGCGAAAACCCTAAACAACAAAGGGATCCGAGTGGCGTTCAAAATCGATAATGCAGTAAAAAACATTTTTAATGTTAAAGATAAAGTGGACCGACAACTTAGATCAGGTGTCTACAAACATATCTGTAGTGAATGTAACGCAGTTTATATTGGTCAAACTGGCCGTAGCTTTAAGACTTGCTATAGTGAACATATAGCCGCAATTAGAAACAAACATCCCGATAAGTCCCATTTTGCCAACCATCTGCTAACCTGTGGGCATTCTCTGTCCGACAATCATTCGCCAAATATTTTACACATGTGTAAAATGGGTTTGAGACTAAGTGTATTGGAGCAACTAGAGATCTTAAAGAACAAGAAAAGTTCGTCCCAGATACTAAATGATCAAATAAATATTGTAAATTCCCCTCTTTTGAATATCTTTTAAAGTCGTTTAATACAATAAAATAAATTGTCATATTTACCAAGTAATAAGTGGTGACGTAAGTTTTAACACACCTGTATCGCCCACATGTTGTTTTCTTACATTGTGGGTGGGGGTGCTGTTTTTATATAAGTCTTAATTTTCTGTTATTGTTTTGCTTGTCGCGGATCTTAGCTAAGTAAAACTTTTGACTGTCCATATATTAAAAACTTGCATAAGATTTGATGCACCCAAATAGCCCATCTGTGCAATTTGGGCATAATGACAGATGTTTTTCCAATTTCGTTCAAAAAAGCTGCCGTCCTTAATGGAGGCGACCCTACTATGGAAACTAACTATAGGCCAATTTCACTGTTGAATACACTAAGCAAAAATTTTGGGAAAAGTGATAAATCATCGATTAATTAAATACCTTGAAGGAAATGAAATTTTGTCTCAAGTACAATACGGATTTCGTCGTGGTAAATCTACTGAAGATGCTATAACAAAACATTCCATAACTAAACTATAAGTACATATCCCGACCAAGGTAAAAAATGTCTAGTAAGCATTTGATACTGTGTCCATTCCCCGCTTATTGCTTAAACTAGAGACGTGGAATTCCTCTTGAATGGTTTCGAGACTATCTGTCTAATAGGGAACAAACTATGAGCGTATTAAATAAATACAGTGACAGTTGAACATTTACATACGGAATTCCCCGAGGAAGTACTCTGGGACCAACTTTCTTCTTTATGTATGGAGTATAATATCTTTTGCTGACGACACAGCTCCGATATTCCATGGTTCCACGTGGCAAACAACATATGAGTGGGCTGAAAAGGGCCTCAAAATAGTTTTAAAATGGTAAGACGAAAACTTACTAACAGTTAATCTATCTAAGTACATTCCCTACAGTATCAAAGTACAAAACAGTGTCGTGTCAGATTAAAAAGATTGATGCCGATTTTTCGAAGTCTTTGTGAGGTGGCTGATATAAAATTAACCCATAGGATATATCTAACCATAGGGTTAACAACAAAAATACATTAGGTGATTTGTGATTGATATAGATCAATCACAAATCACCTAATGTATTTTTGTTTGGAGAGGCGCAGTTACAACCAAAGTTATGGAGGTAGAAAGAGCATAACGTGCTATAATTAAAATAATGAGTCATAAGCTTCGTAGGTATCCCACGAAAAAAATGTACAAGGAAACAGAAATGATAACAGTACGTCAATTATTCATATTATAATCTGTATCTCAGTATCTCAAACAATTGTTAATCCTGAGCACTATTATCATAATAGCAAAAGGAGGCAGAGGGTTCTAGCTACTCCTGTTAGAACTCAATTTGCGCGGCTCCAGTTGTTTTTCTTGAGCCCTCTCTTATATAAGTATTTCAACAATATCCTAGCAATCATTAAAAAATAGATCATGTATTAAGCACTAGCAAGCAGATCGACAGGTCTGTTATCACGAAACTGCTTTGTAAAATATATATTTAATAAAAATTGAATGCACATTACGGACAAATACATTTTAACATACATGCACACGCACACACACGCACTCACGCACGCACGCACGCACGCACGCGCTACGCACACACACTCATTTTAATATATAATGTTTGAGGTTTTATATTTATTTCTCCATAGATATTAATAATGAAATAGAAATAAGGGGTCGAAGACTGTGACCTGAGATACAGGCTCACCACTAGTTCAGGCACTAGCCCGCCACATATGTAATATTTTCTCTCTTCTTTAAAGCGTAGGCTTGTTTTTTGAAGGTTCCAATGTTGTATCGGTTCGAATACACCGCTGGAGGTGCTGATTTAGTAGTGTGTAGAAAAAAGTTTCTTGAAAAACGCACCCTACTGAATCGCCACTACGATTATTCATAACAATTCATCATAAAACTCTCACTTGGTAAACGCGAAGCACTCCCCATGGTAAAAGCGATGAGATGCTGAGAGATAAGATATTCCTCCGCAAAAAAAATGTAATATAAATTTGCCATTTGAAGTACATTTTATTTACAGAGCAAAGTGTGAGAGGAGGCGATCGCTGAAGACTATGTGCTTAAAGAGCGACGGGTGTGAGGGCGTTCGAGAGGGCTGGCGTGTAGCCAACACATGCGACACCGTGTCGCGGGCGTGGGCGCGCGGCACATCCCCGCGGAGAGCCAGCAACCTCCACAGCTGCTCTTCCGAGACATCAGGGCATTTGTCCAACACGCCATGTAGGTCCAATGACAGCATTTCGATATCCTGACACCGTAACACCTGTCGCAATATTTCGATATGTAACTTTTAAGAAGCATAATCGCTGTCTCGAATTTACAAAAGTGACTTTGTGCTTTTCGATACCTCCAAAGTACGCCACATACCTACGCCAAAGTGAAAATCATAGGTTTAAAGGAGGAGCTTCTAAAAAAATGTCGATATTTACTATATAATTAAAGCTATTTTAATGAAATTTACAGATTGAGTATTCCAATTATTGTTAGTTAAGACTGCATAATTTTATTATTTATTTATTTGTTCGTTTTCAATTTAAACTTAGCAGAGTATTCAATTCAAAATTAAATTGGCTTAGTTCCTTGGAGGTATCGTTTTATTCTAATAAGCTCTCAACATATTTAGAGTCGAGTTTTCCACACTCACTGACGTAGCTCTTCAAGTTAGCACACTGAACTGGCAATGGTCTGAACACGTTTTTCAGAGAACCGTAAACGAGTGCTGGATTGGAGACCGCGTCACAGCAAACATAGTCAAATATACAAGGCGGCTGTCAGAGTCTGGATCCATGTAGCCGAAGATCGGGCTAGGCGGCGCGCCTTGGGTGAGGCTTATGGCCAACAGTGGACTGCCGTAGGCTGATATTGATATGTAAATCTTGTAGTGTTTTATTTCGTATCGTTTGATTGACGAAAAGTAGTAATTTGAAATGAATTTTATTACTTTACAACTTCATTGTACACAAAATAGGATAAAGTTATAAAAATTATCTGAAACAAATAAGCTTATCTTCATTAGAGACTTCTTTCAGCAAATCGGAGAAAAGGCTCTGAGCGGAAGAAAAAATGGAACACGTAATATGTTAAAATTTACAGAGTTAAATTAACTGCTAAAGCTTCGTAGAGTTAAAATAGTAAGATAAGTGTCCATCACAAATGAAGAAAGTTTTAAATGTGTAATATCTAGCAACTAGTGTCTATCGTGTAAGTTGGTTCTAAGTCTTTCGAATTTTGGAAAATTGGCCATAATTTTATGATGTCTGAATGTATAAATGATGAAATATTTATATTATATTTTTTATAGAAAGCGAAGTTATAGTTTAAAGTAATTTAGATAAATACACAGATTTGATTTATCTGTATAAATTTAAAATACATAATTTGATAAGAACTTTTATATCAATGAAAAATGTCCTTACCTCTGCAAGCAGTTTAATAACTTCGAAAGGCCAATCCACGTTAACGCCTTCGGGTGCGATCCTTCTGAAGAAAGATCTTATTTGATTGGCTTCCTTCACAATCTTATTAGCTGCTTGTTGTGCCTCTTCAACATTTTTAAAGGTAACCTTTTTCGATAACATTGATGTTATATATTTCTTATATACTAAGTTCTGGGCCTCATTAATAACATATTCAAAATTTTTATCCCGCAAATGATTATAGTCTTGGAAATAATCTTCTAGAGTAACACAAATAGTGTCAACTGGAATGCTGGAAGACAGCCATTTTGAAGTAAAGAGGTCTTCAAAGTGTACTTCTAAATCTAAAAAGGCCTCTTCCAGTAAGAACTGCGCCGCTTCATCTCTCAATTTCTGCAAAATAATCAATTTAACGTAAATTTAATATAAACTTCTTAATTTTCTATTTTATATTATTTTTCAATATGAAATTCAAAGAATATCTGTTTTTATTCTGTATGAAATCGGCTTTATATTAAAAAACGTTGAAATTAGTTTAATATTATCTTTTCGTCTATGTTGCAAGTCTAACTTTATTAATATTCATATCCGAATGTTTGTTTTTGTCAAGTTTCCGTCGCTTCGGGGGCACGCCCTAATATTCTCTTTTATCGCTTTATTCGTATTCGCGTCGCTTACGGGGTACGCCCTAATATTATTACCCTTTTCCATTTCAGTAGTGTTCTTCATGTTAGGAGATAAATTTATTGGATTAAATTAATTGAATAATGTGTAAAAATACTTAATATGTAATCTTTCAGATAAAAAAGTTCTAAGAAAAAAAATTAATGAAAATCCTGATTAATTTCAACTTCAAAAATTATGAATCAATCGTTTTAATCTGTATTAACATTTTATACGTAAAATACAAGTAAATGTGCGTTCACTTTTATGATGACATTTAAAATGCAAGACTGAATCATAAAATAAGAATCGACAGTTTTAATTCACACGTCAAAATATTTTGATTTTATAAAAATACTCTGATTTACAGACAATTTTAAGCAAAAATAGCCCGTTGGGAATGTGTTAAGTTAAAAATAAAATTGTCACCTGGAAAGTAGCCAGCATGGTGTTAAACTTATGGTCGGCGGGTGGGTCGTGGCGGCCGGGCGGCCAGTGACGCGCCTGCGTGTGCTGCGCCAGTCGCGCCATCTGCTCGCTGTTGTTCACGATCGTAATCATATGGTGCGTGAAGTACGCCACGCGCGAACGATCCGCGAAGTGCGATTTCTAGAATAAATATTTCTATGCCATCAATGTTTTTATACAAAATAGGAGCAGGCAAACGTGTCATATGATCGATAGCAATCAACGCCGCTTCTAGTCATCCTTTGCATTTTCCTACACGGCAACAAATAAAGAAAGAACAATACACAAAGCAGTACAGAAACAGTAAACAAAGAATATAGAAGCGAAAGACACAGAAATAAAAGACCAACATTATAACAAAGACAATAAAAAATTAAAACAAAACTTAAACGGATATAACTTTAAATGTTATATCCGTGTACTGTTTTAAGCGCTTAACTACTGTTACTTTATTTTTTACAAACCTTAAACTGAATGACTCCTTCACGGTACATATTTCCGTAACGCGTTACTTGCTCAATGCTCAGTAGCAGCGCTTTGAAAGTGATCTCCTTACTAATAGTTTCTGTTACCTGTAATACAACAGTATCAAATGAAATTGATGGAATTTATGAAGAAATTGTATTATACATTCCATATACGGCCCACAACAAGATTATAGTTCAGAGAGTGAGTGGGATTATGGCCTTAACATATCACAACGAGACTTCTTTTCCTATGCGGGGTAGAGTCATAACGTAACTTAATAGAAACACCAGTCATTACAAACTTTTATACAAATAAATATTGTTTCCGTAAATATTGTTGTTTGCCTTACCGTTTTATTTCCTATTAAAAATGTAAAATGTGTGTGTGTGTTAAAAATGTAGGTAATATCGGAGAGATGTATGAGTTTTAACATATAGATTATATATTATAAGCAGATAAGGTTGTTTTTATTTTACTTTTCATACAACTGTATAATATATAAGGCTATTTATGTAACGCATAAGATTTCAAGAAAAATTATCACCATTAACCTTGAACAAATAAAACAATAAATGGGCAATAAAAGAGATCTAATATACGAAAACATTATATTGGTATCAATTGATCTAAAAAACTACAGGCATCGTTATAGAATAGATTTTGCGATAAGTCGTCTCATGTGCACACACAAGTCATCACAATTATTAAGGTGAATCTGCTATATGATAAGATTAACCTGCAAGTTCTGATCAATCATTTGAAAGATGATCACAGGTGCGTGCGTGTGGTAAGCGTTGGTGTGTGGCTCCACTTCGGGCGCCCGATCTCCGCCCCACTCTGCACGTTCAGACTCAAGCGTCTTCTCCATCCACTCCATATAGTTTGATTCCATTTTCTAAAGAGAAAAAGCGAATTCACACAATTGCTATTTTTCCTACTAAAAACTAATGTGTTCAAAGAAAAATATAATTTTTTTGAGAAATGTTATTATCTACAGAAGTCCTAAAAATACAATTTTTTTCTAGAAATTTATTTTTTATGTAATAATCAAGGTGTTGCAATAATCAAATACAATAACTTTCAAGTCTCGTGGCAGAAAACGCTTATCAAAGTGCATTACATCACTTGTTCACAAACCCGTGACCAGTACTTTGGAGAGACATTTAAAAAACATGAGCTTTAAAGTAGTAGTTGTATTATAAAATAATTTTTATAGTTTTGATGACGGTACAGCTCATAAAACTCGTGGTTGTAAAGTCGCCATCGCTCATTTTCCAACACAGGACCAAAAATACGCCTTACAAAGGTTTTTTTCTCACATATCAATATAGAAACCATTTATTAAAAGAAACCATTCATGTAAAGAACCATTAAAACTTATGTTGACCAAGATTAAGGCCACGACGGATTAAAAAATTGGATAAATTTAAAAAAGGAAGAACCACAGAAATCTTTGTACATGTAGAACATTAATATAATTTGTGTGTTTTGACAGTTTTAATGCAGTGATATTACGAAAGAAATACAAAAAGTAACCCACAAATAGTTTTATAAATGTTATATAATTTTGAACAGTAAGACCACTTTTGTCTTGTTGACATAATAAAGATATCATTGTGAACTAACGATCTAGCTGTTATAGTAGTCAAGCTATCGCTTACGGAATCGCAAATTCGAGTCCCGCATTGGGTTAATTTTATTGTTTTTAAACCCCGCCCATCCACCATGAACAAGTGTTGTGGGTTAACGTCCGCTTCTCTAGAAATGGGGATAGGTATTTCTGGTAAAACCCCATTTCTGGTAAAACGGGCTACAAAAAAGAGCACCTTAATATCAATGTTATTATAGTTAACTTATCACTTTCATATCAGTGTTATTAATGTTAACTTATCAGTTTAATATCAATGTTAACTTATATCTGCACTTTACATTCCATTCTGGTGGTCAAAATAACTCACTTGCAGATATTCGTCCTCCAACTTTTGCATGGTGTCCTCACTAAGTAAAGGAGGCAAGGTTGATACAGCAATGTTTAATTCCTCACTGCCCATCAACTCATTGCCTGGATATGTATTCAGTACCCAAGAAAGTAGAGTTACATATTCATTCCCTTCCAATCCGTTTTGAACCAAATCTTGCAGCTAAAACACAAATAAAAATTGCAACAAATCACATTTTCACTCCAAACACTTTTTACATATTTGTAGTGCAAATGTGATTTTTTTAACACGTTAGACGCCAAGAGCCATGCGCCATGGGGGATATCGATGACGTCGACCTGTTTTTTTAATATATTTACGAAATCTTACACCAAATTTTTATTAAAATGTTTTGTACACATTGTGATCACATACATATATTAAAAAAAATTTAACCTAAAACTTTTCTGTAATAGCCTTTAATGTGTTAAAAAAGAAGACTAGCATTGTTTCCCGCTCTACTAGTATTGCTGTGTAGAAATGCTTGTGATAGGATATGGTTCACATCCAGTCCAATAGTGGATATGAACTAATGATTAATTTTACAACAATAATAATAATCATATTTTTTTTTATGGGATAGGAGGGCAAACGAGCAAGCGTGTCGCCCGATGGAAAGCAATCAACGCCGCCCACGGGCAACCGCGACACCGCAGGAGTCGCGGAAGCGTTGCCGGCCTTTTAGGTATGTATAGGCTTGTTTTTTGAAGGTTCCAATGTCGTAACGGTTCGGAAAGACCGCCGAGGGTAGCTGATTCCACAAACTGGTGGTGCGAGGAAAGAAGTTGCGAGAGAAACGCACCGTAGTATATCGCCACTCATCCAGTTAGTGGGGATGAAATTTTTCTTTTCGGCGAGTTGTGCGGTTGTGGAATTTGGCGGCGGGAATTATTCCAAACAATTCCTCGGAGCACTCCCCATGTTAGAAGCGGTAAAAAATGCTGAGAGATGAGACATCTCTCCGCAGCGCTAGAGAATCAAGCCGATCGGTGAGATCTTGGTCATCGACGATTCGGATCGCACGACTTTGAATGCGATCAAATGGAAGAAGTTGATACTGGGGAGCCCCGGCCCAGAGGTGAGAACAGTATTCCATGTGTGGCCTGACTTGTGCCTTGTACAGTTGGAGGCAATGGCCAGATGTGAAATATTGTCTCGCTCTACTGAGCACACCCAGCTTTTTCGAGGCCAGCTTGGCCTTTTCTTCCAGATGGCCGCGGAACTGGACATCATGCGATATGTCAACGCCAAGAATTCCGATATATGGCTTAAGATTGAGGGGAGTGTCTCCAAAGCGAGGAGCTACGACAAAGGGAATTTTTTTGGTAGAAAACGCGCAAACTTGTGTCTTATTGGGGTTGAATTCGATTAGATTACGCTGACCCCAATTCGAGACCTGGTCTAATGAGGTCTGTATTTCAGACACAAGTTTGTTCCGACACTCATCATATATTTCGACACCACTAACATACATATATAGGTTATAATATAGAGAGAATAATACTTATGTTGCGGGCTAGTGCCTGGACTTAGGGTAAGCCTGTATCTCAGGTCACTAGACTTCCACCCCTTATTTCTAATTGATCATTTATATCTATAGAGAAATAAATATAAAACTTTCAACATTATACATATATATTAATGTGTGTGTGTGTGTGTGTGAGTATTGTATGTGTATGTATGTGGTGTATGCATGTTTAAATCCCTAAGTCCATACCTATGGAGGATGAATAAACTTAATACTTACACTAGATGACAAACAGGTATGGTACATGTTTACGTATTTGTTGATGATATCGTAATGCGGTGGGAAACAAGGAACACACAGAGTTTTCACCACTCGTAGGTCCTCCAAAATAAGTTGGCGTGTTAACTCCAGATAGCGAATTAGCCACAGCTTATTATCTTCTCTCTCATCGACCCTCGTTCCCTCAATGCGTTGTGCTACAGCACACTCGAGAACTTCAAAAGCTTTCGTCCGCCAGTTCTTTGGTCGACCTGGAGGCATAAATCCTGTCTGACTCTGTTGCTAAAAATATAAAAATAAAATTTTATATTTCTCAGATTTCTTTATCTACCTTCAGCTGCCCACTTAATAAAATTTTATACATTTAAGGAGAGGGGAACAAGATTAAATTGCAAAAGTGTGAAAACAATGAAATTTTATGAATAAGTTACTAGCTGACCCGGCAACCATTGTTTTGCCATAATGAAGTAATTTGTGAGCAGGTTGAAAATGGTGGAATTTTTTATACCACCATTTTCACTATTGTGACTTTACATACACCCTTTCATACCCAGTATTAAGTGCTAGTAATATAATTTGGCTATTAAAACGTCTTTAGAACTAAATTATTACCAATAATGTAGAAAAATCAAAACTTTTTGCAAAAGAGTAAATAAAAGCAAATTAAATATTGAATCAACTAAAAATATTGATGGTCATAACTATACAAATATTATTGTTATAAACACAGAAATCTATAAATTTATAAAAAATATATGTATGTAACACCAACCTGTAAGGCCATTTGATCCCTTTTCTCCTCCCTTTCAATAATTCGTAAAGCAGTCACTATAACAGTTGGTTCTTTTCTTACTGTGTTCAATGTTCTGGCTAGTATAAGCTTAATTTGTTTTTCAAGTAGATTTGATACCATTTCTACATCTTCAAAATATGCCTTTAGCATTATTTTATCATGAGAAGACTGATTGGGTAATCTATGCAATTCATATAATAAATCATCTCTTGAATTTTCCAAATCAGTAAGGCACTATAAATCAAATTAAATAGTGATTAAATAGTAACTACTACTGTACTTTGTGTCTCTACTATATATAGAAAAAGAAGCACAATAGTTTACATATGTGCAAAGAAAGGGAAAATATGTAACAGTAAAATGGTACCACTTGATGCCAATATTCTGAATGTATGCAGTACTTTCTCAGTTGACCTGGCCTATTTTTGTTACCACGGTTCTTCCACAATTAAATTACAAATATAGTTTTCAGGTTGTAATCCATATGGGGTTAACCCCTACTTCATATTATCAGGTTGAGAGCAAATTTATTTTGAATTTATATTCACTTACCTGATGAGCATGAAGTAATTTTCCCTCGCCTATCCATTGTTTAGTCTTAGCGACACTTTCTGGAACTGTAAAAATATGTTTTAAACTATCCATGGCTGTGACATATTGTGAGTGACGAGAATCTTCTTCACGCACAGCTTGGAGTGATGCCACAAGAGGTGGAATACCCTTGAATAGTTCTTCAAGTTCATCCATTCTGAAAATAACCATTTTATTCTCACTCATTATAACACATACCAAAAGTCACTATCCTTCTAAGATTAAAGACTTTTATCCATCAGACTTCTTTTTTGAGCGCTTTCTCTTTTTTGAGTTGTAAGTCCATAATTTTTCGGGTATGAGAACATCGCAAGCTTTAACGATTTCTTTATCACTCCATTCTAGTAAACATACTTTCATAGAAGTCGTAAATTGAGAATAAAACGTCTATGTATCTATGGGTTGCTGTATATTGTTTCCACTTTCGTTTTGTAGCTTTACTCCAAAAAATGACAGTTTATTCACGGCTTCCAAAGCATAGTACGTACCAGGTTCAGTTATTCTTCGTCCAAATATTTGAACCACATTTTCAATTTTCTGATTAGCACTCATTAAGCTTATAGCACTATTTTGCAAATCTAAACTCAGATCACTTAGCTCTTGAAAAGCATCGAACATTAGCGCCAAATCTAGGACAAACACCGTGCCACCGTTCTTCAAAAGTTTGCTGAATGTACTTTTTTCATTTTTGTCTCTGGTATCATCAGAACTGGCATTATTAAAATATTCAACTATATATAGCTGAAACCGAATGAGAACTAGAAGAAGAATTTGACATGTTATAGCCTTACTAGTCTATATGTTTTTCGAAAAAATAGTTTCTATGGTTTAATTTTTGTTCTCGTGTATTATCACTGTATGTTATCTCACAATGAAGACTTTTTAGAAGCTTGAACGCCCGTTTTTTTATCAAAATTTGCCGGTACCTTTTTTCAATCTTAACAAACTAGCTTCTGATCTTTAAAACACAGCCTGATCAGTAAATCGTTTTTTTTGAGCCAGGTTACAAACATAAGGGTAGTCATAATTTAAATTACTTGAGCTTGAAGGCTGGTTTGAATTGTCTTATGTTGAAGCCATTGAAGGTGCAAGGTAACTGCTTGATCAGATTTAGTTGAATTACTTTCAGTTGTGGCAGACGTTGTTGGATCGTCGAAATTTGGATAACATTAACAGAAGGTTCACTTTCTGTGTTTGAAATACTTTTACAGGAGGAAAAATCTCTTGTATGCTTCATGAAAAATTAATAAATTGAAAAGATTACAACAATAAAATGCTCAAAAACAGCACATCATTTACGAAAGTTGAGGGCGAGAGACTTTTACTTGAGTGAGGTAACAACGTTAACGAAACAACGCGTTGAATTACGTAGTACGTACACAAACACATATTGCATGGTTACAGACAAGTCTCAACTTGTTGTAAGCATCTCATATGAGGCGACGCGGTAACTGTTCAGGAAAGCTAGATTAGATTTTGCATTTGGATAATTGTTACCTATTAGAAACAATTCAAAAATTTTTGTTGAATTACCAAATTTGTTAAGCTTTTTTTGTGTTTAAAAAAGCCCTGAGTGTAACTATACATCTTGTTTCGAGTTACCTTCACCTAATAATTCTATCCACCTAAGATAGATCCTACGCAATAGTAAAAAATAATGAAATACACTTGGTCCTACAGCTGTTGATTCACTATTCACTATTCACCATCCCGCATTACACCCATGAGTACTATTTCATGCCTGCTGTGCTGCTACGGCCACACACGGGATCTTTAGGGGGTTTTAAATTCGAAAAAATTAAATTCTTCCAAGTGCAATTACTTTATTTTTCTATGCACTTTTTTATCAATATTACTTTTTATTCAAGGAAAGGTGATATGTTACGTCCGAGACATCAGCAATCGAATGTTAATATTTTATACAATTTATTTATTTTTTATTTTAAATTTAAAAATTACGAATGTAAAAAGAAGTAATATAATATAATATTTTTTTATATTCAATTCAATCAAGGTTTTAAAATATTCAAATAAAAAGTATTAATACATTACTGATACATTTATTAATGTGTCACAATCATATCATATAATATGTATCAATCGCAAATATATACCCTCCTATTCACCCAACCATACATAACTACAGCTTAGCATTTGTTAATAAGGCAATTTGTATTTTCTTCAATCCAAGGCTAGCTCCTACAATTCTCTATCCACCTATTTCAAATAAAGGACATACCTTAAACTTATTTGGTGCACATCATCTAAGCATTCCTGTAGTTGCTTAAGTCCCACACTGACACCATCTAATTTTCCCTGAACTGCTGACTTTAGCTGGGCCTCAATTGATGCTTTTTTATGTGTTATTCTTTTTTTATATTGTTCAACCTGAAAATAAAAAATTATAATATTAAATGAAGATGTAACATCATTTTATACTCATAACAGAAATAACAATATGAAGATAACATTGTGACTCAGTGGTGCAGTTACTTCTTTCAAAGTCAAATAAATATTGAATTTATACTACTCATATAACACAAATTGTACAGAAAATTTAGGTATTCATTTGTATTTCTTGTACTCAAATACTCATTTAAAAATTTTTGTCCATTTGCTTTTAAAAAATCTTGGAGTTAAGAGCTTAATTGATATAGGTGAGTATTTAGAGGAATGTTAAATATATATTCTCTACACCGGATATATTTAGGGTTTCTGCTTGAAAAATAAAAAATATTTATTACAAATAATAATATATATTATATAAAAATATATATAACGTACCTTCTCTAACTGCCCAGGTCTTTGCATCATGTTCATAACCATTTTCTCTGCTGTTGCCTTTGCTTCTTCCTCTATTTCATCTAAAGTGCTCATTTTATTGTTTTAATTATAAAATGTGTAAATTAGATGATTTGAAAATGTTTTTATTTTATGATCCCATAAACCTATTTGTGGCAAACTTTTTTACGTTAGGAGGCGTTCATATCACAGCAATGAAACTAGTTTTATTATTAAATATTAACTAGCAATGAACAAAAGTCAATTGAAAAAAAGGGCAGTTGTAGTGTTGTGTGTCATCATACGACTAACGGTTTTTAGACTCCGTTTAAGTATCAATAGATAGACCGTTTATTATTTATGTTTATTCATCGATAAACTAGTTGTTGAAAAAATAATAACCTTTGTGTGGTATACTTTTTTCACTGTAATTTAACAACCAGTAATTTTTTACTATGTAAAAAAAATATTGTAATACAAATTTATATAGATATAGGAACAAAAATCAATATCAATCTAAAATATTGTTTAATATGGAAACGCTGATTAACTTAATTCAATGATTATAACAATGTAAGATAATCATCAGGAAAAAAAAATGTATTCAAGGTTATTTAGTCAGTTACAAGGATCATTTAACATCAGGTAAACCGCATGCTCTTCTGCTATAAAAATTAATGAAATTTATTAATAGAATTAAATTCCGATCCGATTAAACACCGTCGATTATAAACGGTATTAGTGCGTTAACGTCGTACCACACAAAAATCGTCAACAACGTACCACTACACCACAGACAATAGAGTACGTAGGTACGTATTCGTCTCACAGATAACGGTTATAAAGGTTATAAAAAAATATTCTATTTGCGATGGCCACGAACTCAAAAGTATCACTGCCACTTCACCCACAGGCAGCAACTGAATTTTGGTTAAAAAACATCGTTAATTAGAAATCATAACCATAATTTATATCATATTGTGATTCATAACATTGAACTCCGGTCGCATGCATCCATATCCTGCCTGTGAAGATCGTTGCTCGATTCGTTGTTGTGTGTATACCACACTACTTTTGCCAAGATACGGTGTCTACTTCAACTCTTATCTGCTTCAGCGGTAGTCAGTTCCTCAATAAATATGAAAAGCCCCTTTCAGTTTATTTCCACGATTGCCACTTCTTTGTTATTAATAATTATGTAATAATAATGGCTTATATATGTTATAATAATGGCTATATGTTATAATAATGGCTTATAGTAGAACAAAAAATTACATTAACTTTTTGTTCTACTATAAGCCAGGTTAAATTATATTTGAGAATTGATATGCAAAATAAAACAAAAATAAATTTAATTATTTTATTAAAACAAATATTTTTATAAGAATATAATATTTTACGATTAGTATCACATAAGGATTAGAATGAATTAACGAATAAGAGCAGGATAAAGTGTACTCCAATCATCACATGCAATGAACTGTGAGTCCGTCTGCTCCCATCTGAAAATTATACAACAAATCAATCAACGCAAATTCTGCTTGCAGCAAAAAGTTTACAATATCTCATTAATGAAAAATTTGTTTAAATTGTTAAAATTATTCATAGCTTTTATTTTAACAAAAACTCACTTTTTGTAGTGAAAGTAACTTTACAATAATTCAAATAGACAATATTTTGTATGTGATATACATATGTATGTTATTTTATGATTAAATTAAGATGACAAAGGTAAAATATATTTTATTGTGAATATAGATTTTTAATTAGATTAGATAACATTTATAATTGTTCTATCTCGTCATTTTGATTTTTTGTGTGTTTTATAACGAGACTTACTCAAAAGTAAAAACCTATAGTGGCTGTTCGCCACAACATCACGAGGTTCTTATATTTTGCATTATTGTAACTATGCTCCCATAAACCAGGGGTAAGTGCTTAAATTAGAGATATATAGTAGTCTTAGTCTTAGAGCCATACTACAATACGAAAGGACTGGCTTGACTGGGGAAGTATCATACCCTTACAGAATATAGGTGTTTAGTCCGCTTCCTTTACTTTTATCTTCTCCTATTACTTCCCCCTTCCCTTCCCATTAAAAGTGATAACTTTTTCAAATCATTAGAACTGCCCTTGCAAAAGCAAAGGGCAAACAAAGGCTTGGTGTGCGTTGCACACGGGTGCAGCGGTGTTAGGGGGCGCTGGCCACGGCACATTCATTGAACCTGCGCCCGTGTTATGACACCGGCCGTTATAATTCAACCCCAAGTAAAAGAAGGTCCGGTTTGCATACATTTTGTATACCTTGAAACTCTTCTTATTGTGTTGATTAACAGCAAAGCAAGGCGCGCCACGAGCGGCTCTTACACTAGTAACTTTTGTTTCAACATGAAATAAACTTTAAAACAAATCGAAACGTTCCCATGTTAACATGTCTATAAAAATGTTATTTCGATGTCAATAAATAGAAATTGTAAAAAAATTGACTCTCTATACAAAATGACCGATCAGCTGATCCAATTAGTGTGAAAGTCAATTTCAAAATATCCGTCCTTAGTGCTCAAGACACTCATGGGATATTTCCCCGTAAATTTTCAAATTCTAGATTTACCGGTTTAAGTTATTCGTCGTTTGTCAATCAGTCATGGTACTGTGTTTTGATAAACATTACGTACTAGGGGTGTTGGAATTTCTTTTCTTGAGAAGTGGTAGATAGTCTAAAAACGGTTGCGAATTTATGATATAGACAACGCTTATGTTCTGTAAGTAAAACTATTTTTTCAATAAATTGATTAATTCATATTCTATGCGGCTATCAGTTTAAAATGTTAAGAAAGCAAAAATTACATATTAATCAGGTGTAGATTCAATCGAAAGCAGTGATGTTACAAAAGCTTTTAATCTAAAACAAGTTAAAGATGCCTAATTGTTACATAATTTTAACATATATTTATAAACGGCTACTGGAGTATACGAGTATTGGAAAGAAGACACAGTTAGCTGGCCAGATAGCCCTGCCAGTCGGTGCGACAATCTGCGCAGGGTGTCTAGCACCGAGGATAGCTAGGCGTGCTGACGCGTTTTGGGGTAGGCTATATCCAACAGTCAAGTGTCTGAGACTTTTGATGATGATGATGATAATATAATTCCCATTTTTCCCTGTATAACTTTTAATCAAACTACTCGCATGCTTGTTTGCTCTCCCATCTCATAAAAGAAAATTAAATTCTGAATTGATTTAACCATATGAAATATTTCAAAATACCTTAATCAAGAGGAAGAGAATCTGTCGTATGGTCAATGTCACTAAAGATTTTAGAAGACCTATTTTTTTTTTAAAAATACAGTGTTAACGTGATTTATATTGTATTATCATTTAAAAATATTTTTGACTCATGAAATGACTAAGATTGACAAATACTCTATTAGTATTATTAAAAAATAAAATAAAATGTACCTACAAAGCAAGGTAACTCAATAATACATTTATAAAATAATATCCATAACCGTGTTTATACCACGGGAACAAAGTTTTTCACGACTTACTGCAAATTAAGTCCGTAACGCTACAACAAAATGTTTATAAAAGGTGTTAGTTTAGGTTGTTATATATATTCTTAGGATTTGGTATGTTTTAGGGGCCACATACTTAAATACATAAAAATGTTCAAAGGGTAGACTATTGGCTAAATGAGTTTTATTTTACAATGTTTGGATTGAATCAAGTTGGCACTTACTTAAATTTTGTAACGTATCGGAGACCACTTGGGGCGCAGTGAAGTTTTCCGGGGCTTCAGTAGTAGAAAAATCGTCGCCTGTCGGCCACCGACAACCAACGTTTAGTTAGTTCGCAAATATTGCCACACAATTACAATATTATTTAATTGCTGCAGGCATCACACTTAATACAATTAAACACATCATATGCGATAAGAAATGTGCGATTTATATTAAATTTAAAAAAATGCAATAGGATTTATAGTTAATACAAATCCTACATATTTTACCTTATAATATATAAAGTGCTACATAAAAATGATCTTAAATTTATTACATATATTATAGGCTATACTATTTTTTATGATGACGAAAATTCAGCAACTTAAAAAATCGTTGATTGATTTTTATCACAGATTCGTCGTTCGTTCATGATGATTTTACTATTTTAATTAAATTTTATTGTAGCCATTGAAAAGTATATTTTAAAGACTAACAGCATGCATTTGTTAAAGCTGAAGAAATTTAAATTCCACCACAACAGCTTTAGTACAAGGTTAATAAATATATTATAACTGCCAAAAACATTTAAATACTTTCCAAAATCTAAACAAAAACATTTTATTCAGGCCAAATCGAATTACAGTTGCATGCATAAGCATTACAATTATTAACATGAAATATACACTAATACCTTTATTATATAATAAAAGTAATTTGCCCGCATTTTTACATAACCTTTTTCAGGAAGTATAATGCTTTAGTATAATCCGATTTTAGTATAAGGTAATATTTTGCTTAGATTTTACACAATCTTAAAAGCCTTCGAAATTTATGACACTATAATTGCCTCTTTAGTTTAATAGAATAGTTGTCAAAGAATCCAAAATTTGCGTGAACGACCATCGTTTAATTCGTCATTGCTTGGTTTTGTAAATAGATACTCCTAGAACCAGCAGCAAAACATACGTATTAATAAACAATATTTTAGATACCTGATAAATTGAAAGTTTCAACATCCATGAAGGATGGATGAGAGATATTGTCATTCTTAAAATATAATTCACAGCGTATCTCGTTTCCTTCGACTTTGTCTTTGGAGAGAGTGGCGTTTGCTGATATAGCATATAACCCAGTTTCAGCGCCTTCTACAATTTCCGATAAACTGACCACTGCCCTGGAAATATGACGTTAAGTTTAGATATGGCATTTAAATATAACACATACTTTACATTCTATTTACGTCTTGATAAATAATTTTTTTTAATATTTTACAAATTCTCATCATTGAATCTATGATTAAAATATTTCGGGACGACAATATTTACCCATCTACCGTAATTGTTAGGTCTGGGTAGGGCGCGACGTCATTAGCTTCGCACGTGACTAAAACATCTTCTTCTTCGTCTTCATCTGGCCCGTCAGGAATTATGGAAATATTCAATTGCGGACCGGAACCCATCGCTGAAAAAGAAAAAATTAACTTGATACGACTTTTAAGCGATATTTTTTATGAGATATATGAAAGTCCAATAGGGTTTCACGATAAGATTTACTCATTTACCATGCTAGGTAGGCGTAATTTTGATAACAGAGGCAGCAACGGTACTGCAGCAACAGGTATACAAGTATATAGTTAGACTTTGTTTTTCTAATGCTTGTACCACCTACACCGCGTGCAGGTAATATTGATAATATATGCGATAACAACCTGATCTTCGGTTATACGCGTCCAATTTCTACCAGATTTACGCATAACGTCACTTCATCTGGCCAGTGAGCGTCCCACACTACGCTTGTCAAATCGCCTACACCAGAGGCTGTCAGTTCTACTTGCGATTAATGCGGTTGCTCCTAAAACATTCCGATAAAATAGGATATACTATAGGTGATTATGAAACTTACTGTAAACTATTAACTCTTGATGTTCTCGCACTTCGTCTACACGGGATACCTCACATTCGTAGAGCCCCGAGTCCGCGGGCGTTACTTTTGTTAACATAATACCGTCATTACCTAATAATTCTGAAATAATATTTTTTTACTTTTAAATTTTAAAAAGTATATTAGGTTAAAAGGATATGCAACCATAGTAGCTCAGAAAAATATGTGTTCTACTTCATATCAAAATAGAAGTATTATATCTATATTTAGTATAGAACTATATTTAGTATAGAATAGTATTATATCTATATTTACAATCATAAGCAAAGTACCCTTAAAATTAGCAAGATAAATTTAAGGGTATATATAATAGCTCATAAGACATGTTACTAAGAATGGATTTCCTAATAACGAACATAATTTGCTACGCAGCTCGGTGGCAAAAAACGTGCAAATATTCTACCCAGCTCTATCACTATGAAGTAGAGATCTAACACGTACTTGTGTTAGATCTCTACTTCATAGTGATAGAGCCATGGTAACATGAATGGTCCGAGAATGGAAGTACTACATTCTCACAAAATATCAGCGTTAAGTGATATTTTACTGTGTCATCACATTACATACCTAATTAGCACATTAGCGAAGCTTTCGGAGTCAATGGTCGTAAGATCAATTAGCCAATTATATAATAAATATATGTATGGCCTATAAGTATTGGGTTGTCACATAAGTTCGTCCGGTTTTTTCACATTAATTCAATTTTTTTCGCTGCTTGGGTTGTGTTTTTCCCTTTTCGAAAATAATACAACATAATATGCCGAAAATACTCATTTTGCTCTTCCATTTTACTATACACGAGATCACAAACTAAGTAGTAAAATTAAATAAATTTTACACTAAAATGTACCCACAAGTGTTTATTACAACTGACGTTACGAAAACATCCATCCCTCCACCTAAATATTTTCCGTCTAGTATAATACTACTAATAGGCATCAATATCTTTGATAAATACGAACGAACATATGTGACAACCCAATATTTATTCTGGGTGCTCCGCCAATCTGCTTTCGCGAACAAGCGTGATAGGTTAATAATATGTTCGTTCACCCAGAAATAGGGAGACCCGTGCCCAACGGTTGGACATTATCTAATCTTAAACTCCAAATATTAGGTATTTTAAAGAAATAATCGCTAAAAAATGTGTTTGTAATTTTAATACTTGTTAAAATGGAGATATTGAATAGTATTTAAAATATAATTGCCAATCTTATGGTATGTTGATTGATTAATTAATTAAATCGATTGTGGTAAAAGTTTAATCGTGAAATACCTAGTCCAATGGCGTTGTGAATTATTACGGGATCGTGACCAGCTATCCTTTGGTACAATTGGTGCATCTGGTCGCTGGTAGCATTTATTGGTGTCCACCACCACTTCACATACAATCCTTTTTCAGATTCATTTGTGTTCAGTTTATAACGGCACTGCAATTTTACGTCGTCTCCAACTTGAGCTTCGTGAGGTACAGTGAACTCAGTTATAGATAATTGTCGACTACCTAGAAACAATGCGAAAATAAAATTAGTGGTGTTATAGTTTGGGTCTGTGTAGTGTGATAAGCAAATGAATATATTAGTAAACATGTATGTATGGAAGCAGCAATATCTCAGTTGGAAAGGAAACGGTTGCGATCTAGTTGAGACCATGAGTTCGTATCTTTACAAGCATTATTAGCTTAGTAGAAATGATAAAAAATAATTCTAGTAATATTCAAACATTGCTAGTCTTCCTACGTCCTACGTCCTACGTTCCTAATCCTACGGTTATCTGGAAGATATCGCTATTAGCAATAAGATCGCCATTTGTATATAAATATTATACTACAATCAATAATTGTATAACTTTATTTTTGGTGTACAATAAAGAATATATCTATCCATCTATCTGTCTTCTTTTAAGACACATTTAAGTATAAAGGAATAGCTCATTATACTGTGTGTATTATGATCATCACAACAGCTGAAACAGTCTATTTATGGACATTGGCCTCCCTTAATATTAAGATTGATTTTGTAAATTACAGTTAGACATCAACAGGTTCCATTAAAAATCGGTGTTCAAGCTAACCATAGCTTCAGGCTGAGATTAGAACAATACGTCCAAGTAGCATGTAAAATCTCTCGTTAATTATTTATTGCAATGCCGATTTCATGAAAGTGACAATTGACGAGTGCTGGAGTAGAGACTGCACGTTGTCAAACGTTACACCTCAAGATGTAGGACGTCCCCGACTAGATGAAGCGATGACCTGTGCAGGGCGGCTGGCAGGAACTGTCAGGAGGCAGGAAATGTCTATGTATGATTTTACGTAGCGAATGGCGTTCCAAAATGTACGTGTCATTATACAGCAAGCTCCCTAAATCATATTAAAGTAAATAATGTTATGGTAAAAGTTATTGTAAGAATTTTATATGAATGTTATCGGGCCCTATGTATATATAATTTATAGCTCAAGAACATTATTTTCAAATCAAGTTTGTTTCTTAGTCTTGAATTCGGTGATAAACTATGGTGCAAAAAGCTTTGGTATTCCAGGTATAGAAGGTACTTTGCTATACCTTTAAATAATAAAAAACAAAGAAGTTTGTAGACAGTACAGAGGTTTCTCAATATAAAGATGCAAATTTTGTCAAATGCAAATACAATATAGCAATTAATTGTATTCTTTAAATGATACCTAATCCTTTTATTTGCTACGATGCAACTTCTGGGAGAACACTTTACTACATGGAACACATGAACGCACCATTCACACTTTCTCAAGCAATTTCTATTTTACCTAACGGTAAGGCTTATTTTCAATATAACTGAAAAAGAATTCAATTTCAGTGTCTTGCAGATACGTTATACATACACAAATTACACCCAATCTAGAGAAATAGAAATAAAAGTTACTTAAAAAATATATTCGACTTGGTTCACACACTTCTAGGAACTTTAAATATTTTTGTTTTGTAAATAAAGAACAGGTAACTTATGGTATATTAAATTAAAAATTATTTCGTATTTTAAATAAAGGCGTTTCAAAATCAACACAGATTGAAACGGGGGAAACAAATATAATACAGATGCATTTATATAGGTTCATACCTATATATCTTCCTATTTTGATAGTGTGATTCATATAATTATAGCTTCATGAGTTTTATTTTTTGTGTGCAACTACATTTTATAGTAGAGAAGGCAGAGGCAGGCTCACAGTAACTGATCGCCACCGCCCATAAACATCCACAACACTGGAAGCGTCAAATACGTAAGCGATCTGACGTGGACATATACGCTCGTCTCTCGATACCCGAATGTCATTACTGTTCAGGTATAGTGCAGTTGGAAGTTCGTTCCACAGTTGAACCGTTTATGACAGAAAATTGTCACTAAATCGCACGGTGCCAACGATCGAAGTGATGAGATCATGAGATTATCATGGAGATGGAACTTGTTGTTACGGCGGCGACTCCGAAACTGTGCGGCTATTAGGAGGTTTAAAACTTCTTCAGAACATTTGTCATAATAAACTACTCCTTATTTACTATTTTGTATTCATATAACTAAGAATATAAGAAAACTTAGGCACATGTATTCATAAAGCACAGACCAAATAAGATTGAAAATAACGGGAGAAGAGTTTCCTATAGAAATAGGAGTCCGGCAAGGTGACCCTATTGATAATGATATTCAAGAATCTAGAATAGAATCAGAATGGACTCAATATAAACGTTGAAAACCTAAGTCACTTTCGTTTTGTAGATGATTTGATTTTATTATCTGAGAGTCTGAAAAAACTAGAATTTATGCTACAACAATTAGTAGATTAAAGTGCGAAAGCTGGGCTTTCGATAAATACAAATAAAACTAAAATAATAACTCATGATCCACAGACGTATAATATTGTAATAAATACGGCGAAAATAAAATACGTAGAAGAATATTAATATCTTACAATTAATAGCTTCAAGTGATACTACTGTGCATAAAGAAATTGAAAGAAGAATAGCGAATACTTGGAGAAGATTTTGGTCTCTAAAGTTATGAAAAACAAGGACATGCCAATGAAAGAAAAAAGGAACGTTTACAATTAATGAACAAAATAAAGATATATTAAAAAAGTATAGAGAGAAGTATAATTGGCATAAACATACAAGACAAAATAAGATTAAAAGATATAAAAAGGTTAACCAAATTTAAAGACGCAATAAAAGTATGTAAGTCATTAAAATGGCAATGGACTGGACATATGATAAGGGAAAAAGAGGAGAAATGGCCAAAAATAGTCTCAGAGTGGTATGCAAGAGATGAGAAAAGGAGCAAAGACAAAATGCTGTGAAGATGACTCCAGAAGAGTTGCAGGCAAAAGATGGATAGGATTAGCAAGTGATAGAGCGGCATGAAATTTCTTGGAGGAGGCCTATGTTGAAGGACAAGCTGTCGATTTCACAAATTGTTTTAACTAAATTAAATTAAGATTAAATTAATTAATCAATGATAATTATTGATAGACAATGATAAAGGCTTTATTTATTTTATTATTATATTCATATAATTTATTTAATACATCTGTAATATGGTCGCACTAATGTTAACATCGCACGTCTTTCAACATGAGATCATTTGCATTTTCGACATGCCAGATTTGGCAGCGACGCTTACAATAAAATGCGCAGCGTGCTGCGCGTAGTTGTAACATAATATTATTAGCAAAGTAGTAACAGGTGTGATACTATTGAACTGTTAAATTTTACTCGATATAATTTTATATTTTCGGGCATTATGTAATTAACAAAAAACTTAAAGTTCCTTAAAAATTATCCTTCAATCTTCCGTCACAAGAACTAGACGAGGATTAGCTTTGACCAAGATTCCGGAAGTGCTTTAAAGGACGGAAAATGTAGGGATTGTGATTAAAGTATTGATAATCGTTATTATTGTGATTATTTTTGTATGAAATATAAAGGCAAACATGTGGATTGGGAGAAAGGAATCAAATTAGCCCATAGACATTTACAAAACCATAAGCATTATAGATAACCATAATTAAGCGTTATAGAAGCGTTAACAGCCTTTTAATAATATGTAGGCTTGTTTTTTGAAGGTTCCAATGTCGTATCGCTTTGGAAATAGCGTTGAAAGTGTCTAATTTCATAAAGTGGTGGCGCATAGTAAGAAGTCAAAGTCATTGTTAATAACAATTAAAGTCCACATACAAAAAGAATTAATCCGTAAAAAAATATAATTCCTTAATTATACCTTACTTTACAACATCACAAGCCTTTATAAACTAAAAAAACTTTTATAAACTAACGCGGAATTCAGTATCGCGATATCTAAACCTTTTAGTATTATTTAAGAACAATTTCCGTA
The DNA here is from genome assembly GCA_031353405.1 of Baronia brevicornis. Classification (NCBI taxonomy): domain Eukaryota; kingdom Metazoa; phylum Arthropoda; class Insecta; order Lepidoptera; family Papilionidae; genus Baronia; species Baronia brevicornis. The sequence continues at coordinate 295,671 of JASFAT010000701.1, forward strand.
GTTAAAATTGGACATATCATTTGTGCAGATAATTAAAAAACATTAAACGTGTTTCTTTTATTTTCATTATAACTTGATTGATTTTATTATGGTTCTCAATTTTTTTATCGATATTTATCATAATAATTAAAATAAAACAGAATTGTGATGATTTGTTTGTTTTTAGAAAATAACATAGACACGTTCATATATTATGTCATATAAGATGACATTTAGTATACCTACGTATGTACACATAATTTTATTAATATATGAATTTTTGAACGATTAAGATAGAAAAGTAAAAAAGGTATAAAAATAATATTTTTAGTAGATGTATGTAAATATTATACATTGTTTGGCTTATCGCCAATTGCCAAAGCTGAATATGCCTTCCCACAATTCGGTTATTGAGCACCTTGCTGCAATTGAACGGCTGCCTTTACGATGCGAAGGAGCAATACAACCCGTCCGAACAATGCGTATGTACATTCTAAACAGCTCACTAGCATACTGGTCAATTAGGTTAGCATATCATGTTTATTATAGTTTACATTTCTACTAGCAAACAAGCAAACTTTAACAATTTCTTATTCAAATACATATGTATATAATAATAATATATTTATTGATCATTAACAAGTTTCCAATTTTGTTTCACTGCCTATTAATTTAATATACACATATAAGATATGCATTATTATTATTTTTATGATCAAATGGCACTAACATATACGTATTATAAACGTCTTTTAGTGTTGATTATATTTCTTTATGTCCTATTTTGTATGTTCCTAAGTAGGTTACTTACTATTCAAATTTAGTCATAGTTTTTTGTTTGTATATATGTTTATGTGTAGACTATAGTAAACTTAAGCACTGTAGAGCTACAGTGATTACTGATTAGTGTATCACTAATGTATAAAAACTCTTTATTTGAATATAATAAAATCTTATATAATTTTTTTTGCACTTGTATATATATCACGCAATTTAACATATTATTCATTTTGCAAGAAAGGGCGATTTACGTAATATGTCAGACGAACAAATCATTATTAATTCAAAAACAATTATTTATCATTTATTTATTATATATTATTTAATAATTGTTGTATATGTTATGTGTATGTGGTGGGTAGTTCTCAATAAAGCAGTTGTTGATATACTCTCGTTTCACTAGTCACAATATGGCGGTTACAATAACGCGATGTTCTAGTTATAAATAACATAAAAGAAAATAGTAGCATAAATAATTAGTGTATATGTGCTGTATAATAAAAATATTGATTGAAATGGGAAAAACCAGTGGAGAGGAAGAACCAGTGCAATACACCCTATACACATATCACATAAACCTACACCCATATACATATATCATATACAATAATAATTAATTATTTAATATTTAAAATTTTTAAAATTACGCATGTTTAGAAAAGTAAAATAATAAATAAGGTTTTATTATATTCCAATAAAAAGTTTTTACACATTAGTAATACATTAATCAGTAATCAATGTGTCACTACAGTACCTATTTCTAGTCACAAAACTAACGAATGAAAGCCATAAAATGTAAATAATCGAAAATAGTTCATATTAGTTTGTAGTTATAGGCAATGAAGTTTTAAAGCTTTGGGCAACAGATCGAAGAAACTTCTATTTAAAAATATTATGGTAAATTGGGTCATATCCCAATGAATAAGCGACTATCTTAGGCAACCTTGAGTTGGTCCGGGAATGTTAAAAATACCACCGCGGTCGACAGCGGTCTGCTTGGTGTGGGGTACGTACGCTTCAATTCGATGAAATTTAATAAATGTTAACCACGTAATCAAAATATCGTAGAAGTTAGAAAAATAACAAAGTTAAACGTCTGAAACTTCAAAATAAAATAAAACATCCGAATCAAAACACAAGTGTGAAGGTCGATGAGATGTTTTGAGAAAAATAAATGGTTTTTTATTATTAAATGACACTCCTCCATAAGCCAAAATTACGAAGAAAACCTACTAGGTTTTCTTCGTAAATTTGGCGTAAACCTAAGCTTCTCAAAACAATTTATTAAAACATTATCCATAATTAATGTGTGTTAAAATATCAAAGTGTATATAGAATTATATTAGTATTAACAGTGGATAATCTATTTGTGATTACGGGTACAAAATAGAGCCACACAATTAAATATAACTTTCGACAGCACGAAGATAGATATAAATAGTTATAATACAAGGAACAAACACAAATCATCAGTATCAGGTACGCGACCTCATTAACAGTTACACTTTTATAGGGTACGCATTTTTCCAAGAAAGTTAATCGGGATGTACAAACATTATGTTACTAAATTTAAAAAAATAAGCATAAATTATGTAGTAATAGCCCTCAGTACATTCTTTACCCTTAATTTTTTTTACAAAAGTAAAAACTGTGATCGCTCTCGGCTATTTCGATATCATTTAGCAATATCTACATGTAAATCAATGTAACGTGACTTTTATACGCGATTATTGCATGCTTCAGACATTCGTATGGAAATTAGACTTCCCGTAATGTATGCGGCTTTGCTATGTCGTCTTCTGACGTGTCGTCTAATTTCTTATTAAAAGGTTGAGAATGACGATGTGAAAGACTACCACGTTGTCGATGTCGTTGACGTCTTGTGAACAGATTATTGCTTGAGCCGTTTTACATTTCGTATTTCATTTTTTCTTACTCTTCCAATTTAATAATTAATTGGACATAACTGAAGACGGTTGTCTATAACGATCTATAAAATAATCTTTGTTTTCAACTGAAAGAGACAAAAGAGGGACATTTGCGGAAATTATTTCGCCATTCCTTTTTTGTCAAGGAGAACCTCAATATGAAATGGTGTCACAAGTATACTTAATTGTAAACATACTGATGTTTAACAAATAAATTTTCCTATATTCGAATAATAAAGAATATGAATTTAAAATATCCGTGGGTACCTTACGACACGAGTATGTAAACAACCACCATTGGATGGGCTCCACGGAACAAAGATGTTGGTGCATTACATATATACAGTACAGATGTATTCTAAGTAATAAAAACTAAATTACTAATCCCAAGGTTGCCAAGAGAAGAAATTACTTTCATTTGTGAGGGCGATTTAAATATGTATTGAACAATTTATCACGTGATTATGACCTAGGGGAGGGAATTCAATAAAAGAACGTATGTGTTCGCTAAAGGCTGGCAACGCATCTGCGACGTCTCCAGCGTTGCGGATGTCTATTGGCGGCAGTGATTGTTTACCACCAGGTAACCCGCATGCTCGTTTGCCTGCTCTGCTATAAAAAAGTCACATATTAAAGAAATACACTGTATATAAATATATATGTAAATATATTGCAGAAATTATATATGCCCAGAAAAAATATTGTTATAAATAATTATCTTAGGGTTAATCAAAAACACCGCCACATGATTCCGTACAATATAAAACGGAAAACTTAAATCAAAAAAAAATATTTTTTCTGTCAACTTGTTTTATGTCATATTTTTTCTGGTCCAAATAAAATAAACTTACATATGCATATAGGTATAACAAACCTATACATATAATCATAACATGTTTACGACTTGCTGAGACTACCTAAGACTTAAAGGGAGATCAACACAGTATAAGACTACCTAAGGCTTTCTATATTTTTTACTTTAACATCATCAGTCTAGCATAAGAAGAAGACTTAAAAACAATCATATGATACATCAAAATATAGGATAGGTACTCGTAAATGGAACATTAGAAACTTGGACTTTCCGTAAGGAAATCTTCCTATAAATTCCATTACGATTATATCATGGACATAATCTATTTATGAATTACACTTATTTATATACATAGAGATGCATATAAACTAATCATCAATCAACAGAATCAAAAGAATTTGAATGCAAATTTTCACACCTTATTTAAGGATTCATCTACTGTATGAGTTATCACTAAGCCAAATTTAACAATAATCTTCAGATACTCATATTTATATACATGATGATACAGAGTTTTAGACATAAATGACTAGACTTATATTTATTAGTAGCCGTAGTAAATAAAAAAGTAAATTAATAGATTGTCTTTCTTTTTTTACATTTGTTGTTTTTTTTTATTTAATTTTATCTGTTTAATTTTATAGTATTTCATTATTTCAATAAATCAGTAACCCTTTTGTCAAATTATAAATAAGAGTTATATAGTCCGGGTGTTTTTAAGTTTTTATTATATATTTTTCTTTAAGACTGTAACTTGTTTTGTGTCTAATAAATAAATAAATAACCGCATTAAGTTAAGCAATTATCTACTGGAATCAAAAAATTCTTGTTTTGTTCTACTATTATTTATTCTATTCAAGTTTGATAAATATATAATCATGTAAAACGATCAAATGCGTAATTTTTACGTTGTTTCATATTCCCAATAAAACCTCCGAAATCACAGTTACGAATTTTCCTATGAATCAAACTATTTTTAATAAATATATACGTACCAAATTCAAACATTAACTGAATAATATACTAAAAGAGGAAGTATGGACACAATAGATTTACTTTAAATTAATTTGACCCCACAATAAAAGTTAAGATTAGAGATGACTCTTCTGAGACGTGAAGAATATACTAATACACAATTTAAAAACTAAACGGGTATATCCACAATCACTGTCGTGATTTCTGTTTGCGTACATATTGGTTACAACTTAAGGATTGAGTGATATTAACACCGAACGGTGGGTTTTCTCACCTGGCACAAGGCACAGGATCAAACACCAGGCGTGCCACATCGCAACGCCGTGCTGATGATATGAGGCGTGCGCGGAAATCGTGAATGGGACGCGAGAGATACGTAACGACTGACCGCGCGTGATCCCCGCCCGCCCTTCGAACTGCAAATTGGCCTTCGTTGAGTACGAGATAATAGTACAGTATTCTATCGGTGATTTTTTTCAGATGATAGCAGCAAACTTGAGTAAACATGTTAAGGATTGTTTGATTCAAGAAAATATCTAAACACGTTAAATATGTAAGGTAATTAGAAATTGCTTGTTTTCATTTATATCTATATTTACATATTTTGTTTTATTTATATGTTACCAAAACTAAACCTGTCATTAATTGTACTCTTCCGAAATGAATTTTTGTGTAAGCCTGCCAATTGAAGAAATAAGAAGAAAAGAGAAGTGATGGCTAGAGTATAAAATTAATTCCTATATATTTTATAAAGAGCTTTCTTAGATACTTTTTATATCATTACCATCATCAACAGCCTGCGGCAGTCAACTGCTGGACATAGGCCTAAGAAGCGCCAACTAGCGCGATCTTCGGCTTCATTCATATTATATTTTTATATAGAGACGTTAAATGTATAATACTAACTTCAATCTCCATTCCTTCCTTCGTCCTTCCACAGATTCCATGCCACAGGTTTTATTGTTCGTTCATTATGTATATGTTTTTTTTATATAGATCGGCAAACTAGCAAGCTTGATTAGAAGCAACCATCGCCGCCCATAAATAAATACTGAGGGCAGTGAAGATGCGTTGCAACTCTTAGAAGAATGTCAATATTTTAATTTAAAATTGAAGATATTTAATGGGAATTAGTGAGGTTATACATATTATGTACCCTTTTCAAAGAATAAAATCGTTTCAAAAATACATATTTTAAGTTCACTTGAAATTGCTTGTTGGCACTACTAGTAAAGGCCATTCAACCATGATATCTTTTATCAAATTTAAGATTTTTGGATACTAATTCTTTGCTTAGTTGAAAACTCAGACAAAAATGAAAATGTTCATCAAGTCTGCATAATAAATGTCTATAAAAAAGCAAACAAGTTTAAAATAAAACATTTTATTCTACTCAGCAATATAGGAAGTATACTTCTTATAATCTTAATTATTATTACATATAATATAAACTGACATTGCACCAAACATTCCAAATAATAGATTATTTAAAAACTCTTAAAAAATCTTGTCATTTTTATTTTTCGTAAAAATAATTTATAAAATATTTATCACCATAATGTTCGATGGTTTGCAGGTAGACTTATTTCTAGGGAAGGCAGCCTACCCTATATACATCAACAATGTCTTAATTTATCAAAAAAAAATGTAACTTTAAAAATTATTTAAGCATCATAATAATGATATTGAAAAAAGATTGGAAATTATTTATTATTACAAAAATTAATGAGTATTTGATTTTTATGCTTAGGTCAGCAAATCTTTGGCAATAAATACACCGCAGCCGTCTGCCTAACTCTTAGTGAAATTAAAAATAATTCTTATATACTTCTCATATTCTATGGCTCTAGTACTTTGCAAATGCTTAAAAAAAACGATTACTATTATGATAGTTTTGGTATGGGGTGTATTTAATTCTCTGACAATATTTGTAAAAAATAAAATTTATCACCTGGTACATATTGAATTGAAATATACATATATGTATATGTGTAAATCAAAGTTTTAACACTTTAATGTCATTCATCCTACACATTTATAATCTACTGTATGATATTTGGCAAAAAAGTCTTAGGTACATACTAAACATCTATACTAACTAAATAGCTCTCAAAATTTAAATTATCTAAAAACATTTACTTGTTATTTTTATCAGTAGTGTTTGGACTACCACAAATCAGATTACATGAATTATGTCTCGTTTTTCGCGGACCATCAGTAGTAACATCTCCAGCTGCAACTGATGTTAATGCTACAGTTTTGTCAAAGTCTATAGTAGTATAGCCAACACTTCCTGGTGGCACTGCAGTAGAAAGGCAAGTAGATGACATCTTTTCTAAACTATTCTGTGATACAAGCCTCCCACGTGTTTGTGATGAAAATGAACCTGTGCTTTCATTTTTAGAGCTGGTGTATGACTGATTCTCAGGGGATGCCACATCTCTGACAACTTTTACAGCTTCTTTATTAGTGTCAATATCCAGTACAGCATAATTCACTTCCAATTCTTCCACTGGTGACATTGATGTAAATGTATCTGACTCTGAATATTTATGATTTTGTTCTGAAGATGATAACTGAAGTACTGGTTTAGATCCTTTAACACAATCAACTATATCACCCAAAACTAAGTTTGCATAACTATTAATATCAATCTTATTACCTATAGTTAAATTACAATATTCCACTTGTTTTGGAGTAAGAGGTGTTGTAGGAACAATATCACTTTGGTCTATTTCAGGGAAATTGGTCTCACTAGGTGCTATATTAACATAAAGCCTAGAACCTTCTTGTTGATCTATACTAAGTTGAGCATAATGCTCACTGCTATTGCTTAAAGTTGGTGATAAGGGACCTGTTATAGATTTACTGGGTATATTATCATTAAGGTATCTACTTTCTAGAAATCGAGTTTCATCCTCAATGTCCCTCATTGCATTCAAAACTGTTTCTTGACGTAAAGTGTTTCTGAGAATTGCTAAATCTCTATTTATGTCATTGCTATATATATGTCTGCTATCTGATGCGGTTTCCCCTTGATTATTGTTATGTTCTCTTTTAAAATCACGTACTTGATATACATTCGTTGCATGGTTATTTGTATTCTGTGGACGTGGGTTCAAAGGCATAACCTCAAGTATGTCTGCACTAGAAGGAGATCCTGGTGACTGAGTGGTATTTCGGTGAACTATAGAATGTGAGGCGATATTTGAAAGATTATTATTTTGTGTAGCTCCTACATTGTCAATTTGTCCATTGTCTATGGAAGAACGATGTACAACTGAAGCTTGTACCGTTTGCCGACCTTGCGGAGATGGGGTTAATCTAGATACAGGATAGGATACAGAATCATGTATAACATTTCTCAATTGTATTTGTTGCTGCAATGTACGAAAAAGCAATGATGCTCTTCTACACCTAAATGCATAGATTCCTTCACCTGTCTCACATCTCCTTCCTGAAAAGAAAAAGCAGTTAACAATAATAATGTCATTTAAAATGACTTCAACAAGTATGTCATATATTTTACAAGGTAATTGTCACCATATCACTAGAATGTCTCCCAACTACATGAAGCAATGATGTGCATGGGGCAACTGGTGAAACTGGATGCATATAGCTACAAATTAAAGTGATGGTGTGCCTTTGGGGAAATCTATAACAAGCAGCAGGCTGCCACAGATTGATAATGGTAATGAATTATCATCGACTTGTAGGAGAAAACTACTAGAGATAGAATACTCCCAAATAGGTAAAATTTGCCTATAACCATCAAACTGAACAGGTGCATTTGCAACCATAGAGCTAATCATCTCGTACTTGTTTAGCTGCTGCCTTTTACCAGCCCATGTTAATATATAATTTGTCCAATGTTCAAAATGTATATATCACCATCACTTGCCTATTAGATAATTATTTGCTATATAGTAAGATGCAGTAATATATTGTCACCTGATAAAATGAATGGGTGTAGCTTAATTTGGGTTAATTTTGATGTTCATCAATGGATAGCTGGAGACTTATTATGATGATAAAATTTATACAATATAAGAGAGCCAAATGAGTTGGCAGCAACTTTAAAACTTTTACAATTTCTAAACAAAAAACAAACCTGATTCAAAACTGAATATAACTCCTTCAAAACCATATCGCCGTAAGGAGTGTAGTGGCCATACAGTGGAATCTCTGCCTTCTCTATACAGAATTATATCAGACTCCGTGATTTCTAACTGACCCGTACATAGATCCACTCCATTTTCATCAATATTAACAACGCGGAAAACGTTAGGGTGTATGTCAGATATTTCATTTTTACTGTGGAAACACCCCATTACGAGACATTAAAACTTATATTTAACCCATTTCCAACAATCTGAAAGTAAATATAAGAAAATCCTAGATTATAAGAAAATTTTCAACGATTTTCGACTTACAATAAGTACCTTAATCTCATTTTGTTCTGTATCGGTTTTGTTATTTAGGTAACAAAACATTCAATACCATTATTTTATTCTTCATAGTAAAAAAGTGTTTGACGTTCGTCAAAATTAGATTACACTTGTTCAATATATATTTTTTAATTTTAATTAATATAGCGATTTTGGAAAATATTTATTTTATTAACGCTAATAGATTATCTTCTTCCTTAAGCTTTAAATTCATGTCTTATATACACTTCCCTTTATACCGATCAATTAATTTATTTTAATATTATATTAAGCATGGAAAAATTTCAATCTACATCTTTCAATTTAATTCAATAACATTGGTGCTTCCATTGTTGCTTTGCTTTTCAATGTGACAACTGTTAACAGTGTTGCCAAATATGAGCTAACAAGGGGAGACTACGACGCCACCTTGCTTTTATTAATTATATAGGTATTAAAATAACTTAAGAGTTTAGAAAAAATACGTTGGTATTAAAAATATCCAGTTTCATGTTTACCCTTAAAATCATAAATAAGCAAATTGGCACGCCATTACATTTAAAACACGATATATTTTCTCATTTTTCCCAATAATGCTTTATGCTGTCTGTGCTTGATTATTATTTTAATATTTTTTAAATCCAAACAAAGACAAGAAACTATACATTATCTAATAATGAGACTGATATTCATGTTTTTACGATGAAATATCTATTTAGAGGGCAGCGGAGCTTGAGAATAGATTCTATATATCGTTGACGCTATGCGCAACTTGAAGTGCGTGAAAGACGTGCCACGCACGCCACATTTTAAAAATTAGGAAACCAAAACAAGATTATTTTATAATTAAATTTTAATTCACTTCAAATAACCATTAAATCACAAAAAGTAAACGGTACACAATAAATAACGAACTATTTAAAAATTGCATTAACTGAATCAATTTGATGCACCAAATTGATCCAGTTAACCCACTTTTATAGTATGTAGAATCAATTCTTAATATTCTCATGAAGAACCATATTATCTACAATATCGAGCAATATTAGAGTAATAACTGTCGATATTATTACCCGCAAATAGGCCTTGGATAAGCGTGGTGGGTGGGTTTCCATTAGCTCTTCCATAAATGGTTATGTCGGTGCCCAGCAGTAAGACATATATGAGCTGTGAAAAAAAGTCATGTATTATCAAGAAACAATCATTTGCCGGGTATTCTTTTCCTTGTATAAAAACAATACATTGGCAAAGTTAAAAGAAACAACATTCGTTCTAAAACGTTTTATTTAAAAATCTTTTAAAATATTTGGTGTAAATTACAGATCCATCCATAAAAATAAAAGTATGTCTACTTTAAATAACAAAAGTCAAATTTGGCGTTATTTTAAACTAGGTGAACATGACCAGGATAGGACTCAATGTAAAATATGCAATAACATCTACTCTTGCAAGGGACATACCACCTCGTTTATGAAAATCATTTAAAATCGATGGACACGAGTTTAATTTGTTTAAAAACTTAAATAAAAAATATACACTATAGCACGCAAATTTTTATCGCCACCACCCTAGCAGAGGGTGGCAATAATTCCTAGTGAACAGTTGTTCAGTAGCGCGTTTTAATTTATGAACCTCTGCGGTACAGACTTGAATCTAAAAAGGCGGCAATATTACTTTTTTACACAGGCCTTGTGTAGACATAGGGGTGGGTGTTCCAGAAACTGTATCTGAAACATCGTTTCCAAGTGAATACGCGAACAGACGACAATGACAATATTAGGTGCAATCTATAACTGTAATTCTTATATTTGTACATGTTGTGCACCAATTCTTATTGTATTTATGTGATTACGTGTATTTATTTGATTTAATTATTCTTGCCACCTCCAACACATCAAAATGTTTTTTTCTTCTTAAAGCTAAACAAAACCATCATCAACAATTTGTATTTTTCGTAACGCTCACACATCTAATGATGGTATATATTACATGTAGCAAACATATGTGTGTGACGTCATATTTCCCATTTGCCTGAGCCTGAACTGTTCTGAACTTTAAGTTCAGAGTAGGCCATTTTTCGAACAGGATTATCTTTACCTGTGGGCTTATAATTACAACAAGCACAAAATAAAGGAACGAAAGGAATACTAATTTACATTTTGTTCTATCCTAAATTTCGTCGTATTAACACTTCGCATGTTTCAACAATTAATTCGGCTAATTTAATACTATGATAATCTACAGCCGTGCCGGAAGAAGATTTTTTATCTATTTGAGACAAAAGCTTATGAATTATATTTACAGTCGAAGGCAATGACGGGTTGGCTGGTATTGATACATCCAATGCCTGCAACATAGAATAAATATTATATGATAAATTATATATAATGCACAAAAATCGCTAAGAAATTTAAAGAACAATCCCGATGAGTGGCAATCCAGTACGGTGAGTTTTTCAAGAAACTTGTTTCCACGCACCACTACCCAGTGGAACCAGCCATCTCCAGCGGTGTTTCCGAACCGATACGACATTGGAACCTTCAAAAAACAAGCCTATACTTTCCTTGAAGGCCAGCAACGCTTCTGTAACGCATATGGTACTGCGGATGTTTATGGACGGCGTTGAATGCTTTTCATCGGGTGACACGCCTGCTCGTTTGCCCTTCCTATCCCATAAAAAAACAGTAGATCAATCTCATTTCACCGTGACAATTGTAATTACTTCCCTTGGACTGCAATAATTTTTAAGATTTTAAGAGTGTTATATTGCTCTTAGCTGGTCATCAAAGCCAAGTCTGTACCAGCAATTTTTTTGAAGTATGGATAGGAGTTTCAAGATTTAGGAACAGCTTTTGACACTGAGTTTCATCGTCGTGTTTGCGACTTCTTAAGACGAAGTTGTAATATAGATGAAAAGATTTCGCATATCTTCCAAATTATACTCAGAAGTGGAAAACAGTCTTACATAAAGAAAACATATATAGTGGACCTGCGGTAATCCGATCCCTGTCTAATCCGGTCCCTTTAATCCGATACGCCTATCACTGTTGATTGTACATAAAAATACTATTATAGCACTGATGATGTTATTTTTATCATAAAATATTAGCTCTCGATTGTGATGTTTAATTTATTAAATTGCACATTCTTATCATATAAGTATATATTTATTTAGTATGATTCGTAGTTCAAATGGATTGTTCGATTTGTAATTATGCAGATTATAAGGTATTCTTATTAAAAAAATTCCGGCCTACATATAATCCCACAAATTCGATAATCCAAGACATCGCCCTGCAAAACGTTTGTCGGATTACCGCGGGTCCACAGTATTAAAATAATTAAGGTAATACCAATATAAGGACACATTAAAAAAAACAAGAGAGGTTTTATAAGTAACAAACCGCCATACCGTGTTTTGTAGACGCTTGTAAAGGTTGGGCGGCACTGATACGATCCACTCTGGTTGATTCTTAGATTTCTCAAGGTTCCTCTTAAGCCTCTGGATAGTGATCGCTAGTATCGGTACCAGTAACATTTCAGGATCTACAACTGAACCTACGATGTTTTGTGCTAAGCTGTCGTATCCCGAATGGTACAACCCTACAATCTAAGATAAAACAATGATTAAAAATTATTTCAATGAATATTGATGAAAAAACGGTGCTATTGAAACAGAATGCTGCTATAATGATATTTGACAGAAAATCAGTTTTTAATGCGAAGCAGTAAATAAGAAGGTGCTGGCAGAATAATAGTAATTCAAACTTATAGTAAATTTAAGATAATACATCATTGCGTTTAATTTTCCATTTTACTTTCTTTAAATGTATTGATATAATCGATTAGGCATATATACATATAGGCCGAGTATTAACTAAGTATTTTGTGGGAGAGTTTTCTTTTAATTTATGCCAATTGAACCCGAATAATGCCCACAGATAAATTCTTTTAGTACCAAGGGTCATGGGATGACTATAATTATAACTAGCCTGCGGCAATTCACTACACATAAGCATCCCCCGAAGGCACGCAACTTAGTGGACAATCGCTCCAACTGACGTTGCAGCCATCACGCAGTTATACCCATCCACACTACATCTACTCAGCCGAGTCTCCACTCCGGTGCTCGTTTACTCTAACGATTGTCAATTCTCCGATAAACGCAACCAACAAGCGAGAAATCTTACGTTTAAGTTAATGTATAATATATGATCTGTCTGCTTTCACTTTTTGTGTTCGTCTATAATTAGGATTACATTTTAATATGTTTTCTGAATTATTTAAATATTGTAAGGTTCCTAGCAGATTTCTCAACATTCATAGCACAAACTCAGTATTTGCAGTAAAATTTATCTCGTAAAAAAACTAAACCAACAGTTCTGACCGTGCACTATTTATATCATCGTAGTGGTTACCGAAGCTAGGTCTAGAACATTCTTCTACGAGTAAAGCCGGAGTACTGGAAGCGAATGTAAGCTTCTCGTACCGACGATTCTCCCACTCGCTGCCAAATGGCGACCATAATTATCACCAAGCGTAATAACACTAGAAGCGAATAAAAGGTTACCAAAACATTGGTATTCTTATCGCCGCCAGATGGCGTCCATAATTATTAGCAGCCATAACAGTATAACTTCTGTTAATGTTCCATAATTAATAAATTTTCATTTCAATGAATGGTTAACGTTGCAGCCAAGTCGAAAATTCAGATCGTCTATAGAATTGTTTGAGTAAAAATATTACTTTGAGCATGTTAATTATTGATAGATATTAAATCTATCTCGATAGATCGATCTTCTGTTGTGGTCATCCAATGAAAATAAAGAATGTTTAATATAAATAACAATGCAGCTTGTACATAATACTTACATATTGATGCTTTACATAATTGTCGTCTACACCCCAAAGATCCGTAATATTAGTTATATTTTCCATCCAACGCAAGCAATCGTCATTATTGTAAGTCAAATTATCTTCATCAGTGCTCACACAAGATATGGTTTCAATAGCAGCGCGAATTAATTTTGTCAAGAATTTCATTCTATAGTTCACAACTTTTGGAGAAGTTTTCATATTTATCTCTCTTTTTACAACATTACCAACTAGAGCTTCTATAATATATTGGTAATCTATATCAAATAAAGTATCTAGTGGTTTTGAAAATTTTATGTTAAAATGACACTGATAGTACACTGTACTGGAAATTTGGTAATTGAGATGTAGTGCGTCATTATCTACGTTCTTAGTTTCTTGCGCTACTTCTACCAAAGAAGGTATGCTCTCATCCCACATTTTTTCAAATTTTATCGTTGGTTTTTCAATGTTTGAATCATTCACTGTATTCAAACATTTTTGAAAATCATGGAGGTACTCAGTTACAATTTGCAAAAAAGTTGTTACACTTTCACCACTCAACCCCAATTCTTGTAAACACAGATGGTCTTTAGGCAGTTTACCCACTTTGTTGACTAGTCTACAACATGTTTCAAAGGAATGTTTAATATATGTTGACCAAATAATAGAAAACATACCCAATCTCAAGTGCAAATTGGATATGTATTTTAAGCAATGCAGCACTGCCTTTAGATGTACAGTTGATTTCACAGACTTTTGCCAGTGCATAGCATATTCCCAGCACATATTTCCAATTATATAATCGGCTAATGTACTTAATGGAAACTGTCGTCGTAAAAGTGAAAGCCATTTAAATAAAGTCTGATTTTCATAAACATACACCTGATGATTCTCTACAAAATATTGTGCAGAATAATCATTGTCCTCATGAGCATTTGAAATAATCAAGTCTGGATTCACATCTAATAATTCATTTGCAACAATGGCTTCAGGTAAAACTCCCATACTGCAAAGCCATTTTGATATTAATTCAGTAACAGAACCTTTGCCTCTGCTGTATATGTATTTTAAATTAATATTGAACTCCTCTATTTCTAACTTAGGTAACGATTTACCATTAAAAGTGCCCTTAAACATTAAAGTAATGCTTAATATTGATATATCTTCTAGTTTGCCAATCAAGATACCCCATTTTGCATTTTCCTTTGTTACGGATTCCCAAGCATCTTCTCTTCCTGTTGACAACTTTTCAAAAAAGCTTGCTACTGCTTTACAAGCCATCGCTACTATCATGCTTCTTAAAGGACAGGGCATTTCTACTAACATGTCTCGAATATTTTGCCACCAAACTGACACATCATTATAATTTGTACACTTTGCTTCCTTGGTAGCACTAGACAAACAATATAACACTTCGATAAGCTTTTCTATTATTTGAATATTTAATTCTTCTAAAGTCATATTCATCAAATGCATAATCAAAACCTTTACTATTTCCTTAGGATCAATATGACTTTTTCTTATAATGTTTGTTAAATTGCTTACATTGTTCATTTTAAAAATCGATTTAAAGATATTAGACGCTAAATTATCAAATTTTTCTAATGGAATATCAGGTTTCAAAGAGATGAATTTAGATATTTTGTCTAATATAAAACAAGACATAAATTCTTTATAAGTACTCGTGTTGCTGTCAGCAAATGAAACTCTTGGTTGTTGTTGCTCTTTAAAATTATTTTCTTGAGCTAAAATTAATAGTCTTTCTAAAATACAATTATCGTCTTCTAGAAGATGAAAATCTGGTTTGATGTTTTCAAAATTATCAAAATCAGCTTCTACTTCATCATTTAAGCTAAAATCCACACAAACTTTTTCAACTATTGCTTGCATATCTTCTGTGGAATCATCATTGATATTTCTATAGAAGAAAATCAGCAAAGCTAATTTTGCAAAATATTGTTTTATCTCCTCTGCTTGAATGTTTAAATTCTCCGGTGTAATGCTATCCCAAAATATATCAAGGCATGATGTTAAAATATGCATTGATGTGTCCGAGTTTCTTATAAATATATCTAAACAATGTTTTCTGACTTCTAATGTCCTTAAAGACATTGCCTTTTTTATTATTTCACTTTTACCTTCTTCAGTGAAGCAGCTAGATTTCTTTATATCTTCACGAATTTCTCTTAACACGTGCAAATCCTTTGATCGTTCTAAGTGCTCTCCTTCTAATGAATAATAGAATGGAACGTTAAACTTTTTCAATTTACCATCGGGATCAATTAGTATACATTGAAATTCAGGTAGATTAAGTGTCTTGTGTGTATAGTTTTTCTCTGCTCCTACTAAGCCACATGTATTATAAAGAAGTTGACCATTTTTAGTAGCAGTAAATACCGCAACACGATTACCCCGTTGCATGAGGCGAATATCTATAAGACCTTTTTTAGGGTTATAAATTATTAAAAACACGGCTCTTCGTAAATCTTTGACAACTGTTAGTTGTGGTTTCTTATTATCTGCATCAAAAACCTGAAAGTGAAAAAGTTCTCAAAATATGTAGTATAATAATACTTTTTATTTCAAACAGTTTTTTGGTCCATAAATATCTGCGTTAGTAATATACACAATACCTTATTAACTAATAATTTTGTACCAAACTTTTTTACTAAATTTCTACTTAATTAACTACCAAAAGTAATATAAAAAAGGTAACAAGATCTTTATGTCCATTCTTCACAATTTCACGAAGGATATAGTTTGCTAACAAAACGGCTGCTGACTAAGTCTTCGGAGGATATACGTTCGGAGATCAAAAAATTTGCATCGTGATTAATAAAGTAAATAGTGGGGTTACCGTGAGTGCGATTGCTCATACAAGTAGGCACTAATTGAATGACTCATTGTTACTATATATAACAAATTGCAACATGATCAGCTAATTAATATTTAAGTTATCGACAAGCAAACAAATCAATAGGGAAGTAACAACCCATTATAAAAAAAAGAATGATTACCACTTCGTCATAAAGTTCGTCACCTAACAAGGTAAGACACCTGAAACTATTTTTGAAGAGATTATAATAGATTACGGGGACTCTACTCCTGATAAAACTATAATTTATAAAAGTTGCAGCTTTTTAAGCAAGTTAGGGAATCGATTGTAGTCTACCTGGATGGTCATTGAGGCCACCGCGCCGAAAATCAGCGAAAAAGTAGAATAACTTGTATTGGAAAATTACCATTTGAAAAAGAAACAACTTACAGCATTGTTTGAAATATCAAAAGCAACAATTTTAAACATGACGTTCAAGACGGGTTCCAAGAATGCTCACACCGCTTCAAAAACGAGTACACGTAGAGTTCTTGGATCGTTGTGAAAAGCAAAAGGAGAAAAACATTGCCCGTATAGTAACTGGTAATGAAACTTGGATTCATTATTATAAACTTGAGTAAAATAAAAGTCAATGAAGAGGCGTAAAAAAAGCACGCTTCCTCCTAAAAATTTAGTGATTCCTTCTGATTGATTAAAGGAATATGACGTTTCCATAACGAAAGATGACTACACTTTCTTCCGAAATCGATTAAAAAAATCTACTAAAGAATAAACAATAAAAAAACTGACAAAAGTTAAGCTACTTTTGCGTGTCAACTCGCCCGTGCACAGCAACTATAAAAAAAATTACTAAATATTGCGACGGTTACTGTACTAAATCAATTAAAAGAATCTACTAAAGAACAAACAACAAGAAAACTGACAAAAAGCTACTTCTGCGTGAGAATGCGCCCATGTACACCAACCATATTGTGACGGTTACTGTTCACCGATACGGTTTTGAACAATTGCGCCACCTACCCTACAGTTCAGACCTGGTGCTCAGCGAATATTATTTATTTCCGAAAATGAAGAAAGAGCTGAGTGGAATCTTTTTTAAATATAATGATAAAGTCAAGTCGGCGATTTCGACTTTCTTTTCTTTAAAGTCAAGACGGATTTGACGTCGAAGACAATTTTTTTGACGCTATTAATAAATATCTGTCATATAAGATTCGAAAACGGTATCGGGAATATATTGAAAAAGAAAATAGTTACACAACTCATTTTATCCTTCTTCCCTGTCATTTCGCGATCTTTCTCACTGCTCCTTGTATGTATACATTTAAATTACACAATATACTTAATTATGTTACTTTATGAACTATACACACATACCTGAACGAAAGCGCATTGTGCATCTCTGTATCCTTTGAAAAGTCTGATTAGATGCCCACTTTTAATGTCAAGTACCGCAACCCGACCTAAATTGTCCGCTAGTGCTGCCAAACGACGATCTGGTGATATCACTAAGACAGAACCGTGACGTTGTACGTCGTAAATACCATTACGCATTGAAAGAGATTCCGACCGGATTAAGGGTTCAGTATTAGTTATTACATTTTCCGTTGAAGCACCACCCAACCATCCTCTGAAAGTACCAACGAAATTACTTTTAATACGCAGAACATTTACCTATAATTATATTCTATTCGAATAAATCTGTAAAGTTCTTTAATTTAACAATGTTGGCGTTATTTCATACAAAAGAACGAGATTCAAAAATTTTAGAAACATGAAAGTTTTACATTATTGGCTTTTTTGCGAACTAGCTACAACACACGTACTAGCTCGCGAAAAAGCCAAAAATATTAAATAGTATTTCAAAATATACATATATTACAGCAGATAACCATTTTTTTATTGGAATAGGTAAACGAGCAAGCGGGTCATCCGAAGGCAATCCACCAGCGCCGCCCATAGACATTTGCAACAACAAGGGCACTGCAGATATATTGTTTACCTTAGGTTTAATAGGAGAAGAAGGAAATGAAGAAAGGGGAAACGAAATGAGCCTCCAGATCCAGCCCTCATCGTACGAAAAATTCTACCACTTGACGCCGATTTTCTGTATACTTCCCCAGTCTAGCCGACTCAACTAGGCTACCATGGCTCAACCACATTTTAATTTCATTATCAGGTGCGTCTTTATATAGCAGCTTGATTTATAATTCATGAGGGTACATGGTTGTTTACCGCCCCTTTTTATATCACTTTGATCACTTACCACAAAGAGCTCTCGCAGGGGAAACACTTCAAAGACAATTAATTTTTTTATCCATAAAAAAATATTAAAAGGAATAATATTACTTCACCTAGTTCTAGATTTAGTGTAGCATATACGTAAGTACTTGAGTTCATAAAAAGTTTTTCTTCCGTTATGTACGATTTAATTAATATGACGTTTTAATTCGTATTCGTGCGTGTTTATGACTTGTAAATCATTCGCGCACACATACCTGTTCACACCTATTTGCAATCATATCTTCTACAAATTCAGAAGTTTATAAAACCCATTGTTATTAAAAGAAGTAGTCCATATGCAGTCTAACTGCATAGTACCTTTTCCTAATGGTTATAGAAATTGTTAGATCAAATGTATTAAATAAAATTATTACACAAAAAAACTAAAACTGGTCTTTTCATTTATTTGTTAAACTAGCCGGCTTCACACGGATGGTGTACCTAATGAAAAACATGAGACAAATCTCAGAGGAAAGAACAAGACGAAGCACGGAAACAAAGTTTGCTTTTATAATATGAAACAAAGGGTAAGTGAAAATGAATGAATGTCAATCTTTCAATACTGATATGTATTTTGTCATTTATGGCTTCTTTTGTTTATTATAGTAATAGCGCCATCTATTACTTTTACTGAGATTAAAAATACCGAAAAGAGAAAATTACCTATGATACAAACCTTGTCCTGATCACCTAATGGTAAATGATTAACGTCACCAGTGCCACAGCAATACCAGCAGCATCACAAATGTGTTATTAGCTTTTAATAGACACATTGCATTGAAACAAAATAATAATATGTATTTTACTTACGGTTATCATATATTAAGTACGCAACTAAGCTCTTGCTTATTAATGGAGTCAGGCGTCACTTTGCGGAAATCCATCACTATATGGACAGTCAAAAGTTTTACTTAGCTAAGATCCGCGACAAGCAAAACAATAACAGAAAATTATTGGATCTTAGCTAAGTAAAACTTTTGACTGTCCATATAAGCTCTTGCTGTTTTTTTTTTATAAAAATGCAACTTACTTGTGCAAAAATGCTTAAATATATATTATCAAAGTATTGCCCATCGCTAGCTACAACTTACAATTAAATAATAGTTACAATAAAGTAGTTCACGTTTGAGTCTATCCACGAATTAAGCCATTTTTCAATGTCTTCATATGAGCGGAACTGCTAGATGATGAATAAAGTAATAATCGGAAAGGGCGATATCTGGATAGTATGGCGGGTGGGGTAGGACTTCCTATTTGAGCGTTTCCATGTAGGTTTTAACGGGTTTGGTAACATGACGATGAGTGCTGTCATGCAGTAGAATCACTTTTTCGTGCCTTTGCTTGTATTGTGGTCGTTTGTCGCGCAGTGTCCGGCTTAGCCGCATCAATCGTAGTCGATACTGTTCCCCAGTGATGATTTCGTTTGGTTTCAACAGTTCATAATAAACAACATCGATCTGGTCCCACCAAATACACAGCATAACCTTCGCAACGTGTATATTTGGCCGAGCCAACGACGTGGAAGCATGACCGGGCAGTCCCAATGACTTTCTTTTCTTTGAATTGTTGTAATGAATCTATTTTTCATTACCCGTCACGATGCAATGAAGGAAACCCTTCCTTTTTTGCCGCTGGAATAGTTATTCACAGGCGAAAAAATGACGCTCAACGTCCCTAGGCTTCAAATCGTAAGGAACCCAAGTTTCTTCCTTTTGAATCATTCCCAACGCATACAATCGTTTAGAAATGGTTTAGAGGGTAACTCCTAATACTGAAGCAGGCTGTTCTTACGTTTCAGATGGATCATCGTCGAGCAATTTCTCCAATTCAGCGTCTTCGAATGCTTTTGGTCTTATTTCGCGTGGACAGTCAACATCGAAATCACCGCCTTTAAAGCAACGGAACGAATCGCCGCACGTTGTTTCACTTAGAGCAGCATTTCTGTAAACTTTTTTACTCATGATGCGCTTCAGCCGCCGTTTTCTTTGAATGAAATAAGAAAAGTAACACTTCCCACAAATGACAATTATTTGGCATAAAATCAGACATTTTCACACAACTAAAAGTATATGACGCCAAAATAAAATCACTAACATGTCAGAGCGGTTTATTTACCATATTTCTAAGCTTGGTTCATGACGTTTTAGATATATCAAAATCGACCAACACTGTTAAAGCCATTTAATGACAAACAGCGAGAACTTAGTTGCGCACCTAATAGAAAAGATACATACGATAGTTGTGACCTACGCATGCGAAACCTGAACGCTGATACAAAAAGACGGAATAAAGCTTGCAGTGTTCAAGAGGAAAGTCCTCCGAAAAATCTTCGGACCATTGCGAGAAGCCGACGGCACGTATCGTTCAAAAATGAATCATGAACTGGACGCACTCAGAAAGAGGCGATCGTCAGGTTCTGCAAGTCACAGAGGCTGGGGCAGGCCACCGGGAGGGATGGAAGACACCAGAGCTGCGAAATCTATTACTAAGTGAATTCCGCAGCCTAAAATACCCAAAGAAAGACCCTAGAAGCCGTGGATAGATTGCGTTAAAGAGGATATGAAGAAGCTTGTAAAAAAAACATCTTTGAGAATGGAGGCTAGAGGTAGAGCGAAGTGGATAAAGATCATTGAGGAGGCCAAGACCCATAAAGGGTTGTAGCGCCGCAGGAAGTAAGAAGTATTTTACTTACGGAAGAGCAGACTTAATTTTATTAGCCACAGCTCTTGCAACATCTTGAAGGGGAGGAGCAGTCCCACCCTCAAGTGCATAGTGATAGCCTACATAAGGTGCTATGCCAGCTGTAAGAATCAAACTGTTAACTGGCGGAATCGATCTGTACCTGAAATAACAATTGAACAAATTATTACAACATAAGAATCTCTAATCTTTTGAGATTTTCTTATCATGACTAATGATGAATGTTGAGCGTCATATCTTCAAATAGTCGCATTCTTGTCGTTGAGCGTCATATCTTCAAATAATTGTCATCAATAGTACACTTTTTTATCATATTATATGGGACTAAATTAATTTTAGACAACGACCAATTGGCTCAGTGGCGGGGCCCTCCGCCCACGGAGTCAATGGTTGCGGGTTCGACTCCCGCATCGGAATAAATAAAATTTACGGATTACAAATATTTATTCCGAGTCTGGTAACCCCGCCAATCCGCATTGAACAAGCGTGGTGGGTTAACGTCCGTTCCTCCAGAAATGGAGAGGCTCGTGCTTAGCAGTGGGACATATATGGGCTGTTAAAAAAAAATTAATTTAATTTCTGAAATACACAGCAACCCAAAAGTTTAAAACCACTTGTAAAAAAGTTGGTTTAACTAAAGATAATTAATTATACAGGTAATGCGAAAGAAATCTGCAATTTCATATATTATAAAGTGTCTAAAAGGCCATTCCTTTGTACATTTCTAAGAGTAGTTGCAATAGATATGTACTGATTCAAAAGTTTTAAACGGGAGCTATTTGGTAGATTCATTGTTATACCATTATATACGTAAATAAAATATCATTCACTATTTTGCTTATGTTTTGCACTGATCAACATTTAAGATCATTGATGCTGCCTAAAACATATGCTTTTTCGTGTTACTTAATTTTTCACAAAGTTATATACAGTAAAAGCTCCTTATTCGCGCTTCCTTCATTCGCGTTTTCAGTATTCGCGGATTAAAAAAATACGACGCAATTCCTATATTCGCAGCTAAAACTTTCTTTATTCGCGGATCTAATAAGTACATACATAATAATATAAGGATTCCAATAGGTATCCAACCCAATACCCTTTGTAAATGCCGTCAAATATGAAATGTGAAAAATCTTAGTGAAAATTTGAGAATAGCAAATGAGCTTTGCGATTTCTTTATGAACATTGATCCGTCTATGGAACGAAGTCTAATATTTAAGAGGCAAATTGGTAATGCGACTGCTGCGTATCAGTCTGAATTGAAGGAGCTTCTAAAAACTGCCAAGCAAGAGAAAATTATAAAATAAGCCTTAAGATAATCAAAATTTTCAAAAACTTCAATTAAATTGATTTTTTTATATATTTGTTTTTTTTTTATTTTGTCACCTAGGAATGTATCCCCTATAATCCCATATAAATTACCATTCTGTATTCGCGGCATATTTATGGAACGTGGGGTATACGTTTATGCGAATAAAGAGCTTTTACTGTACTTACAATTTTCTTTAGTAGAAACTAGTGATGTGTACATTGAAGACAACTTTAAAATGGAAAAAACATTTGAAATTAGTAGTGAAACACAGGCTTTAATCCTAGCTTTACATTACGTAGCCAAATTAGAACCCATTGAGACTAGAAAGAAGATTTTAAAAACGGTTTGTAAAACCTCTATTATTAATTATTTTTAGTTAATACAACTTTGTTATAAATGGTCTTAAACTTTTGGCTGGCAATGTACATACTCAGAAAAAATATAACCCATAAAGAAGAAAGCATATCAAATAATGGCTGTTATTTTAATATATTACCAAGTATCATAACCTCCATAAGTTGAAGCAGCTAAGAAATGGTCAAAAGTATTTTTAAGTTCAAGACCAACTACAGCAGCATCACTGATACATTCTTGATCCACAAATGTCCATCTTCTAATACTGATGCTGCGACTATCAACTGTGTAATCAGATTGAATACCAGCTTGAACTAAAATTAAAACGGTAGCTTTTATATGCTTATCAATAAACACTATTAAAGTGACATGAGAGGTTGACTCATATAAAACAAGACTGTTCAGTTATTATCAAACTCATTATGACATAGGCTGAAGTCTCTATGACAAAAATTTAAACTGAACGCTTTCTTCCACAAAACCTGTTCCCTATGTCCCTCAAGGTCTTTACCACGCTATTGAGGTCCTCATCAATGTCCAAATTGGGATCCAGTATGTCAAATTGACTTTTAACTTCCAATTGGAAACATCAAGATCCAGCCACAGTTTTGAGCAGAGTTGGTTGAAGCATGAACTACACCAGACGACATCTTTCAATCTTGAAATCGATATTCAGAGTGCCTCTCATGATTCGGTGATCGCGGTATTGAACCGATTGACCACTGAGACATCTCTGAATATGTGTCTTTTGTCCGACATGGTAAAGTCAAACTTGTTTTTCATCACAATATCGGGGCTTCGCCAGGTCCATCTTTTTTGGGGTTTCTTCCGAAAAAAGGAATTCATCAGATAGAGCCCGAATTCCTTTTTTCAGAAGAAACCTCAAAACTCTTTCCCCAGAAAGATGACCAGCAATTGCCCTCTGTGGTCTCTCTGTGCAAAACCATGTGGTTCCATAATCAATTCAATTCCTGTATGCAGCCCTACTTTAGCGTTAAAGTCCCCCGTGACAACATTGAAGTGGGCCTTTGTGTAAAGCCTAGGCTATGTCGTCATAAGTAGCTTGCACTTCATCATTTGCTTGTGCTGATGTGGGTGCGTATGCTTACACTACCTTTAGACTATATCTGTTGGATAGCCGGAGTACAAGGTGCGCAACCCTCGTCGATGCAGTCGTCGTCGTCGTCGGTCCAGTTTGTGTTGGTAGCCTAACCTCTCCCGGGGATTCCTCGCACTCCCGACCCCATCGTAGCCATGACCACTACCTTGGTCAGAAATAATGGGGCAACCGCAAATTGGGGGCCGTGGTTTAGTGGTGTGCTTCATGAGGTGTTCGCCCATAGTCGCCACACTGGGCAAGTTGGTTGGTGACCGTAAACTCAAACGTGTTGCATTAGTAACCCCTCTGCCTAAGTTACTTTGGCCTAGCTTTTTGTATGATGGTTATAACACCATTGATTGGTCATCATTGCCTCGTTGGTTGTGTAGCAGGATGCACCACATCCAGGTGAGGTTGTCAATTGGAGCAAAAGGTTTGAGTATGCTCCCTTGCATCCTTCAATATTATATGTAGTGGTACAAAGTAATATCTACATACCTCTAGCCAATTGTGCTTTAGCATTTCTCAGAGTTTGAAATAGACTTGATCCAGAAATAATACAAACACATCCCTGAAACAAGATGTGAATGTCATCTGGTAATGTCCCATAAGTACCAGTGTGACATGAAATTTTCATCACAGGTTTATCATCACATTTTTCAAGCAATAGTAAATGACCTGTATTAGTGTAAAAACCAACACTGCCATTATGAAACCCAACTATTATACAAAACCAATCAGGACCATTCTGTAAAAAAATAAAAACTATAACAATCATATAATTATACAACATGTTAATAAATATTGTTAAAGCAGACCTGAGATGACTGTTGCAATGGGCAAATAGATAAGGACAAAACTGCAGTAATTTCAGCAGGTAATGTGCCACTCCATGATATCAAATATGTGTTACTATCAATTGCACTGATCCACTGAGTAGTTAGAAAACAAAGACGATTTTTATATCCAATAGCCAATAAATTACCACAAGATGATAATGATATACAGCAGTTTGATAACCATTTCTTATCTGCGAATTTAAAACAAATATATAATAGTATTACTAGGAAAGAAACATATAATAAAGACTAATGTAGTCATTTTGTTATTACCTTCTTTTTCTGTGATAAATAATGATCTACTTAAGCTTAAAATATCTCCACAATCTGCAATTTGTTCTATATTACACATTTTAGTATTGTGATTATAAATAAGATACAAACGCAGATTTCTTTTTAAAATAAAATCAAGAAGTAAATAATACTCAACTAAATGATAACCACACCGTGATTAGAAAGAACTACAGATATACGACACAGATCCTTAACATATCATTGTTTTAAAAACATTGCATCAATATAGCATAGCAGCCTTTCATATACTAAGCTATACATACATTTTTAATGGATTTATGGCTCTGGGTTCAAGCCCTTTTAAGCCCATTTGAATTTATACTATATCACTTTTACATATTGATTACTGTATTATTTATATATCTGAAGAGCAGTACAGAGTTTTCTGGATTGAATAATAATATTTTGAAATCACCTAATTTTGATCCGTCATTACGTTGATATATTTGTATTAAATCACTACACAACACAAGTCTTTTAATTCCAATATTATGGCACTGATGACCAATATCTACATTTTCTGTGTGTATTTACATTTTGCATCTGGAACAATTTTCACATTTCAGCATTGTAGACATTTTCAATAACCAAAGCAGAATTTATTTATGGTCGTCAAAAAGTTTTTGTGATCAGTGTGATCTCGAGTGTACTGCGATGGTGTAATTATATAATCAGTTTAGGATTCGAAGTGACGTGTTATTGATCTAATTGTATTTAATTTGTGTTTTTTATGTACGTAAACAAATACACCATCATGTTTTCTATTTTTACGTAGTTTAAAAAGAGTTTCATGGATTCCGATATACACCATCATCTTTTCTGTATTTACATAGTTTAAAAAGATTTTGAAGGATTACGATATATTTACTTCAGTTAATATTATTACGTCGATTATTTTATTCGAGGAAAAGATAAAATGTTCTAGGGAACTAAAGTTATTAATAATGGATCGGATGTTCATATGAATACATAATAAGTTATTTTTTTTTGTTATTTATATGTATAGGGATTTTGTTTTTAAAGTTGTTTATATTAGTGCAGTTTTGCAACTCGATAATATCATCTAAACTTTTATCCATTTGATACTGTTAGCACTTGTTGTGAATGTAAGACGGTATACTGACCTACGTAAATAATAAGTTATTTTGCAAGTAGCTTCCTGATGACGTCTTCAGACGGGATGATGATGGTGGATTCTGCTTTCTCATCCTTACTAGCTCTAATTACTCCTTTTTTACACCATATAAACTTATATTGCTCCTTAAGCTGTTCTTTTGCATTCCACGATAGCTTCTTTCTCTCTCACCAAGTGATTGTCTTAAATAAGCTTTAGCTTAAGAGAAATTTTTTGTCCTTGTACATTCCAGGTTGGATATAAGTTCTTTGGGATGGAGTGGTCAGTGTGGTCACTAAAATTTGTAGTGGAATGAAAGGGAAAATGGTAAGGAATATATGGATGGACAATGAAGTGAAAAAAATCAGTGACCGGTTAAAAGGCAGCATCGATTGATTGGTTGGCTAAAAAAGGTGACCAAGGATGCAAGGTGCAATTCGCCCTCGTGAGACAGGTCGCCGTCATTTTCAACGAATTAGGTATATTCAATTCGTCTTAGTGAATCCCACGAGCCGCAAGGGAGGATGGAGGTCAGCCCCAGCAGAGCCCTGCATGCTGAAATAAGACACCATAGTACCCGGGGGAGCCAGATCCCGGGACGATCAGCACGCTTGCGACTAGTCTCGCCCCTATCCACGCATCCATTGGCACGGCAGACCTTGGATTGGTGGAGAGGAAGGGAAAGGATAGACAAGAAAGGAAGGGGCAGGAAAGGGAATGCGGATTGGAGGGGTTACCAGCCTCGGAATAAACATTTATAAATCCATATAAATATTTATTCCGATGCAGGAATCGAACCCGCGACCATTGACTCCGCGGGCAGAGGGCCCCGCCACTGAGCCAGTCGGTCGTCTAGCGATAATAATACAAGAAATTAAAAAGGATAGTTAAAGACTTTTGTGAATAGAAAAAAAAAGAATCAGAAGAATAAGTTTGATAGTAAATTATCTCATAATTTTAAGTATAAAGCTTATATAAAGCTGTTCTGGATATCCATTAGATTAGCATCGGATAACATCTACCCCAAAGTTGACTATAATTAAAGACGAAAATGCGGTGGCGGATTTATCAGCAGACAGAGGGTAGAACCTAGAACGACAGATTAAAGGGGCGGCGAATTTGAAGCCAAATTTTTCTTTTAATTTATAGAAATAAAAAAAATATAATAACGTATTGTAAAACTTTTATAACAAAATCAATTAAGTTTTATCGCCATCATCAGCCTTAACTTTTGACTGTAAGAGAAATAAAAATTATATAATTACATTTACCGAATGTACATTATTGAGTAAGCAGTATTATACCTTATCCCGCCTTATTAAAAGTACGTGATTGAGCTTTCATTAGCTCAAAAATATATCCAAAAAGTATTTTTTGTGCATTTTTAAAAAATCCAGAAACTGATACATTGAGTCTTAGTTCACAGTTATGCTAATTACGGAAAAAGCTGATGTAAATGAGACTATATCGCACAAATTATAAAGTAACAATTTCATTGATAAAGAAATTATAATTATTGTGATTGTGACTAGTTTATTGAATTGTGTTATTGAGGTGGGTAGAGCGACAAAATTTGAATAGTCTATTGGCAGCAAATGTCTTAATCCGGCACTGAGAAAATGGAAGGATTGTGAAAGGAGAGGAAAACATTTTGAAGAGGTAGAAGGAATGTTATGAATGGCTTTTTGATAGAATGAAATACAGTGTGAGACATGCACGACGTTCATGGAATGAAATTAGGTAGTGCTGCTAGGGAAAATGAATTTCAGTTGAAATGCTGAGGTAAGGTGGTAAGGTAATAGGCAGGCAGCTGTACCACCATTTCAATTTATGCTGGAGTAACAGTAATGTACCGGACGATTGGTGTAAAACCGTTATATTACCGATGTATACAAGAAAAGGGTTGCACAGAGCGATGTGGAGTAAAGATGTCGTGACACAAGTAGAGAAATGGATGTTTAGATGTTTTGGCCGCATAGACAGGGTGGTTGAATGACAACTGATAAAAGAAATTTATGATGTGCATGGGCTGGTAGGGGAAGACAAAGGAGAAAATACCTTGACCTTGACTTGTTATTAAACAATTTTAATACCCTATAAGCAAAGGCAGTTTGATCAACAGTGAATCAACTGAAATTACAGATCACTTGGCAACACTAAGGTAGAAATAATATATATTTCCTACAAAGTTGTTTATGGTTACGTTAAGTAAGCCATAGGCATAAAAAATATAGATAAAAAACAAAGATATTTTTTATTAACTCTGTCAGGCTACTTTCCGTTGTTGGTTTAAGCTGAGGTAACGATTTTTCTAAGGATGCAGTCAAATAATGATTTCCATCATAGCAAATACAGTAAATTTGTTCGCGTCACTAGTGCAATATGTTTTTGTTTTGGCCTCGTTAGCAGGAAAATTAATAGTAACTTTTGTCGTATCAATTTTCTCCACAGTCTACAGTAGTATAGAATGCGTGTTATTGTTTTTCCGAATTATTTACGAAGATAATATTAATATTTTTACCGAAGAAATACCAAATTTAACAGTAAATTTGATTGAAATGATTGTTAATCAATGTATACAAGTTGGAAATCGATTGGCGTTTTTTTACTATGATGTGGATAATAAATTGAATCTATTAATTGGCACCATAAGATGGTCATTTGAAGAAGTTGTGTTGATAATCAGAGATATATTACTGTTATGGAAAAAAACTGTTATTTTTTTGGGCGAAACATTATGGCTTGTAATAACTTTTATCCCTCTTCATCTGCCATATCTCCTAAAGGAAATTTGTAATACTATCATGAATAGTATATATACTGTTGTAATAACTTTGTACATGAGCCTCTTGAATTTCACAAATTTCTTAACTGATGTACCCTTACAATCATTTACTGGTATATTGCTCACAATGACAATTGTGCGTCTGGCCATACATTATAGAGAATTTTTAGAATTTCAAGTAATTGGACTATATTGGACATTTCACAGAAAAGTTTTATTTATATATTACACATTTTATAATTATTTTATTGACTCTGAAACTAGGCATATTACTCAAATGGCCAATAGTCAACAACGAGAGACTCAAGATGTGATATCAGGAATAAGTGATCTGTCCAATGGTGCTGAATCTCTTTGTATCATATGTCAAGAACGCCAAAAGTGTGTACTTACTTTACCCTGCCGCCATGTGTGCTTGTGTACAGAATGCTGCATATTGGAGGAAGATTCGTCCCAAACGCAAAAAGAACTTGCACTTACTCTACAAGTGACTCAACAAGCAATTTCACATCGTTTAAAATCGTTAGGAATGATTCAAAAACAAGGAAATTGGGTTCCATATGAACTAAAGCCGAGAGACGTTGAACGCCGATTATGC
Source organism: Baronia brevicornis (assembly GCA_031353405.1). NCBI lineage: Eukaryota > Metazoa > Arthropoda > Insecta > Lepidoptera > Papilionidae > Baronia > Baronia brevicornis. The sequence continues at coordinate 325,645 of JASFAT010000701.1, forward strand.
ATGAGTGAAATGCTGCTTGCCAGGAATAAAAAAAAAGAGTTTTTTGCATCGTATAGTCACTGGTGACGAAAAATGGATTCACTACGATAATCCAGAAGAGAAAGTCATGGGTTAAGCCCGGCGAACCATCAACATCGACAGCTAAGCCGAATATTCATGGAAAAAAACTCATGCTGTGTATTTGGTGGGATCAGCTTGGTGTCGTGTATTATGAATTGCTGAAACCAAGCGAAACCATTACTGGAGCTCTCTACCGAACACAATTGATGAGATTGAGTCAGGCGCCAGAACAACGCGCCCATTACTGCGCCAGACGACAAAATTGTTCTTTTGCGATAGTAACAAATCCCACATCTTGCGGCGCAATAAAAACGCGGCCACTCATTTTGGAAGTTTTTACTACCGTATTCTGGAACTTAGTACTAGATTATCACCTGTCATCATCATCCCAAAATACTGCGAGCTGCTCATATTTAACTAGGCTAAGCTAGGCATTTTACTACTAGACATAGGTGTATCTCCATCCTTAATAAAGAATAGAAAATACACTATAAGATGATTTCACAATCTGAAACAAACAAATAATATATTTTTTTAAAGTCATTTCCTACTTTTATATCCTGCTAAATAATAAAATAAACTAATTAATAAATAAATATTTGAAAAACTGTGTTAAAATCAAGTATCATCCATTACAAGTTTAAAAAAAATGTATTTGAACTTGAGTGGATGAATAAAAGAGTATTTTATTAACGATTTAAATTTAAATAATATTGTTGTGTAAAACATATGAAAAATCATTTTATTTATGAAACGATCGAAACCTCTTTTTGAAATCTTAAAATACTAGTTTTAAAAAAATTACAATTTTTAAAAATTAATTCACAAGACGTCCGTCAATGCGTGACAAGAATAGTTGATAGAAAATAGCTGCGCGCGGAAAAGAGACAGGACGATGTCTAGAAGACTACACTTTGCTGGAACATTTTCGAATTTTGGAATACTAAAAGTTTCGATCGTTTTACCTATATAAAGGGGCGACCGTGCGCGAAGTGTTTTTAAAGTTTAATATGGAGGAAGATTGAAAGAAAATAGTAGAAGAGAGGAAGTGGTAGTAAGTGAAGAGAAGTGAAAGTAGTGGTCAATTTCATTTTTACGATTCCCGAACCCCAGCTCGTAACCATATACATAAATATTTATAAGAAAAGTATAAACTAATAGTAGGATTTGAAAAAGTAAATTATCGTTAGCCCAAACGAAGCTTTCTGAGCCCAGGGCCGTGTGTTCGATTCCCCCATCAGCTTACAATAATTTATTCTGAACCTGGGTATGTCCTTGTTATTTATATGTTTACAATACCCAAGATATACAGAATCTTAGTGTAAGAACATGTAAACGTAAAACGTTTTTTTTTTTTATAATAAGAAATATATATATGTATATGTATATGTATGTATATGTATATGTATATGTATGTATGTATAATTACCGATAAGTATGAGTTGTAGGAGAGTTCTATGATGGAGAATCCTCGCAACACCACTGGTATCTAAAAAGGGAAGAAATATAATGTTTAAATTATTTCTTTCCCTAACTCAAACCGAGCCGTTTCAAAGAATTCTCTAAGGTTTTTTGATATAAAGTCCGCTAGCTTCCGGGAAAGTCTCCCTGATATGCAAGGAGATGGATAAAAAAATATATAATATTACCAGCATGTCTCGGTATTTAGAGATATTTCTTTCAACATCATAAACAAATCCTTCAGTTTCATTCATATGAACTCAGTTGCTCAACTAAGAGAGATATATTGGTCTAGACAATGTCGACGGAGGAACATCGACAGCTAAGATACGGGTCTTAATTTGGATTACAGGAATTCAATGATTATTTTTTTCACACCATTTTTTTTTCGTTGGTGTCATACGAGACCAGCACGAAAGCAAATAGCACCAAATAGGCAGCAGTGTCTTCTTGAGAAATAAAAACAAATATACGATATCCAATCCACCAAACGTGGAGATTACAACAACCTATTTTTAAGACTATTATAATAACTTGCTGTTAGTACTTCTGGACATAGGCCTCCCCTAGGAACTATTATTTAACCCAAATTTCGACTTCACGTATCCAATTTCTGCCAACTGCCCTGCGCCGATCATCGCCCCATCTGACCATAAGGCGTGCCACGCTGCGTCTTGCAAAACGCGGTCTCCACTCCAATACTCGTCTATTCCAGCAGTTGTCGGTTCCTTGATAAACGTAACCAGCCCATTGCCTTATTTTCTTACTCGGAGAATTATATTGATGGCTTTTGTTCGCATTCTTCATTTCAAATCATATCTACTGAAGGAACTATATGAATAGACTTCTCCGTACGAGGACGCTCTGATTGAAGACTTTCGTCTTCAGGCTCTAAGGTATAAAGGATGAAAATATAATGGCTCTTTACATTATATTATATTTATATCATAAACAGCATTATATTAGGTAGATGACTGTTCTGTTTGCCTTTGATACTTTTTCGTGTTCTTGCTTACCTGACCCTGTGACATAGCAATTACTATCAAGTGCCGGACCCTCACTGAAAAATCTCCGCGACAGTTCTCCCAACCAGAACTGTACATTGCGTTTGGAACAAGCGTGGCCTAAGAACAAAATAAATCAGTATTAAAAGTCAAATTTTTTAACAATTCAAGCTGAGACATTGATGGACATAGTAGCGTAGTGTGAGGACCTCCAATCTATGTTGGGTCGCTGATAGAATCTAGATGCCTGCAATCAAAGATCGGGTTAGCTAAGAAAGCATCGACAAATAACAATTAATAGCGATAGAAGTAGATACCTCAACTGTGACGTCACCAGCATTCCACATAAAGAACCCTGTGCTGATCAGCAATGCAACAGTTGTAGACACTATTGGTAAGATCTTCATTAAAGTACGTTCTGAGTTCTGTGAATAAATTTAGCTTTTATGTGGCACTAAATTTAATCTTTAATATGGGTACTGGCATAGAACAGAGCCATTTCTTTTCTTGAGTTTCATAAGGTGACTATGAGAGAAAATATCACTAAAAGGACAGCACGACTACACCTGAGTAATATAAACCGACTACATCCCCACAGCTCATAAGTACACCGTGGGACACTGGCATAGAATAGAGCCATTTCTTTTCTTGAGTTTCATTAGGTGACTATGAGAGAAAATATCACTAAAAGGACAGCACGACTACACCTGAGTAATATAAACCGACTACATCCCCACAGCTCATAAGTACACCGTGGGACACTGGCATAGAATAGAGCCATTTCTTTTCTTGAGTTTCATTAGGTGACTATGAGAGAAAATACCATTAAACGGAGAGCGCGACTATACCTGAATAATATTATATAAACTAACTAAATCCCCATGGCTGATAAGCAAACTGGGGGATTGAAACGGATACGCTCTTTATTTATGAATGAAATCTCTTTTCTATATATGTTATAAGTAATATAAACACTTGATGGTTAGTAATCACTTAAGATACGTTTCTTACCGTACGTTTACGTTTCTTACTTAGGATTCACTATTGGTAATGAGCACAGAAGAGAGATGTAATGGAAAGGAAAGTTGATAGGAATATGCTGAAAAGGGAGGATTAAGATGAGGTAAATAACGATAGAGAAAAGACACGAGAGAAGAGACACGTCCGTAATGGTGGAGAAAACAAAATTTAAGGAAAGTTAATGGAATTGGTCCTTTAGATCCTAGCGGTTGTCTTACGAAACGCAGTAACACGTTATAGGTGTGAAATAGCGTAAGCCCATTCGGATTGTGGAATGGCTCTATTACTATTAACCCTTTCGGCCCGAGCGGTGACTATAGTCACCCAACGCCCGACGCTCGCTCTGTCCGAGCGGTGACTATAGTCACCCAACGCCTCACGCTCGCTCTGTACGAGCGGTGACTATGGTCACCCAACATTTGACGCTCGTTATGTACGAACGGTGACTTAGGTCACTCGCGACTCTTCATAAGCAGAATATATATGTTATCTCCATGGTAATCCATCGCAAGTATTTTGCACTTGTTTTACGCTGCCTAATAATAAACTGACGAAATGAGTAACACTATAAGAAACATATTTGAACAGTACGCTTGTCTCGGCTCGCTCAGACGTTCGGAATATTTTCACGGTATGTGTTATTTTTCTGCATTATTACATCATTTCATTTTATTATATTTTTCGTTTATTTTATACCCCTCAAAGATAATGAATAGGAATTGCAAAAGAAGGAAAGGAAACTGTTACTCCATCGTTTCATTTATATTATTAAATTATATTTTCTATTGCATTATGTTATAATTTTTTAAGCAACGAGCGACTGTTCTCGCTCTGCGTAAGATAGCGTGGTATTGTGCGTCTGACGGGCGCTTGCAGTTGTTCCGCAAGTAAGGACGCTTGCCGCGACTGCTCGGTCAGCGGGGCGGCGCGACGTAGAATGCGTCCGTACCGAAAGGATTAATAATATTTTAATTTCTTCAACTGTCATGTTACATCGTAACCAGTGGTGGGTTCTATTGGATTGGGAGTGGTGGGAGTATTGGAGGTCAGCCCAAAACACTCTTTGATCCGTTGTGCAGGCTAAGTAAGTTATGTTAATTTCATCAGGTTACATCATTGCTAGGGTTTTAAACGGTTGTATTAAACTCGATCTCATATATGTATTACAATAGTTTGTTTTATTTTATATATTGCAACGACTTTTTCAATTACTTCCTACTAAACGGATTATAACAACATTATAATTATTTCTTGAATTTGAATAGAGATGAAATTGAATTAGAAAGTCATGAGCTGGTTAGTCAAATTCCACAACTGTAACTAGTAACTTCCTCAAGTGTCGACTCATTTGGTTGGTTTTACAAGTCCCATTGAAGACCTACACATGGTGAAAAAAAAAACGAACGGAAAACTAAAAATGTATAACAACTGTAGTTAGTATAATTAATTCTGGTTCTTATGCACCCCACGTTATTATTTTAATGTGTTTAGTAATCTTTTGTGTATTTCTAGTTTTAATTTATATATAATAATATCCAATTAATGAAGTTTGGACCAAAGCTATGGGCTATTAATTTATACACTTACCGCCATCTGAAGCATAAGCAAACAAAATACCAAGACGTTTATCAATATTTGTCCACTAAATATCCCACTGCACGACAACTGACTCTGCTTCGTACACCTAAAACATAAAAAAAATTTAAATACGTGAACAGTCAGAACGTTTACTTAGCTAAGATCTGTGTCAAGCAAACAAAAACTGCAAAAAAATAATGTGTGTTTTCTACTAGAAGAAGTGGATTTACGGGGAACATAATCTTACCGAAAAAACGGCCGTCAGCAACTCTCCACCTCCCAACCACTATCAACGCGGAATACAACCGTCTAGTTACATAACGGTTGTATTCCATTTTGATTCACAAACTCAAAATCGTTCAGAGGTCTTTGGAGAGGGTTCGGAGTTTCATTGGTGGATAGAATTCGGAACGAAGAAATTCGGAGACCGAGTCTCGGCGAACGTAGTAGATGGACCATCAATCTTCGCAAGGCGGCTGGAAGAGACTGGATGCGTGTAGCCGAAGATCAGGCTAGGTGGCCCGCTTTGGGTGAGGCTTATGTCCAGCAGTGTACTGCCGCGGTCTGATATTGATCGTGTTTTTATTGAAAATACCTACCACAACGTATCCACATGTAATTTAACGCCAAGTTTAAAGCACTCCTCATACTTTTTCTCTCTTTGATATTGATCAAAATCTTCTTTTTTAAAAATATCTCCCAGGCTGCAGAAATATTTCTGCAAGTTGATCCACTGATGACTTAAGCAGGTAATGAGAGATATAATGAGAAAATATACAGCTGATATGCGAAACATTAGCATCCACCAGAGTATGTAGTTAATTATTCTTGCAATATTAGCACAAGCACTTCTGTCTTGGACATCCGGCCATGCAGTGATGACTGTGGTGAAAGTTCCATCTGAAATATATACGTGAAATATAATATATATATTCACGCCAATCCCCCACAGGGGTTGACAGAGACCACAGAGACTAAGCTCGCCTTTAGCCACGCATCGTTTGACACGGCAGACCGTGGATTGGCGGAGACGAAGGGAAAAGATAGAGAAGAAAGGAAAGGGCGGGAGAAGAAATGCGGATTGGGGGGTTACCAGACTCGCAATAAATATCTATAAATCCATACATATAACCGGTCGTCATTCAGCCATTATTTAAATCCAAAATAAATTTCGAAAATAATTAGGACCTTAGTCTAGATATATGTATAACACTCAACACAATTCGAGAAACATAAGTCAAATAAAGCGCTGTATATATATATATCTTTCACGTAAGCTTATCTTGATGTCTAAAATGTGCCAGCACATCTGATTTCCGGGATTTATCTTTTTTATTTATTTTCTTAATTTATTTCCCTTTCTCCATAAATAATCTTATACGCTTAAAAATTAGGAACATCCCTCATCAACACCTTAATTTATTTTAAAATTTTAAATTCTGTTAGCTTTATAAAGCATATCATAACTTAATGAATTCTCGTGTTACATTTATTGATATTTGCATTTTTATTTCCCATCTTACATAAAACGCTTGTAAGAAATTTTGTTTTTTTTTAATCGTTTACCTATGAAATGTGGTAAAAAAAATGCTACCACTCAACACCGATATTTTTACTACCGTGTTACTTTCCCTGATTGTGCTGACCCATTCGTGCTAAAGCATGACTCTATCAGTATTATAATCTCCACTTCTTTCTACCTGATCTGAAGAGGCCTAGTTGCAACATTGAAAGAATTGAATAAAACAAAAATAATACACATAATATCTCAATGCTGACAACGCTTTTGTAGTACTTTTGCAGATATCTATGGAAAGCACTATTTGCTTTCCACTAAGCGAGATTCTTGTTCCTTTGCCATCCTATTCCATGAAAAAATGATGTTTTTGATGATGGTGTAAATATTTCGATTAAATATTCAACAAATATATATTATTTATATATCTATTTTTTTTCACAGCCCATATATGTCCCACTGGTGAGCACAGGCCTCTCCATTTCTGTAGGAACGAACGTTAACTCACCACGCTTGTCCAATGCGGATTGTATCTTTGCGGATATCTGTAGGCCATACGTCTATTTATTCCGATGCGACAATTGTCTCTATCGGCGGGGGGACCCCCGTCACTGAGCCAATTGTTTGTCAGAGAATATATGTTTCTATATAAACATGAAAAATATATAATTGTTACCTTCCCGTATAACTTGCATTAGTCCATCGAATCCGTAAGAAATTAGCGCAATGCTTACACTACAGCAATATGCAAATGCAGAATACACTGCTTTCCTTATCATACGGTTCTCGACATCTTCATTGTTATAGATTTCTTTTAGGCTTATTGCTAGTTTGTGCAATATCACCTTGATAACATCTTTATAGTACTCAATACTGACGTTATAAAAGAAGAATAGAATATGTGCGAAACAAAATAATGTTCTGTCAAAGTTTTGTTTTTCCGTCAAATGTCTCTGTGTGAAAAACGAACTTAATTCCAACACCAAAAACGTAATGAGACAGACGTTGACGAACTGATTGAAACGATCAAAAAACTTTAATATTGCATCGGAGAACTTCACTTTTTCAAACCAGACATTTTGAATGCCGAACAAGTATAAAATTTTACTTAATTTTCGAAAAAAATTTGTGGTTTTATTTGTTGCATACAAGATTCTGTCTTGCTTCATTGTTGTATTTTTTTATTCACGCTTGTGTTCTTCTTCCGTATGCAGTTACAATCAATTAATTCATAATAATGAATCAAAACGTGACTTGATGCGCATTATATACCATTGTTTTTACTTCTTACCAGGGACGTATCTTGGCTATATTAAGTTTAAAATAATGCGCTTTCCCACTGAGTAATATTTTTTGTATTTACTTTATAGTCTCATATATATATATATATATATATATATATATATATATATATATATATATATATATATATATATATATATATATATATATATATATATATATATATATATATATATATATATATATATATATATATATATATATATATATATATATATATATATATATGTTCCTGTATAACTTTTTTATATATATGTGTGTGAGTTCCATCTTCCCAATTTGGATTACGGCGATGTCTTTAATCCCAGAAATATCCACTGCGTCATATACAGTATATATCATATATATTTAAATACTTTGTGTCTGCAACGGCACCGAAAGCACTGTTTCGTTTAAATCTTCTTTTCTTTTTAATAGAATGATTTTATTTTTTATAGAGATGATTGATGGAGAAGAATTCGAATGCAATGTCTTCGAGACACATGACGTCCACACAAATACCCGAAAACTTGTATATTTAAACAAATTTAAGTTATCGACCGAGATTTAATTCCGAAACCCTTGCCTCAAAAATATAGTACTATAGCCGCTTAGACTAGCATCACCATTATCAAGTCATTACATCCGCGGGTGGGTTTTAGCCTGGTTCAGTAAATTTTTCCAGTCGGATCTTAGTTTCGCTTTTTTCCTCATACCGGTTACTTTAAGTCGTCCTCGACTCCATCTAGCCATTTCAGCTTAGGTCTTCCGCGGCCTCTACGACCACCTGGTTTGTCATCGAGTAGGCCTTTGGATACTCTAGACTCGTCCATCCGTATTACGTGCCCAGCCCAACGAAGGCGTCGACTTAGACAAGCGTTGTCACATGTTTTTATATCCACGTTGGTGTGATTTAATTTCATAATATTTTTATCAAATCCGACCCTGGGCACGATTCAAATTTAATTATAAGGATTGAAACACTAATTACACCATAACATAATTGTCTCACTATAACGAATTATATATTATATAATGATTAAGAGAAATTATTTCATACAATTTTGTGACGATTATCCGTCAATAATTTAGTATTTGAGTAGTTTATGGATGATAATGACGTTATGTGTCAAAGTGGCTTGACAGAATAGAAAAGAATATGCTCTATTCCCTTTGCTACAGTACAATGCAAAATTATATAATAACGACGCAAAAAAGACGAAAACGCAGTAAAATGCATAATGAAAAGTAACCACCGAAACCAAAAAAACTTTGACATTTCTGAAAAAAAAAAACGAGACTAACGAACGGCTAACGGAGAGTCGTTTCGATGAATATGAGAGGAAGGATGGATGAGTGTGGAGGAAGCAAGGAAGGTGTGCCGGGATCGTAGCGGTTGGAGATCTGGTCCCTGCTGATCGTGTCTCCCGTAGGGACAGGCGTGACGATATTTATGTATGAATGTATTTTTGAAAAAATTGTATCTGATCACTCAAAATCAGTCAGTTTCAACGCTGTATAAAAGTTTCTATTCAGCATGGAGCTGCGTAACTGGAGGGGAGTGAGTTGGGCTTGCAGAACTCAACCACTCACCGGACGAAGCGCGGTAGCTAAGCTACCACTCAGACTGCCGGTTTTTCTGCGGGAGTGTGGTACTTGCCCAGGTGATCCTGCCCATTCATGCTACAGACAAACAATATGCTATTCATGACAAAGTAACCGTCTGCAGCGTAGCTCTGCCACTAGAATATATTATAGGGAACTTAAGGTAAAATATAGTGTATAATGTACCTTAAATTCTCTATAAAAATTTACTTATTGAACTGTGTGATCAAATTGAAATAAGTGGAAAGAAACGCTTCAATCTCATCTCGTGTCGGCTACGTCAGCTTAGTACAGACAGATTGACAACCCCTATTCTATTACAGGAAAGGGTATCGGATCTATTATAAAAAAAAATCTCTGATTTACCTTTACTGACGTTTGTTGGTATGTATTATACTTTACACTTACTTACAAACGAAGTTAAAAATTGTCCGAATTAAAAATTATTATTATTGTTATTATAATCAATATTAATATACTAATTATGAACGACTGCAGCAATAGCTCCAAAAAAACCAAACTTTCGTAAATTAATTTATTAAAATAATTTTACAATGTATTAATTATGATTAATAGAGTAAGGCGTTACTTTGAGAAAATCCATTACTATGTGGATAGTTAGAACTTTTACTTAGCTAAGATCCGCGACAAGCAAACAACAATAGAAAATTAATAATGTGATGATGAGAGATGAGATTAGTAATGTGATGCCTCGTATTGAGGCGAAACACGTGTCGTTTGCAAGGTGGAAAAATGGTAGTGTGTGTTTGGTGTTGTGTATAGTGGTTGGTAAGTGTAGAGTTGCTGACGGCCGTTTTTCGGCAAGTTTTATTTTAAGTTCCCTGTAAATCCACTTCATCCAGCAGGAAAACACACATTATTAATTTTCTATTGTTGTTTGCTTATCGCGGATCTTAGCTAAGTAAAAGTTCTAACTATCGACATGTATTAATTGATTAAAATATTACATACAGTTTAAAACTAATACGAGTGACGACGTTCAGCGATTGAACGAGATTGCTTGTAATGTTGTTACTGATGTCGGCTGAGTGTTCCCAGGTTAGTGGTAACGAAGCCGCTTACCACGGTGTCAGCGCATTCGGATTGTGCCACCCAGAAGCTTTATTGTTACGTGGTTGCTTAATACTCTCTCTCTCTCTCCCTCTCTCTCTGAGTCCTAAGTCCTCCTGGTTGGACTGGCAGGTGATTAGCCCGCAGTACCCTATTTTACTATCGGGGCTGCTACTTCACTACAAACTTGCTTGGTTTTGTTTCGGGTGTCCTTCCTGGTGATTGATTCTGTTTTAAGGCACAGAATATTCGTCTTTCGCCCTATGTCCTTGGCATCTACAGCATTTAAATGGTGAGCACGCTACTGCGTGGCTGCAGAAAGAAGGTTAGTATAGTTGCTTAATATACTATAATTTTGTTTATATTTTTCTATTTACTCGGCCACTTATTAGTATTACACTGAAACTATGTACGTTATTAATTTAAAATTGTTTGTAATATTCGAAACAGACAAAAAAAAAAACAAGGAATTTTGCACACTTTTCACCCTGAAAGTCCTATAAGACAATATTTAGTAATATTATACTAGATCGGTGAAGTTGCAAGCAATATCAAATACTAATATTGTAACAACGTAGCAAAGGGTATAAGAGATAAATGGCAGCGATAAATCTTCGCCGTTCAGTCGACCGCTGCTGATCCCAACTCGACATCTCTCACTCTCCTACACATATTACCTACATTACGAGACTATGTTCCAAATTATAGAACATATGTACATAAATTAAGTTCGTCGTTTTGAACACCCCCGAATTGAGTCTATTCATAATACATTGTGGCACCTTTCTATTATAACTTTAGATAACGTTGGGCGCCAGTGCAACACCTACCTAGGTTTTGCAAATAAAACCAGAGTGTTACCAGTTTAAAGAAATATTTATTACAAAAAAAAAAAAAGAATCAAGTAGGTGAGACACAAATTTGTAGGTCGTGGGTAAACGGCCGATCTGATTTTGCCACGTAAGCGGACTAACACTCCCCTGAGCTAGCTTGCGCTCAAAGAAGAAAACCGCAGGTAGAACCCTGCAAGTTGACAGCGGTTTGCCCTCAGCGATTGTAAAGGATGCGCTGAGACACCTAAATGTCGATCCCTGAGCTAGCTAGCACTCAAAGAAATAAACCGCAGGTAGAACCCTGCCATTACATTTGCACCGCAGGTAACATACTGGCGGAGGGCAGGTGGCACCCTGGATCGCAGGTGACACCCTCCGTTACATTGTGCTCCGCAGTAGAATCATTACCGCAGGTGGAATCAACCCCGCAGGTAAAAGCTGGCAGGTAGAACCCCGCAGATAAAATGTGCAGGTGGAACCCTGGAAGTGACAGATACCCATCGATTACGACATGGCCTATCAACTTCCGTTCTGGTTAATCAGCGACAACTCGTGAAAAGCATTATGTCGAGATTGTCGTGGTGAATTAAAACCAGAACGGAATTACAAAATAAAAATTAAACACACATGTGCTATTCAAAACTTACCCTAAAACGGGGTTTGATTCCTGCACTTATTTTTAAAATAAATACTGAGCGAGGGCGCTCTTAAGAGACGTCATGGTTCCCGTTGATATTTCCATAACGGACGAACCCTCACTGAGGTGGTGTCGTTCCTCGGCACCCGTCAGTAACTTCCATAAAAAAACCCAAGTGGCACACGAACAAGGCCGAAATAGCACGAAGGCGCGAGCACCGCACCTACACCTACTTGAGTTTACAAATTCCTTTTCAAATTCCTTCAATCTGTCACCGCGTTGCTTTGAACACTTAACGTATGACAAGCAAAAAATGTTCGATGGCAGATCGTGTTTTTGTTATAGTAATTTATTAACTCTAATATTAGAATAAGTATTTAAATTTGAATACGGAAAAGTGTATTAATACTAATATTTTAACTTATTTTTAAACTAACTAAAATTACATAATTAGGATATGTAACCTTCCGTTACATTACCCGCCCGCCTACAACAGGATTTTATCGCTCTGCAACGATAAAATCCGTATTCAATTTCTGAACTATTGTCTACAAAACCTTTCCGAAAAACCCCTACCCGAAAAAACCTAATCGGAAAACCCATTATCATTTAAAATAAATTTTAAAGAGCACACGTAACAAATCAAAATAAAGACGAAACACCGTTCTATTACAACATTAGTTAATAAAACATGTTGCCTGGTTAACAGCCAAGAACATGATAATATAAGATAAAAAAATTAAATTAAAGAAATTACAAAATTAATTAATAAAACATGTTGCCTGGTTTACATCCAATAACATGATAATATGAGATAAAAAAAAATTAAAGAAATTACAAAATTAATTATTAAAACATGT